>JAHHFK020004766.1:375000-743186 GCA_024533555.2 Aedes koreicus | reverse complement strand
TTTGTGATGGCGAACAGAGTAGTGTTGTGTTTGTTTTGCTCATAAAAATTCTTAATTTTACGTGTGAAAAGTGTTGTGATTCGCGAAAGAAATTTTCTAACGCGCATCCAGAGTTTTTCGTGATCAGGCTAAGTACAAGAACAGTTGCTATAGCAGCTTGTTCTCACTAAATTTTAATTGGATTGGTCGTTCACCCTGCGCACCGGGAGACCATTGCTGTGTTATTTTTTTTTTTGCCTTGTCTTTTTGCTTTCGGTAAGGTCGTTGGCTGTTTGGTAGCGTCGACGGATAATGTGTTTTGAGCCTATTGCTTGAATATGGCTTGTTGTTCGTCATGCAATGAGGGAATGGTTGCGGCTGATCTCCCGTTAACTGTGGGGGGAGTGCGCGTGCATTTCATTACAACAGTAGACCCCTCCCAAAAAAGGAACGGCGCAAGCGTCACCGAGAACGCAAATCTTTGCTTTAAATGTATGGGTTGTCTATCAGACCAGTATTGTGGTGGGAAGGAAGATGCGAAAAACGAGATGGAACAGTTGAGACAAAATGTATGTGGGTCTTTTCAAAAATTTATTTGTAAGAAATTCGATGCAACGGCAAGTTCAGTTTCGGAAATTAATGTGCAGAAAAGTTTAGCTGTAATAAATGATGCCCGCGCGCGGTCTGTGATGATTCATTCTGAATCCGATCCGATGCAAATTGGCAAAAAACGTAAATGCAAATTAGCGATAATGATGGTGTTTTTCAAGACAACGTAAATTTTGCAGATGTCGTCCAAAGACGTAATGAAAATGTCAATAAAAAGAGTTCACAAAATAGTAATAGTAAATTGCATAGTAGTAAACCAAGCAACTGTAAGGCTCGTCCGGTTATTTTGATTGGTTGTTCCGATTCAAAAGGTTGCTGGAACGATTAAAGCCGAAGAGTTTCGTCGCACGCATTAGAGAAAATTTTAGAACTTGCAATGAATAACACTGTGTCATCTGAAAACAGAATGTTACAAAATCGCAAAACACGCCGCGTGTCATTAATATACATAATAAACAAAAGAGGCCCTAATACACTTCACAGAACCATTAAAAACAGTCCGTTGAGTTCTGTCAGACAAAAAACTTTCAAACCATCTGTATGCAGTACTCGAAATTCCAAAACGCTTTATTGTTCTCAACAACAAGGGCCTAGAAATTGTTTCAAGAGCGCGTCTCATCATTAAATTTATTTGCAATTGTTTGTTCAGACTGTTCTATTGTGCCGTTAAAAGTTATGGATCGCGGTTTGTAATCGTTTGTGTTTTAATAAAGATTTCAAAATTTTCGATAACTCTTTGCTATTGTTTTGATGCCGATCAATTTTCCTCTGTATATATTCACAACAAGTTTTTTTAATGCATTGTGAATATTTATTCCGCGCGATTGTGTACTTATTCCAATGATTATCACTATATTATCAAATACTATAAATTAACAATATAGCTCACTTCTTCATTTCGTTCCGGACACACACGAGCCGTGGTGGCAAAAAGGTACACCAGTACACTATAAATTTTGCGCTACCCAAATGGCAGTTCTCGTTCGTTAGCCTTTTCCTTCTTCACGTGGTTTAGACTGCATGTCGGCCAACCACAAAACAAAACAAAACGCCTCAGTGTAAAACCAAAACAATTAGTGGAGAACGTTGACTTTGAATTTAATGTTTTTTATTTCTTGGTGATTTATTCACACGAACGCGAATCACCACGATGGGTAGATCGATTTGCTCAGTGTCCGGCTGTTCCAGCAGAAAGGATGGCCCGTCTTCGTTTACCTTTTTTCCTGATAAATTGTGCGAATAGGTAATATATATATTTGAACCCTTCTATTATGGTATGGATCATTATATTTGGCGCTCACCTCGGTAGGGAAGTGGACCACTGGATCAAATTTTGTGGCAATGTTTCGATAAGTAAAAGCAGTGTCATTTGCTCTACGCATTTCCACGATTCAGATTTTTTAAATCCATTGAATAAGTTTGCAGGGTAAGCGCGGAATCAACGGTAAAATTTTATCAATTTAAATGAAAACTACTGCAAAACCCCAGGCTTGTATTTCCATGTTCAACTGTCCCTATTTCCTGGAATTCCAGAGAGCGACTACAAGACCATCTCTCGGCAAACGAAATCGCTACCGATGAACCTCCAATGAAAGAAAACTTCTACTGGTGAGTCCAGGCATTCTTTAGTACAGATCAAAACAGAACAGTGCTGGCTAGCATACTCCACAAATACTAGAATAAAAAACGTAAAGGTGATTGGAATATGAATGAAATAGAAAATAGTCAAACAGAGTCTCTCAATGTTAGATTCTCCCTAATGAAAAAAAAAATCCTAGAATTGTAAGAATTGTAAAATCGATTCTTACACGCTAAAAAATATATTTAAAAATTTAAAGTCAATTTGCCAAAAATGGCTATCGTAGAATTGGAAAAAAATTTCATAATAAAGGCAATATATTTGTCTTAAAGTTCGCCAAACAAAGCGAGATCGGCAATTTTAAGGAAAAAAAGTTTTTCTAACTGCAAATTTTTCAACAAAGTTATGTTGACATGAAAAATTCTTTGTTTGAAAACTTTTTTTCCTTAAAGGTGACCATCTTGCAATGAATGGCAAACTTTTAGACAACTATATTGCCTTAATTAAATTAAAAATTTCGTCCAATTCTAAGGTAGCCATTTTTTGCAAATTGGCTTTAAATTTTTAAATATTTTTTTTTAGCGTGTAAGAATCGATTTTGCAATTTTCACAATTTGTTTTCATAAAAGTTAAAACGATTTTCTAAAAGTCACCCGTACATAACTTTTTTGTAAGTCTTTTCCTTTTTGAGTTATGTTGATTTATAAAAAAAATCGATCAAAAAACTTAACAAGTGGCAGTCTAGATAAATTTTGTAAAAAACAAAGTATGCAAACTTGCTAGAAAAGACATAGTCTACACACCCACAAAGTTTCATTGGATTCTGAGAGGGTGCTGCCAATCTCGAAGACGAGTTGGCGTGAAATTCGTCTTAGACGAGGTATCGTAAATCGAGGGCGCGAACGTGTAACGGACCTAATTTCACCCGTCATTGCTCAAATCAAATTCATTTAGCAAACATCAATATTTTTCATGATCAAAGGCATAGATGAACGGGAAAGGTTTTCGCGTTTGACATGAGACACTTTACTTCCCTTTAAACAAAAAAAAACACTTCTTTTAAAAAAACACTTTTGCAAGCGTATTGGTAAAACGATTGTAATTGAAAAACTAGGAAAATTTAAATTAACACTCCACTTGATCACTTTTTCTAAAAAAAAATAATTTTTTTTTAGAAATCGTGATTGTTACATTTTGATATAATTTGTATAGAATTATAGATTAAAAATACGAGACCGACAACAGACACTGATAACGTGTGGAGACTTCTCTCACGCTCTCACGTTCTACCTAGTTCGGTAGATTTTCGGTTCGACTGTAAAGACCGTTAGGTGTCGGCTTTTTTTTTCTTGCGTCAGTCTAAGTATTCGCCAGCCACCGATAGGAGAAGACCCATTTTTTTATATTGTTTCCCGTGAAATATACGCTCGTTTTTGGAAGGCGATATCGGTTAGCCCAGAGCTGCCCCATCATATTTTCTGGTGCCGTGACCAGGATAGTGAGTTTCGCCACTTTCGCCAAATTCTGCGTGCGTTTGTTTATCGAAACGAAGTGCCGTTGTGTCGACGCTATTCCAGTCGAACGCTGATGCCATTGTCCTCAGCAAGTCCTATTGCCCTTTAGATGGAAGAATCCCATTGTCCACCGGTGCATGCGGTTGATGCCATTGTGCCATCCCGGCGTGTCGAGCTGACGCATTGATTTGATTCAAGGCAAATTGATTCTTTCATATGGTAAAGTCCATCTTCTATGCAAATCCCCACGGGTACCTTTAGATTTTCTCTAATTTTGCATGCCGTTTTGATCATCGGTGGATACTGGCTCAATCGATTGCCGGCGATATTGCTTTCCCGAGAAACGTCGTGGTGCTGAAGCTGTCACCAGCGTTTCCCAATCATACGCACAGTGCCCACGGTGGCGGCCGCACTTGAAGTCGTATTGCATCCATCCAGTGAAGACGTTCCAACGTCGGTTTACGTCCAGCGATCGGCAGACGATCGCGCCGCTGTTCATTAACGACCCTCTCGCTGTTCATCATCCATCTTCCGACAACCGACGTTCTTAAACAAAAAAGGCGATTTTCCAGTTCCATAGTGTCGTGCTAGGCAGACACAGCTCCTGCGTTCCAGTTTTGATAAAAATATAAGGCATATTCAAGCCTTGGGTCAGGTTAGTAGCCTTCCAAGCAATTTAATTCCACGACCGCTGGCGTTCCTGGGTGCCACGATGGGTGACACTTGTACCCGAAACCAGCTGGCGACACGAAGGACTACACTGCTCGCGTCGCTGAGCCGTGCGGAGCAGTTCGTCGAGAACTTCAACGCCGAACGGGATAGGCTCGAGGTGCAAATACGGATGGAGAATCTTGACATGCTGTGGCAATCGCTGGAGGATGTTCAGACAGCTCTCGAGGATCTGGAGGAAACCAACGAAGGTAAAGCGTTAAATTTGCAGTACCGTGCTTCCTTTGAACCCAAGCTCTTCCGGTTGAAAGCCAATCTACAATCTTAACTACCACCCCCAACCATCCCGCAAGCCAATGTCTCTGTTGAACCACCTGCTTGCGCTGTGTCCACTTTAGCTGGCTTAAGGTTGCCGACTATCTCCATACTGGAATTCGACGGAAATTATATGCAGTGGTTGACGTTTTTAAACACGTTCCAAGCATTATTCCACGACAACCAGGACATTCCCCCGATCCAGAAATTTCATTATCTCCGTGCTGAAAAGAGAAGCAGCACGATAATTTCGCTCCTAAAAGCTATGCATGTGATCAGCAGCATCTGCTGGTGAAATGTGAAACTTTTGATAAGATGTCTCTCGCTGAACGCCTCCGAACGGTAGATTCCAAGCGATTGTGCCTGAACTGCTTCCGCCAAGACCATTTCGCCCTCGATTGTCCCTCGAACTACTCTTGTCGCCTATGCAGGAAAAAACACCACACTCTCCTCCACCCTGGCCAGCTTCCAAAATCCAGCGGCGAAGGCTCTCAGTCCTTTCCCCAGACGAACCAAAAGTTAACCCAGGACCTTTCCCCGATCCAGAAATTTCATAATCTCCATGCTGCGTTTAATGGAGAAGCAGCACAGATCATCGAGACCATCGCTATCAGCGCTTTTAACTATACTCTGGCCTGGCAGACGCTGATCAACCGTTATTCCAACGAGTATTTGCTGAAATAGCGCCACCTACAGGACCTGTTGGATATCCTTTGGATGAAAAAGGAAACTTCTGCTGCTCTTCATTCAACCGTGGACGATTTCCAAAGGCACATCAAGATCCCGCAGCAATTAGGCGAACCAGTTAACTCATGGAGCACTCTACTTGAGCATCTCTTGTGCATGCGGCTTCACGACGATACCATTTGGGTGTGGGAGGACCACGCGGAAACGGTGAGCAACCAATCCTATGTTTGCCTTGTGGAGTTTTTGGAGAAGCGGATCCGGGTACTTGAGTCAGTATCTGTCAACCATTCTACTCATGTCACTCCACCAGTGATTTCTAACGGGAATCATCGCCGACTGCCTCCTATTAAGATGTCTTCGTATTCCACCACCGAGAATATCGCTCCTAAATGCCATGCATGTGATCAGCATCATCTGCTGGTGAAATGTGAAACTTTTGACAAGATGTCGCTCGCTGAACGCCTCCGAACGGTAAATTCCAAGCGATTGTGCCGGAACTGCTTCCGCCAAGACCACTTCGCCCGCGATTGTCCCTCGAACTACTCTTGTCGCCTATGCAGGAAAAATCACCACACTCTCCTCCACCCTGGCCAGCTTCCAAAATCCAACGGCGAAGTCTTTCAGTCCTTTCCCCAGTCGAACCAAAAGTTAACCCAGCAATCAGGTTCATCTTCCAAAACCCAGTCCAGATTTTCGATGGAGACGGTGTCAAATTTGGGCGAACCCACCATTGTGCAATGCAGCAGCGCGTTACGAAATCCTCAGCCAACCATCTTCATGTTGATGGTCATCCTCCGTATCGTCGACGCCTATGAGAAGGAACACTATGCCAGAGCCCTACTGGATAGTGGTTCTCAACCGAACCTGATGTCGGACCGACTAGCCCTACTTTTAAAGTTGAAACGTGAGAAGGTGAACGTCCTCGTTCACGGAATTGGTGAAAAAACCCGATCATGCCACTGAGTCGGCAACAACCAATATTCTGTCCTGCAAGGGGAACTTTTCGAGAGATGTAACGTTCCTGATTCTCAAACGGATGATATCCAACCTTCCTGCAGAAGACACCTCAGTAGACGATTTTCAGCTTCCGAGTGACTGATCCCAACTTCTACCGTTCCAGCAAGATTGACTTGGTAATTGGAACCCAGCACTTTTTCGACTGTTTCCCTACAGCAGCTCGAATCAAACTTGCCGAAGGATTCCCCGAGCTGGTTGACAGCGTTTTCGGCTGGATTGTTGCTGGTGGTGCCCATCTCTCTCCTCCGAACCAGGAATCTGTCTGCTGCAAAACCGTCACCACTTCCCTTTCCTCGTTAGACGAATGCATGGAGCGTTTATGGAAAATTGAGGAACTGAGTATTAGATCTGCCATGTCGATAAAAGAGAAGACGTGCGAGGAATTGATCCAGTCTACTGTTTCCCGGAGCGACGAAGGCAGATACATTTTCAAACTGCCTAAACAGCCAAACTTCAACAGAATAGTGGTCAATTCCGAGGCTACCGCAATCCGCCGTTTTGAGATGATCGAGCGGAGATTCACCAAGGACCCTAAGTTGAAGGAAGACTACGACAAGTTTATGGCAGAATACTTACCGTTAGGCCACATGAGACCAGTTTCCGATGGCACTTCCTCTGGCTCTAAAACAGTCAACTTACCGATTTGACTCCGGCTAGACAGTGAAGACCCTCGGAATCATGTGGGAGCCTTTCCCCCCCCCCACCAACAAACCACAAACCACCCCCCCCCCCCCCCCCCCCCCCCCCCCCCCCCAAAAAAAAAACTCACCAGGAGTTGTGGTTGCCTCCCCTAAAAAAAAACCCCCCAACAAAAAAAAAAAAAAAAAAAATTTTTAAGACCACCCCCCCCCCCTTCCCCCCCCCCCCCCCCCCCCCCCCCCCCCCCCCCACCAACACCACCACCCACACCTTTTTCACGCTTCTTACACAGCAAACTCTTCTATATACCCCCCCCGCGGGGCCCCCGAAGAAAATGTACGTGTCCAGCTAGTGGCAGCTAAATATGATGATGATGATGAGGATGATGATGATGATGATGATGATGGTCCCGCCACTTACCCCTACAAAGGTTTGAGTTAAATGATTTATCCATTAGATAATTTTTTTTAAAAGCAATTCAACCAGTTATGCAAAAAACGAACTGATTTCATCTACAAATGTAAACTTCTTCAAAAACTATTCATATGCTTTACAGCGATATAATTGTGAAAAAGCTATTAATGTCAACCACAAATGTTCACAAGTATTCCCAGCGATCAGAAAATCCTATTACAATTCAAATCACAGAATTCCGTATAAGGACATTATCAAGAGACAAGCCAATATCCGATCCTGTCCGCTACAGAGCCAATGCAGTTCCAACACTAATGGAGCCGCCAGCTTAGTTTTGAGCTGACCAAGGATATCCCCAACCAGGGAAATCGAGAAAATTTCCAAACCCCAAAAAATCCTTGACCGGCCCTAGTCAAATTTTTACTTTCAACTACAACAGAATTGGTAAGGAATTCCCCGGCAATCAGCCAGACAACCCACTACTATTTCATGGAATCTTCTCAAGCATAAGAGGCCATTTTTTTTTTCATAAATTCAAAAAGAAGTCCTTTATACCTGTATACCGTGCGCGAGGCTCAAACTTTTGTAGACTACTTTCTCTTTTTTTTTTTTTTTAACTTCAACAAGATGAAACAAATTTCCATCATCATCACCGTGACGAACAAAATAGTTTGTAGTGTTGATAAAAGTGAGAAAAAAAAGTATGAAAAAAGAAAATATCCAACTCATTGTAATCCGTTTGTAAAGAACTTCGTCAAAATACAATCTTCATTTTTAAAAACAAAAAAAGGAACATAACCGTACAAGAAATAGTCCATACAAAGTAATCCGTTTTATAACAGTAAAACATCGTCAGTTACAATCTTCATAAATGATAAAAAAAAATTGCTTACTGTTTAGCATACAGTTTTAACGTGTGAAATACATAGTCTTTTAAATTCTGAAAGTGTTGGCGCACGTTTAATGTGTCTTGGAATTAAATTGAAAACATTTATTCCTTTAAAATATAATGAGTTTTGTGAAGCACATGTCAAGAAATTCGGTGTTCTTATTTCATCCGCGTTTCTAGTATTATACCTATGAATATCACTTCCTCTTTCAATTCGATCACACAAATATCGAGGCAGCAAACCATTAACTACTTTAAAAATGAACACCATAGTCAAATATATAATTCTCTGCTTCACCGATAACCATTGCAACGCGTCTAACATAAAAGTCGAGGAAGTGAATCTGTTACATCTTAAAATCAAACGCATTATTTTATTCTGCAAACGCTGTAGCCTCAGTATTTGTGTTTGATTGGCCAAAAATAAAATGGAAGGGCAAAAGTCCAAATGAGGAGAGATGATTGATTTGTATAGCTGTATTTTACTGCAAGTAGTTAAATCGTTCTTCAATCGGCATAGAATTCCATACTTCTTGGCAATTTTCTTGATGACATTGTCAATGTGAGCGTTGAACTTAAGCTTGTCATCAATAATCACGCCAAGATATTTAATCTCCCGAACGCGATCAATTGCCTCATCATCAATCGTAACTGAGACATCCTCATTTACTCGATTCTGCGAAATTACCATAAATTTAGTTTTGCTTATATTCAATTTCAATTGCTAACATTTCAACCATCTACTTAGAAAACGCAAATCTTCGTTCAAATGGGAAACGGCGTCATTTAAACCCTTAGTTGCAATGAATAACACTGTGTCATCTGCAAACAGATTAATGTCACAAAATCGTAAAACAGGTCGCATGTCATTAATATACATAATAAACTAAAGGGGCCCTAATACACTTCCAAGGGGATCAGTATTCCCCACGGGACTAGAAACAGAATCATTAAAAACAGTCCGTTGAGTTCTGTCAGACAAATAGCTTTCAAACCATCTGTATGCAGTACTCGAAATTCCAAAGCGCTTTATTGTTTTCAACAACAAGGGCCTAGAAATTGTTTCAAAAGCGCGTTTCAGATCCAAAAAAACAGCAACAATTGTATCTTTACTCTCTAAGTTATCTTTCCATTTTGCTAATACTAAATTCAACGCGGTTTCACAAGAATGGCCTTCCCGGTAGCCTGATTGTTCCGGTATCAACAAAGAATTACTATTTAAATATTCTAGCAACTGGCCTTTCACAACAAGTTCTAAAATTTTCTCTAATGTGTGCAGCATGTTGATAGGACGAAACTCTTCGGCTTTAATCGTTCCAGCAACCTTTTGAATCGGAACAACCAACGATTCTTTCCACACTTCAGGCACGTGCCCAGTTTGTAATGATTCCTTAATGAGGTCCAGTAAAATGCGACCAATGACATGAAAGCAATCTTGCATAACTCTAGCATTAACATTGTCTACTCCAGCCGAGTTTCCGAAAGAAAAGCAAATATTTCTATGTTCATCTATTGTGCTGGGGAACTCAAATCCGCAATAACTATTAACTGGCTGCTTTATTTCATCAGGTTCATCAACCAATTCAATAGATTGATTGATCAATGAAACACTATTGAGGAAATAATCATTAAACTTAGATGCAATTGTTTGTTCAGTCTGTTCTATTGTGCCGTTAAAAGTTATGGATCGCGGTTTGCAATTGCTAGGTTTTAATAAAGATTTCAAAATTTTCGATAACTCTTTGCTATTATTTTGATGCTGATCAATTTTCATTCCTTCGTTTGACGACATCCGCAAAAGTTGCGTTGTCTTGAAAAACATCATCGTTATCGCTAATTTGTATCCTACGTTTTTTGCCAATTTGCATCGAATCGGATTCAGACCGTCGCAGACCGCGCGCGGGCATCATTTATCACAGCTAAATTTTTCTGCGCATTAATTTCAAAAAGTGAACTTGTCATTGCATTGAATTTCTCACATATTAATTTTTCAAAAGACCCACATACATTTTGTCTCAATTGTTCCATCCCGTTTTTCAACGCGTCGTCTATTTGGGCAGAAATTTGATCTCGCATTCGAGTTCGAGAGTGTTTTCATCCCTTCCTCTATCCTCTTGGCGTCCGAGATCGCATCTTCCTGCCCACCACAATACTGGTCTGATAGACAATCCATACATTTAAAGCACAGATTAGCGTTCTCGGTCACAAGCTTCGCCGTACCTTCGTAAGTGGTGTACACTTGTAATGGAATACACGCGCACACTTACCCACACAGGTTAACGGGAGATCAGCCGCAACCATTCCCTCCTTGCATGATGAACAACTAGCCATTGTCAAGTAATAGGCTCAAAACACATTATCCGTCGACTCTACCAAAGAGCCAAACAACCAACGACCTTACCGAAAGTAAAAGACAAGGCAAGAAAAATATCACAGAGAAGGTCTTCCGGCGCGCCGGGTGAACGACCAAGCAGATTAAAAATTTATGACAAAAAGCTGCTAGCAACTGTTGTTTTACTTAGCCTGATTACGAAAACACTATGAATGCGCGTTAGAATATTTCTTTCGCGAATCACAACACTTTTCACACGTAAAATTATTATGTTTTATGAGCAAACCAAACACAAAACTACTCTGTTCACCATCACAAAAAAATCGAATCCCGAGTTGCTCCATTGCTGTCCATCCCCAGGCTCGAATTATGTGCCGCCGTCATCGCATCGCAGCTGCATAGCCGGATTGTTGAAGCTCTATAGATGAACATCGACGATTCTTTCTTCTGGTCCGACTCAACTGTGACCCTACAATGGCTAGGAGACCCAGCTCATGGAAAACCTTTGTAGCCAATCGTGTATCGGAGGTACAAACACTCACTCATGGATTCCGCTGGAGTCATGTTTCTTGGCGACTTCGTATCCAGAGGAATGGACGTCGGCGATTTCGTGGAGAGCAAGTTATGGAAGCACGGTCCGGAATGGTTACAGCTTCCTAAGTCAGGCTGGCCGAATAGTTGTCAGGCGGAAAGCTGTAGTGATTGCCATAGCAAGAACTACGCCGTCCTATAACCCGATATTCTCCAGATATTCATCGTTGACCCGTCTGATTAGGAGCATTGCACTCTGTCAAAGATTCTACTACAAACTGCGCTCCAAAGCAAGAACTCAGTTAACCTCTGCTGATTCCGCCAGACCACAATCCCTTTCGGTTGAACAACTCAACCATACCAAAACGACCTTGGTTCGGCTAGCCCAAGCCGACTGTTTTCAAGAAAAACTCAAGCAAGGTCGGCAACTCTCCAAGAAATCCTCCATACGGCTTTTGAATCCTTTCATTGACACAGAGGGAGTTTTCAGGGTTGGGGGACGACTAAAACTATCTTAACAGCCATACCTATTGAAGCACCCAGCTGTCCTTCCTAGCTTCCATCCTCTTGCCCGGCTGATTGCTAAATCCATCCACTGCAAACTCATCCATGGTGGCGGCCACCTGACTCTATCGGTCATGCGCGAGGAGTACTGGCCGATCAATGGACGACGACTTGTGAGAAGCATCATCAGAAATGGCTTCCGAGCCAATCCCGTTCCGGCAAGCCAGCAAATAGGACAACTGCCAGCCCAGAGAGTCACAATAAGTCGACCATTCGACGTCACCGGAGTGGACTACGCTGGATCATTATACTTAAAGGCCATCCACAAGCGAGCATCGCTACACCAACTCTACAGGATGCTGTCGGACAAACCGAGCGTTGGTTGGATTGAGAGGTTCTGCGTGGAAGAAGAAATCGTTTGTCATCTTAATCCACCGAAGGCACCCCATTTCGGTGGGCTCTGGGAGGCTGCCGTCAAGGTGGCCAAAAAGCATCTTCATCGTCAACTAGGCAATACCAGGCTCTCCTACGAAGATCTATCGACCGTCCTGGCTGAAATAGAAGCCGTGATCGCGAACAATTTCTCCACTCTCACCCCAGCGCATTTCCTAATTAGATCGACCATGCACGCCATCCCCAGCCCAAACCTAGCCAACGTTCGT
This sequence comes from Aedes koreicus, assembly GCA_024533555.2. Taxonomy (NCBI): domain Eukaryota; kingdom Metazoa; phylum Arthropoda; class Insecta; order Diptera; family Culicidae; genus Aedes; species Aedes koreicus. The sequence goes on along the minus strand of JAHHFK020004766.1, from coordinate 730,846 downwards.
ATCTCGCACCTGGATCATTATCAGAAGCTTCAGCAACTGTACCAACACTTCTGGTATCAATGGAGGACAGAGTACCTGCAAGAACTCCAGCGAGATACTCGATCATGCCATCCCAACCATCAGATCCAGCCAGGAAAACTAGTGGTCATCGCTGACGAGTTTCAGCATCCGGTTCGTTGGCCGCTAGCTCGCATTGAATAAGTGCACCCTGGCGCGGACGGTCTCGTACGCGTAGTGACGCTACGGAATTTCAAAGGCATTTGCTTCAAGAGACCAATTATGAAGATTTGCCTTCTACCAACGAACTTATGCGACCAAAACACAACGTATCGACAACACCAACAGCTAGACGATTACAATCAACAGGCCAGCGACGATCAGGATAATAATGCGTAGATCATCACTCGGCTGCAGTGTTTAGAATGTAGGGAAGAGAAATTTGAAATGATTGAAATGATTTGAATTGCTTTCTATTGTTAGTTAAAATTATAAATCGAATTTAGTTTTGATTTGAAATTCGTAGAATTCATAGGTGGCGGCGATGTTCCGTTTCGATATAATTTGTATAGAATTATAGATAAAAAATACGAGACCGACAACAGACACTGATAACGTGTGGAGACTTCTCTCATGCTCTCACGTTCTCCCTAGTTCGGTAGATTTTCGGTTCGACTGTAAGGACCGTTAGGTATCAGTTTTTTTTTCTTGCTCGTCAGTCTATTCGCCAGCTTCTGATAGGAGAAGATCCATTGTTCTATATTGTATTTTTTATATTTTTGTTTATTTTTTTTTTTTTTTTTAATCTTTATTTTACGTCGGCCTATTTCCTCACATGGTGACAATCACCGACGCCAGGAAGACGACTCCACCACCTGGACCCTACCTAACGACTCATGAATATGAACCGGGACCAACGGCTTTAATTCCCTTCCGAAGGAAGACGTGACCAGATTTTTTCGCCTCAGAAAAACCACCGACGTCGACTGGGATTGAACCCAGACCCTACTGGGGTGCCAAGTAGCAGTCACGCTTACCACTACACCACCGACGCCGGCTATATTTTTGTTTATATTTATATTTTTTATATTTTTGGAAGGAGATTAGGTGGGCCCAGACCTGCCCAACAGTTTTTCAACAAGACACTTTGTTTACCTTTCTTCAACAAAACATAGAAAAACACGGTAGCGATGAAGTTAAAAATGTTTGTATTTCATCCTGCGTTTCTTCGTTTTTATTTATTTACATTTTAAGCTTTAAGCTCAGAAGTAGGTTGCTACAGTTGATACAAATACCATACTTCTGAACTTCGTGGGCAAGTTTAATAGTTTCTGTTTACTCATAGGTTGACAGTGGGATTTCCATATCTACCGGGTCCGAAGCTTATCGCACGAAACGCCTAGCACAAAAGAATCATTGATGACCGCATGATGATGCTTGGTCCCGCTCGCGTGAGAGAGCCTTAAACTATGAGAAACGCCCCGCTCACTGAGACGGGCTCCCGTGGGCGTGAGAACTGAGCAAGAGAAACAGTATCACTCATTGTTATAATTTTTAAGCTGACGTGAAAACTACACGATAATAACAAAACGTGACGCGAAACAAGACACAACACTTATCGTTCTTAAAATTTAAGAAATTATCTTTTGGTCGTCCGGTTTCGGGCGCGATGCTGCCCATCTACGGGACTATTTGAAAATCTTGTACTTTTTGAGTTATGTTGACATGAAAAATTTGTTGTTAGAAAAACTTTTTTTCCTTAAAAGTGCCCATCTTGCAATGTATGGCGAACTTTTAGACAACTATATTGCCTTTATTAGAAAAAAAGTCATATGCTCACTAGCGCCACGTATCGGTGGAATTCCAAACAAAATGGTTCACCTTTCGAACGCCCTTGACCTTCTGAACAACTTTGCCGAAAACTAGAACCTCTACCTCTGCTGAAGACCGCACCTTTGCAGATATGAAGGGTCTCGAGAAATACCATCATGAATGTACCTGTAGTATCCCCACTTATCCCCACAGACATTCACTCCGGTCCTATTTTGTGTTCTTGCCCTGGGGCCCTCGCTTGCCTCTTGGACCTTGTTGGGCTATTCATTCTACCGTTCACAAAATCTTACAAGTGTTTTTCATTGCAAAAGACTTAGCATGTTATCGCAATTTTTGTCCCTGAATAGGAATCTTTATCCGATCACAGGTTCATATTCTTCGATCATTTGAATGGCTGTATGCAAGTTCCCCGTTTCAGGAACCCAAAAAATACAGACTGGAACGTTTAATCAGATATCCTTGCATTAAAACTTCATCACTATCACCCTTCTATTGAAAGCCCGAATTACTTAGACGATGTTGCTGAAATTACAACATCTTACATTATGGAGTCCTATGAAGAAGCGTGTCTATAACGAACAATAAAATCAACTAGGGGTACACCCTGGTGGACCAACGAACTCATCATCAATCGTAACTGATACATCCTCATTTACTCGATTCTGCGAAATTACCATAAATTTAGGTTTGCTTATATTCAATTTCAATTGCTAACATTTCAACCATCTACTTAGAAAACGCAAATCTTCGTTCAAATGGGAAACGGCTTCATTTAAATCCTTAGTTGCAATGAATAACACTATGTCATCTGCAAACAGATTAATGTCACAAAATCGTAAAACAGGTCGCATGTCATTAATATACATAATAAACTAAAGGGGCCCTAATACACTTCCAAGGTCATTCCCCACGGGACTAGAAACAGAATCATTAAAAACAGTCCGTTGAGTTCTGTCAGACAAATAGCTTTCAAACCATCTGTATGCAGTACTCGAAATTCCAAAGCGCTTTATTGTTTTCAACAACAAGGGCCTAGAAATTGTTTCAAAAGCGCGTTTCAGATCCAAAAAAACAGCAACAATTGTATCTTTACTCTCTAAGTTATCTTTCCATTTTGCTAATACTAAATTCAACGCGGTTTCACAAGAATGGCCTTCCCGGTAGCCTGATTGTTCCGGTATCAACAAAGAATTACTATTTAAATATTCTAGCAACTGGCCTTTCACAACAAGTTCTAAAATTTTCTCTAATGTGTGCAGCATGTTGATAGGACGAAACTCTTCGGCTTTAATCGTTCCAGCAACCTTTTGAATCGGAACAACCAACGATTCTTTCCACACTTCAGGCACGTACCCAGTTTGTAATGATTCATTAATAAGGTCCAGTAAAATGCGACCAATGACATGAAAGCAATCTTGCATAACTCTAGCATTAACATTGTCTACTCCAGCCGATTTTCCGAAAGAAAAGCAAATATTTCTATGTTCATCTATTGTGCTGGGGTGAAAACCTTCAAATCTGCAATAACTATTAACTGGCTGCTTTATTTCATCAGGTTCATCAACCAATTCAATAGATTGATTGATCAATGAAACACTATTGAGGAAATAATCATTAAACTTAGATGCAATTGTTTGTTCAGACTGTTCTATTGTGCCGTTAAAAGTTATGGATCGCGGTTTGCAATTGCTAGGTTTTAATAAAGATTTCAAAATTTTCGATAACTCTTTGCTATTGTTTTGATGCTGATCAATTTTCCTCTGTATATATTCACAACAAGTTTTTTTAATGCATTGTGAATATTTATTCCGCGCGATTGTGTACTTATTCCAATGATTATCACTATATTATCAAATACTATAAATTAACAATATAGCTCACTTCTTCATTTCGTTCCGGACACACACGAGCGCCGCGGTGGCAAAAAGGTACACCAGTACACTATAAATTTTGCGCTACCCAAATGGCAGTTCTCGTTCTTCAGCCTTCTTCTTCTTCACGTGGTTTAATTTACGTCGGCCAAATACAAAACAAAACAAAACGCCTCAGTGGCAAACCAAAACAATTAGTGGAAAAATTGACTTTGAATTTAATGTTTTTATTTCGTGGTGATTTATTCACACGAACGCGAATCACCACGATGGGTAGATCGATTTGCTCAGTGTCCGGCTGTTCCAGCAGAAAGGATGGCCCGTCTTCGTTTACCTTTTTCCTGATAAATTGTGCGAATAGGTAATATATTTGGACCCTTCTATTATGGTATGGATCATTATATTTGGCTCTTACATTTACAGGGAAGTGGACCACTGGATCAAATTTTGTGGCAATGTTTCGATAAGTAAAAGCAGTGTCATTTGCTCATTGCATTTCCACGATTCAGATTTTTTAAATCCATTGAATAAGTCACAAGGGTAAGCGCGGAATCAACGGTAAAATTTTATCAATTTAAATGAAAACCATTGTTAAACCTCAGGTTGTATTTCCATGCTCGACCGTCCTTATTTCCCGGAATTCCAGAGAGTGACCATGACCATCTCTCGGCAAACGAAATCGCTACCGATGAACCTCCAATGAAAGATGACTTCTACTGGTGTAGTCCAGATGACATTGATGTTGCTGGTGAAATGGAAGTGGGTGGAAATTGGCTGGGGCACTCGGTTCCATGTATTTTGAATAATGTATTTTGAATAAACCTCCGGAAATCTGTTGTAGGTGTTAAGCAAAAACTTTTAAAAGTTGTTTTTTGGCCTTATGAGTCTCAAAGCGAAGACAATCAGTTGGTTTACGACACTCTATGTGTTTCGTGAGCAAAATACTTAGCTAACAAATATTTTAATATGCTTATTAAGGCCAAACTGCAAAACTTAAACATGAAAATTCAAACTTGTGAACAGCAAAAGCGAAAAGATAGAAAAAACAAAAAAGTGTTGGCCAAACGTAGAAAACTAAACATCCAAACATAATATTAACGTGTAAGTTCTTCCTGATGATTCGCAAACGTAATAAACAAACATGACTATACATTTTTATAAGTTGCGCATTTATTCGATTTAACAGTAGAAAAAAAATAATCTCATGCATTAATTAATTCCCCTAATCTAATCTAACGCTTCATTACTTGAAAATTGCTGAATTGATGCGAACCTGCATAAGAGATGTTGAGTTTGGGTTAAATGGGTGCAATAATGTAATCAACTACTATAAATTATAAGCTGCAGATCGTATCCTCCCAAGTTGGCCAAATATATTTCCGCTGGAAAGGTTCGAAATACGCTGCAAATTCTCTGGAATTTCGCCAAGGCGTATTTTTTCACTTGAACGAGAGTAGAAACGGTACAGATCGTGCGGTGACATATACTTCATAAGATGTAGCGCTATTTCATAGTATGCTGAATTGGATTAAGCGGTTACTATAATATGCGTGTTTGGATGATGGATGAAAACTTGTACGATGCTTTCGACGAATTTTGGTAGTCTCACCCGGTAGCCCGAACAGTATGTACGGTAAGGGATGAGACACTCGGTTCAGAATGCTTTTGACAGCTTCTTGCTATTCTGTATTATCCAACATGTGGCCATCCAACCAGGAAGTGCTGAAATGATGATCTAAGATTTAGTCTACGGATGCTCACCTTAATACCATTATTAAGTTTTTAATTTCGAAGAAATGCTAAAAATCGTGTCAATCACTGCAACCGTACTTACATCATTTCAACTCTCAGTTGCTTAACTTCCGGCGCATCACTGGGGGAAAAACAGGGGTGCTAATTTCTGTTGTCTCACAATGTCCAGGGCCTGCAGTTTCAACCAACGGACCATACGATTGGCCTGGAGCTTAAGCTGACATTCATAGGTTCCTCGAAGCTTTACGTCCAGTTCAAAAATTATATGATCATGCATTAATGATATGCAATGTCGTTGCATAAAATCATTTCAATGATGACACCCTCAGCGAGCTTTACCGGAAAGGAAATAAAACTCGATGTATCGATATGCGTTTATTTTGACCGGTTCTGCTCATTGTGGACAAGCGAATAGCCCTGTAGACACGACAAAAGAGGTTTCATTTCGAATTGTTCGTCAGTCGGTTCAAGATCTAAAATAAAACGTGCAGTTAAAAAGACATAAACAACCTCTGTTTTTAAAAAAAAATACCTTTTTTACATTCTGCACTCCCTTGGGTGGCTTCTGTTCGATGAGAACCATCTGCACTTTAATTTGGTACTCTTTATGGTTGTTGATACCACATTTGACCGGCTCATCAGTGCTTGAAATTCGCACAACCGTACATCCTGCTTATGCTACCAGAACACCTCTGGGGAAAATCGTCGAAATACCGTAACGGATGCAATGACACCGTCCGCACTTGGCAATCCCTCTTGGTGGCTTTTAGTTACTTGGGTCAGACCACCCTCCATAGTGAAATTTAAATTGAAGCACCAAACATGGAAAAACAAAATCAACACACTGCACTGTTTTTTGTTTTGAGTTGTTGACATTTGCGCACTTTGAACTCAAAGTAGGTAAAACACGAGTATTATTAATACTAATTTACCTTTTCAACTAAAGATGGCGTTACAGTTGTGTCCGTAACGATTCGTATAGGAATTGCAAAAGTGAGCTATATTGTTAATATATAATATTTGATATTATGCAGATCTACAAAATTTTATGTACCATTCGTCCCTCTTGCGTTTAAAACGCAAAAGATCCAAATTGTAGCAGCTGTTCGAGTTCTTCAAAAAAACAAATGTTTGTTCAACTTGTAGATACTGATTTCTTTTAGCATCCCGAAAAACTTAAAGTTTGGTGGGAACAGCTTTAGCTGTAATAAGGTTTTATTAGTAATATTATCAATATGTTTAATAAATTATAGCTTACAATTTTTCAGTTTTCTCCGTACAGAATCCTTCAGATTTTGATTTCAAATTGTGTTTTCAATAGGTATATCTAAAAACAAATTCAGTTTCAAGCTCTAATTAATTAGTTAATTTACCGATCTACTTACAGTATATCAAATTGAATAAATTAAACAAATTCAATAAGTTTTCACTAAGTATCTAGCTGCTAACCGTTATTAACTAAAGAGAACGTTTTTATGCTGCTCACAAACTTGCATGTGGTCCGCAATGTTTACGTTTTTTTTATTGTTTCGCTAATCATTCGTATTCCACCGAGCTGACGTTTCTCCGACCGAGTGGGTTCGGCGATTTTATAGACACGGATATCCCTGGGGTAACTAGCGACCGTTACTTACCGAGGGGACTCGTCGTCACATCCTCCCACCCGTAAACCATTGTGACCGCCTTCCGGTTTAGCACCATCTACGACGTCGAGTAATGCCAACTTCACCACTGGTCTCCGTACAATTCCGTTCGTCGTCTGAACCCACGCTTGACGGGCCCGTCCATCCTTTCCTCGAATGACCTTGTCCACTTTGCCTCTGATCCACTGATTCCGCACCGCACTGTCCACGACAAAAAACAAATCTCCTTCCTCTATCTCCTTCACTCCCTCGAACCACTTCGACCTTCTTGATATTACTGGCAAGTATTCTTTGATCCACCGCTTCCATATTTGGTCCGTCAAGTGTTGGACAAGCTTCCACCCGCTGTTCAAAGTCACACGATAATCCATGCGTATCACTGGAAGTTGTTTTACCCCACTTGAGCTACCCAACAGAAAATGGTTAGGAGTCAAGGCTTCTTAATCAGCTGATTCTAACGGAATGTATGTCAGCGGTCTCGTGTTAATCATCGCCTCCGCTTCAATCATCACCGTCTCCAGCACCTCGTCATCCGGCCGTCGTTGCGCTTCCAAAATTGTTCCGATTGCTGTTTTCACCGAGCGGACCATTCGTTCCCACGCACCACCCATGTGTGGTGCACCGGGTGGGTTGAACGACCAATGAGTTGTCGTGTTGGTGAAGATTGTGGCCAGATGTTTGTTGCGATCCTCTAACTCCCGCTTTAGTTGATTGTTGGCTCCGTGAAAGTTTGTTCCATTGTCACTAAATATCTCAGCCGGTGCACCTCGCCGCGATACAAATCTCCTTACCGCCATGACACAGGACTCTTTCGACAAACTGTGAACAACTTTGAGGTGTACCGCACGAATAGTCAGGCAAGTAAACAGGGCAACCCAACGTTTCACGTTGCTTCTGCCAACTTTCACCAGTACTGGTCCAAAATAGTCTATGCCTACGTATGTGAATGGTCGTACATACGGTGTCAATCGAACCTTCGGCAGAGGTGCCATTGGTGGCGGGCGTGGATAAGCGCGCATTATTCTACACCAGATACAGCCCTCCGAAACTTTTCTAACTAGTGGGACGTAGAATCTTTTTTTGTTCCCTCATCCTGATAGGTTGCCTTCTCTAACCAATCCTTCACCTTTGAACATGAATCGCTGATACTGACACCGACACTTGCCCTACTGCCACGACTGCTACCATACTCGGTTGCTTGCCGAATAAGCTTCGCTTTTTCTTCAGCCGATTGCTTTCTGATCGCCATCTGTTGCTTCCTACATTCCCGCTCGTCTGTCATCTTCTGCTCTAGTGCGGCTTTTGCTTCAGCGATCCGTTTCGTTTCTATCGCTAACTCCTTCTCTCGCAATTCCTCCTCAAGTTTCCGTTGAAAATCCTTAAGTGTCTTTTCCGCCGCAAGATCTTCTTCTTGTATCCGTTGCAGTTCTTCCACCGCTTTCAGCTCCAGTTCCAGACGAGCCCTGGTGCTGGATGTAGCACTTCCACCAACCGTTTTCTTTGATTTCCTGGTGGCTTTGCTGCCGGCTGAAGATTTTGCCGTTGTCGCCTTCGGGATGTTAAGAGTCTCCAATTGCTTTACTGGTACTTTCGGCTTAGTTCCTGTTGCATCCGATTTCTTGGCAATCGCGACACCTTTTGCCGTACCGGATTTACCTCCATCCGATCCATTACGTTTTGGTTCAGGATGCTTGTTTTTATTACCATCCTTTACCTGGACATCGTCTGTTCCATTTTTACCAAGGGGTTCGCAGGTGGGACAATACCATTTCCGATCCTGAACACTTGCATTGACCTTCACACAGGAGTAATGGTGCCACACCTGGCACGAATCACAAGCCACCATGTCGTCATATTCGTCGGGATTGGTACATAAGGCACAGTTGCGGTGCACCTGCGAATCATTCCTATCATTCGCCATCGTCCGGGAAATGTTGGTTGAAAAATTCTAAAGGAATGTAGATACTGATTTCTTTTAGCGTCCCGTAAAGCTATTATTAAAGTTTTATTAGTAATATTATCAATATGTTTTATAAATTATAGCTTACAATTTTTCAGTTTTCTCCGTACAGAATCCTTCAGATTTTGATTTCAAATTGTAGTTTCAATAGGTATATCTAAAATCAAATTCAGTTTCAAGCTCTAATTAATTAGTTAATTTACCGATCTACTTACAGTATATCAAATTGAATAAATTAAACAAATTCAATAAGTTTTCACTAAGTATCTAGCTGCTAACCGTTTTTAATTAAAGAGAACGTTTTTATGCTGCTCGCAAACTTGCATGTGGTCCGCAATGTTTACGTTTTTTTTTATTGTTTCGCTAATCATTCGTATTCCACCGAGCTGACGTTTCTCCGACCGAGTGGGTTCGGCGATTTTATAGACACGGATATCCCTGGGGTAACTAGTGACCGTTACTTACCGAGGGGACTCGTCGTCACACAACTAGTTGATTTATACACGTTTTCAAAGTATTTGTAAGAACAGCTGCTGACTCATCTAAATTATCGGTCGCGATTGGAAAATCCACGCTTCTTTCAACAAGGTTAGAAACAGCCTGTTTTGAATATTTCCTCCAGCACTTCAATTTCACAAAAACTTCGCTATTATTTAAGTTATTCTCAATTACGTTTAACCCCTACTGTCCCATGATTGGCTATTTTCAAATCAGTGTCGACAACTGAACAAACAGAATCAAGATTAGAATAAACATGATCAATTAAAGTTCTACTGTGCCTGGAAATGCGCGTATACTCATCAACAGTGTGTCTTAAATTGAAAAAAAAAAAATAGCTTAATGCTTCAAATGATTCGAACTATTATTATCACGCCAATTGATATTAAAATTTCAATAAAACGCTGGTCACTAGAACTGGGAGAATGATACAAAACACCATAATTACCCATCTTCATGCCACGTACAATTGTTATGCCCAGGAACCCAAGATTGAATTGAACTGATTCTTTGACGTAAAAAACAACACCGCCAGTATGTCTAGAATGTGATAAACAAGCAGCAACATTACACTGATAGGCAAAATAAAGTGCCCACCTCATCGTTTTTTCAATTTCTCTCATTTACTTGGTTCAAATTAAAGTAAACACACTGTATTTTTTTTATTATGTTATTTTTTATATTCTTTTTAAGTTTCACTTATGGAATACTGAAAAAAAGGAATTTTACTTAAAGAAAAAAAAATCAATTTGTGTTGAACAAAAAACAGTGACAAAATAAAGTGCCCATTTCAAAAATCGATATGTTTTCGATAAGTTTCCATTGGAAGACCCCTCGATTGTTTATGTTTTGATATTTTGACATGTTTTGAAGCAAACGGCTCAACCTGGTGCATTTGTATACGTGATCGCATTTGATTCAATTGAAAAAAATGGAGAACGCAGTGCTTTCGAAAGCCATTCCCTTGTGTATCCGAAAATTGGTCGTTCGTGATGAGCAAAACGGTGAATCGCTCCGGGCTGTCGCTAAGAAGTAGAGTATCAGTAAGGCAGCGGTTGGCAAAATTCTTCTGAAGCTTAAAACGTTTGGATCAGTGGTGGATCGCCCTGGCAGAGGCAGGAAGCGGAAAACGGATGCGAGAACGAACACCAAGATCATGCGCGAAGTCAAGAAGAACCTGAAGGTAACTGTCCGCGAGATCCAGGAAACCCTTCAGTTATCAGTATCCGGTCGAACTGTTCGTCGCCGTCTCGTAGCACAGGGGTTGAATAACAAACTTGCCCGGAAGCGCCCATTTATCAGCAAGGCAAACAAAGCCAAACGGCTTAAGTTTGCTAAGGAGCATGCTGATTAGCCCCTAGAGTTCTGGAAAACGGTTCTCTGGACGGACGAATCAAAATTCGGGCTGTTTAACCGAAAGCGGTGGGTTCGTGTTTGGTGCAGATCGGGAGAGGAGCTTCAGGAGCGCCACATCCAAGGCACGATGAAGCATGGAGGAGGAAATGTGATGGTCTGGGTGTGTTTTTCGTGGGGTGGAGTGGGAAGCATTGTGAAAATCGACGGGATAATGACGGCAGATTCTTACATCAACATCCTGCGAGAAAATCTGGAGGCCTCGCTGATCCAGACGGGCCTTGAAGAGAAGTTCGTATTCCAACAGGACAACGACCCGAAGCATACTGCCAAGAAGACCAAGTCTTTCTTCCGGTCTTGTCTGATCAAACCGCTGGAATGGCCTCCATAAAGCCCGGACCTCAATCCCATCGAGAATTTGTGGGTGATTCTCGATGCCAGGGTTGACAAAACTGGTGTTACCAATAAAAATAACTATTTTGAAGCCCTGGAGCGCGCCTGGGAAGAGCTAGATCCACAGCACCTAAAGAACCTGGTCGAGAGCATGTCGAAGCGCCTGCAGGAGGTCCTGAAGGCCAAAGGAGGACACATCAATTATTGAAATGCTTTTATTTTACTTTAATTTATGTTTTCTGTAGCCTAAATGAAGTGGGCACTTTATTTTGTCACTGTTTTTTTTTCAACACAAATTGATTTTTTTTTCTTTAAGTAAAACTCCTTTTTTTCAGTATTCCATAAGTGAAACTTAAAAAGAATATAAAAAATAAAATAATAAAAAAAATACAGTGTGTTTACTTTAATTTGAACCAAGTAAATGAGAGAAATTGAAAAAAACGATGAGGTGGGCACTTTATTTTGCCTATCAGTGTATATCCCGGAATGCAATACTGATCAAATGCTTCAATTTCAGCAATGTGAGTTTCTGCTAATAAAACCAAAAGTGGACGTTTTTCTTCAACAATCTGACGTAGTGCTACGTAGTTTGTTGACAACCCCTAAATATTAAAATACAAAAAATAAAATTGATTACCATTTTTCCTGGAACGTGGTTGCTATTTATTGAAACGCAAGCTGCTTTTCTTTTGATCAAAAATTCTCTTATACACCAAACATTGAGACCTAAATGCGGCATGGTTGACGTCCAAGTTCATTTTACGTTCTCTATTCATTTTCAAACAATTGACGCATTTCAATACAGTTGACGTGTACTCCGATGTCTTGTGTTTTTGGCTACACCTAGAGCATGTATCACAGTTCTGCAATCAGTTTTGCAGTTTTGCAACGTGGTTGCTATTTATTGAAACGCAAGCTGCTTTTCTTTTGATCAAAAATTCTCTTATACACCAAACATTGAGACCTAAATGCGGCATGGTTGACGTCCAAGTTCATTTTACGTTCTCCATTCATTTTCAAACAATTGACGCATTTCAATACAGTTGACGTGTACTCGGATGTCTTGTGTTTTTGGCTACACCTAGAGCATGTATCACAGTTTTTGCAATCAGTTTTGCAGTTTTGCAATTTGAAGCATCTCAGCACATTAATGTCAGGATACACAAAGCACCGATCTAAATCTACATTTACCTCTTGTACCTATTGTAAGTACCCAAATCGACTTCAATTACCGCGCTAAACTTGCTGTAAATGAACCGTGGATTTTCGTACATTCTTACTACTTTAACATCTTTTATTTCGATGCTTTCATTTTGACTTCTCAAATAGTCTATGAAAAATTCGGAGGACAATTGACGGCTCATGCCCACTACTTTCAATCTTGGCACCGACGTGGGAACAACAGCACTATAATTTTCACCCAGATTGCTTTCAATACAATTTTTCACATTTGCTACATTAGCACCGATGGCACATTCAACAATAATGGCACAATCTTTTCCATTTCTAAAATTGCTAATCTTGTGTGCTTTTGGATCTAAATTTGTTTTCAAAAAATTACGAGTTTCATCGCAAGCTTGTTTGGACTGTTTGGTTTGATCACAATTACGGACGAGCCTTGCGATTGCTTGGTTTACTAATGTTGAATTTACTATTACTATTTTGTTTACTTTTTTTATTGACATTTTCATTCCTTCGTTTGACGACATCCGCAAAAGTTGCGTTGTCTTGAAAAACATCATCGTTATCGCTAATTTGTATCCTACGTTTTTGGCCAACTTGCATCGAATCGGATTCAGACTGAACCGTCGCAGACCGCGCCTGGGCATCATTCATCACAGCTAAATTTTTCTGCGCATTAATTTCAAAAAGTGAACTTGTCATTGCATTGAATTTCTCACATATTAATTTTTCAAAGGACCCACATACATTTTGTCTCAATTGTTCCATCCCGTTTTTCAACGCGTCGTCTATTTGGGCAGAAATTTGATCTCGCATTCGAGTTCGAGAGTGTTTTCATTCCTTCCTCTATCCTCTTGGCGTCCGAGATCGCATCTTCCTGCCCACCACAATACTGGTCTGATAGACAATCCATACATTTAAAGCACAGATTAGCATTCTCGGTAACAAGCTTCGCCGTTCCTTCGAAGTGGTGTACACTTGTAATGAAATACACGCGCACACTTGAGGTGTGAATGTAGTTCGCCTCCCCGCGGTGCACCTTGGAAACGTTAAGCTCCCCTTAACGGCTAAATGAACTACGGAGGGAGCGTCATACGACGCATTGGGGTGGCTGCCAGTAAAACCCCAATTATGGCAACTGGCTGCAAAAAGATTCACGAGTGTTACCATTGTATTCGGGCTGGCGCCTGTGTTGTCTCCCTCAGTACTGCCGGGTGACACCGAGTAGGAAATGGCGAGGTTCCCACGGCACAGGTCGTCTCCGTCCCATTAAAACCCTGGCAGGCCTCCAGTACGTTCCATTCTCCACCGCCCGACCTCGCCAGTCGGGCGGGAGTAGGCTCAGATGACCTATACCTGTCTTGCGCTGATCCGGCTCTGAACACGGTTCCCCATGAAGGGCCGTGTCAACCCTCGCATGGCCTCCCTGCTTGCATAGATAACCATGGGATCACAATAGCGACTACTCCACGTGGGCTTGGATAGCGGCTGGAGGGGGACCCAACAACATGGAGGAAACAAAAAAGACCCAAGAGAGAGCGAATCCGTTCGCTAAAGGCGGCTTTGTGAGGTCCCCACCGCGTAAAACGGTGGGATCGGGCGTGAGCGACACCTGCGGTAGTGCTACGGCATCGGAGGCAGGTGGCACCAAGCTAGGCGTGGCCATGGATGGGCCAGGACACATCCGGGCCATGGATAGGATGCGGGAAACCCTTCCTAAGGTGATGGAGGTCTCGGAGCAGTTGGATGCGATCATCGACTTTACGTCGTCGCGCAAGAACATTGCGAAGGACCTAAAGTTGAGCCTTCTTAGGCTACGCATGACAGTGCAGGCTGCATGCAAGGAGAGGGAGGAGCTGGAGGCCAAACTGCTAGCCGAGCAAAGTGCCAAAGAGTTGGCACGGCTAGCGGCCACCGAAAGGGCGAGGGACATTGCCTCGAAGCAGACGCAGACGGAATCATCCGTCTCCGTCGGAGAGTCCACCCTATCCATGGGGGCGGGGACCTCCAAGCGGGCTAGGCAGTCCCCGGGCGAGACGGCACCCGGCGCTTCTAAGAAGCGCATCGTGTCGGAAGCCCCAAAGGGGAAACGAACCTATGCGAACGTGGCGGCGGGGTTAGAGGGTCCATCCTCGCGACCAGCTTCGGCTTCTCGCAAAGAGAGGGGCCCCGGCGCTAAGCCCAGCGCGAAAGGCGCGTCGACCAGCTCACGTGTTGTCTCAAGCGCCGAAGGGGGCCCGAGCGGCAGGGCCCCAACGACAACAACAGCCATAACCAGCACGGAGGCAGATGCCAGTGCTAGGAAGGGGACAAGCGATGACCCCAGGCGGGGCAGGGAAGTCCCATGGAATAAGGTGAGGAAAAAGAGGAATAAAACCAAAAAAGAAAAAGATAAGTAACAGGTGGCCCGCAAGCGTAACCGCGGAGAGGCCCTCATCGTTAAGACCGAGGCGTCAAAGTACTCCGAGGTCTTGAAAGCGATGCGCGGGGACGCTAAACTGGCAGGCCTAGGCGCCGACGTGCGGAGTATACGCCGTACCCGCACCGGTGAAATGCTCCTGGAGCTTAAAAAAGCGACAACGCTTAAGGGCCCGGCGTATAGAGACCTGGCAAAACAGGCCTTAGGTGAGGGTGTGCCCTCGTCTCGCAGGTGACGATCCAGTGTAAAAACCTGGATGAGATCACCGAGATCAGTCGACGCAGACGCGGTGTTGAAAGTGGCGAAGGTGAAGGTGGGATGGTCAATATGCCCACTAAGCCTGCACCAGCCGCCGAAGGCATGTTTCAGACGCCTAGAGAGCGGGCACATGTCCTGGGAATGCAAAGGCTCAGATAGGAGCAACATGTGCAGAAGGTGTGGCAGCACTAGCCACAAGGCGCGGGATTGCAAAGGTCCCCCCAAATGCTTGATGTGCGCCGGGAAACCGGACGATAAGCACGTCATGGGGGGGGCCAAGTGCCCGGCCGCTAAGGGTATACCAACGAGCCAACCGTAATGCAGGTAACCCAACTAAACCTGAACCATTGTGAGGCAGCCCAGCAACTGCTGTGTCAGACAGTTAGCGAGTCGGCATCGGATATCGCCATAATTTCCGACCCATACCGCATCCCATCCGGCAACGGGAACTGGTTTGCGGACAGGTCTAATATGGCGGCATTATGGACGACGGGCAAGCACCCGGTTCAGGAGGTTGTGTCCAACACAAACGAAGGCTTCGTGGTTGTAAAAGTGAATGGAGTGTTCTTCTGCAGCTGCTACGCACCGCCAAGGTGGTCGATCGAACAGTTTTCCAATATGCTCGATCGGATGACAACGGAGCTAACTGGCCTGAACCCGTTGGTAATAGCGGGGGACTTCAACGCTTGGGCGATCGAGTGGGGGAGCCGCCTTACCAACCCTAGGGGCCAGATTCTTCTGGAGGCCTTGGCTAGGCTCAATGTAGACCTAGCCAACGTGGGTACCAAGAGTACCTACCATAGAAACGGAGCGGAATCGATTATCGATATAACATTTAGCAGTCCTGGGCTAATTAGCAATTGGAGGGTGGATGATGGCTACAACCATAGCGACCACTTGGCGGTACGTTATTGTATCGTCCACAATACAAGGCAGTGTGCGGAAGGAGGAGCATCCACTCCATTCGCCCGCAGATGGAGGACGCCCTACTTTGATGTAGAGGTTTTTAATGAGGCGCTTGAGAGGGAACGAAACTTACGCGAAACCCAGGAACCTTGCGGCGAAAGACTCGTTATGACACTTACACGAGCGTGCGATGCGACCATGCCGAGGGAAGTCTAACCGAGGAATGGAAGATCGCCGGTGTATTGGTGGACGGAGTCGATCGCTGACCTCCGAAGAGCATGCCTCCACGCAAGACGGAGGGTGCAAAAAGCGCGGTCAGACGCCGATAGAATCGAGCGTAGAGGGGCACTAGTCGCCGCGAAGGCCGCACTAAAGAGGGAGATAAAGGCCAGCAAAAGAGCCTGCTTCGAATGTCTGTGTCAGAAGGCCAATACGAATCCGTGGGGTGACGCCTACCGGGTTGTAATGGCCAAAACCAGGGGATCGGCGGCTCCAACCGAGCGTTCACCAGAGCTGCTGCAGGTGATCGTTGGGGGACTCTTTCCGAGCCACGACCCAAGTCCATGGCCCCCCGCCGCCGTAGACGTGTCCCATGACCAGCGTTCCAGTATCCCAGACCTTAACGCTGTCATAACGACGGAAGGGTGGACGGCTCAGCCGAACACCCGTGAGCACGTGGGCACCGACAACGGCACAACGGGGGTCGGCGACGAGGCGACGGTGATGAATGATGAACTCATTGCGATAGCAAAGTCGCTAAAGGTGAACAAAGCGCCGGGACCGGATGGTATTCCGAACCTGGCCATCAAGACGGCTATCTTGCTGGATCCCGAAATGTTCAGGGTGATGATGCAAAAGTGTCTGGACGAGGGCGTCTTCCCGGACGCCTGGAAAATTCAGACCCTTGTGTTGCTACCAAAGACAGGGAAGCCACCAGGAGATCCATCGGTATATAGACCAATATGTCTGTTGGATACAGCGGGTAAGGTGCTCGAGAGGGTAATCCTCAACAGACTGACAACATACACGGAGGGTATACGCGGTCTGTCAAGTAATCAGTTTGGCTTCCGTAAAGGGAAGTCGACGGTGGATGCCATCCTGTCCGTCACTAAGACGGCCGAGGTGGCAATCCAGCGCAAGAGGCGAGGAGTACGATACTGTGCGGTGGTCACCCTTGACGTGAGGAATGCGTTCAATAGCGCCAGTTGGGCGGCTATCGCCGACTCGCTCCAACGCCTTCAGGTTCCTGGGTACCTGTACAAGATTCTCGGAAGCTACTTCCAGAATCGCGTACTGGTATATAATACAGAGACAGGCCAGAAACGTGTGCAGATCACCGCAGGCGTCCCGCAAGGTTCGATCCTGGGTCCGGTGTTATGGAACACGATGTACGACGAGGTACTGCGGCTTGAGTTCCCGAGCGGGGTAAAGATTGTCGGGTTCGCAGACGACATCACCCTGGAGATATGTGGTGAATCCATCGAGGAGGTCGAGTTAACGGCCTCACACTCCATTGGCATTGTGGATAGATGGATGAGCTCCAGGCAATTGGAGCTAGCCCACCATAAGACCGAGGTCACGGTGGTGAACAATCGGAAATCGGAGCAACATGCGACGATTAGTGAAGGTAACTGCACAGTAGAATCGAAGAGGTTCTTGAGGTATCTTGGGGTTATGATCGACGACAAGCTGTCCTTTGTCAGTCACGTCGATTACGCTTGCAAGAAAGCCTCTATGGCTATATCGGCATTATCCCGCATGATGTCGAATAGCTCGGCGGTGCAAGGGAGTAAGCGTAAACTCCTGGCCAGTGTCGCCCTGTCCATACTTAGGTACGGCGGGCCGGCATGGATCACCGCCTTGAGTACCAAGAGCTACGCAAATAAGCTCGAGAGTACACACAGGCTTATGTGCCTAAGAGTGGTGAGTGCATACCGAACGGTATCACGCTACGCGGTCTGCGTCCTAGCGGGGATGATGCCAATAGGCATCGTCATAAAAGAGGACGTAGAGTGCTTCGAGCAACGTGGAACAAGAGGTATCCGAAAGACCACTAGAGCCGCATCCATGGTTAAGTGGCAGAGGGAATGGAACAACTCCACCAAAGGTCGGTGGACCCACCAACTAATCCCGGAATTAACCAGGTGGGTCGGTAGGCGACACGGTGAAGTGAACTTCCACTTAACGCAGATATTGTCTGGCCACGGCTGTTTTAGACAATACCTGCACAAATATGGGCATGCACAGTCCTCCGCATGCAGTGAGTGCGCGGGAGTCGATGAAACTGCAGAACATGTGTTTTTCGCATGTCCTCGCTTCGACGGCGCGAGATCCGGCATGATGGCCGTATGCGGTCGCGACACGACTCCGGATAACTTGGTCCAGAGGATGTGTCAAGACCAGGACGTCTGGGACGCGGTATGCGTAGCAGCCTCCCAGATCGTCCTTGATCTCCAACAAAAATGGCGAAACGACCAAAGGCAGGTCACAGGGACCACCTAACTACTAAAGCCCTAAGTAGTTAGACATAGTGGGTGCTTAACAAGCACAATAGCCCCCTCCCCGAAGTAATACCGAAAGGTGGTTCCGGGGAGGGACCAGGGCTAAATTCACGGGTGGGTTTTTAGTGGGTCGAGGAGTTGGCACCCTCATCCCCACACCCTGAGTTCTTCAGGTGTCTGGTTGCAGATTTTCCATCCCGTCTAAAAAAAAAAAAAAAACACGCGCACACTTACCCACACAGGTTAACGGGAGATCAGCCGCAACCATTCCCTCCTTGCATGATGAACAACTAGCCATTGTCAAGTAATAGGCTCAAAACACATTATCCGTCGACTCTACCAAACAGCCAAACAACCAACGACCTTACCGAAAGTAAAAGACAAGGCAAGAAAAATATCACACAGGTTAACGGGCGATCAGCCGCAACCATTCCCTCCTTGCATGATGAACAACTAGCCATTGTCAAGTAATAGGCTCAAAACACATTATCCGTCGACTCTACCAAACAGCCAAACAACCAACGACCTTACCGAAAGTAAAAGACAAGGCAAGAAAAATATCACAGAGATGGTCTTCCGGCGCGCCGGGTGAACGACCAAGCAGATTAAACATTTATGACAAAAAGCTGCTAGCAACTGTTGTTTTACTTAGCCTGATTACGAAAACACTATGAATGCGCATTAGAATATTTCTTTCGCGAATCACAACACTTTTCACACGTAAAATTATTATTTTTTATGAGCAAACCAAACACAAAACTACTCTGTTCACCATCACAAAAAAATCGAATCCCGAGTTGCTCCATTGCTGTCCATCCCCAGGCTCGAATTATGTGCCGCCGTCATCGCATCGCAGCTGCATAGCCGGATTGTTGAAGCTCTATAGATGAACATCGACGATTCTTTCTTCTGGTCCGACTCAACTGTGACCCTACAATGGCTAGGAGACCCAGCTCATGGAAAACCTTTGTAGCCAATCGTGTATCGGAGGTACAAACACTCACTCATGGATTCCGCTGCAGTCATGTTTCTGGCCGACTTCGTATCCAGAGGAATGGACGTCGGCGATTTCGTGGAGAGCAAGTTATGGAAGCACGGTCCGGAATGGTTACAGCTTCCTAAGTCAGGCTGGCCGAATAGTTGTCAGGCGGAAAGCTGTAGTGATTGCCATAGCAAGAACTACGCCGTCCTATAACCCGATATTCTCCAGATATTCATCGTTGACCCGTCTGATTAGGAGCATTGCACTCTGTCAAAGATTCTACTACAAACTGCGCTCCAAAGCAAGAACTCAGTTAACCTCTGCTGATCCCGCCAGACCACAATCCCTTTCGATTGAACAACTCAACCATACCAAAACGACCTTGGTTCGGCTAGCCCAAGCCGACTGTTTTCAAGAAAAACTCAAGCAAGGTCGGCAACTCTCCAAGAAATCCTCCATACGGCTTTTGAATCCTTTCATTGACACAGAGGGAGTTTTCAGGGTTGGGGGACGACTAAAACTATCTTAACAGCCATACCTATCGAAGCACCCAGCTGTCCTTCCTAGCTTCCATCCTCTTGCCCGGCTGATTGCTAAATCCATCCACTGCAAACTCTTCCATGGTGGCGGCCACCTGACTCTATCGGTCATGCGCGAGGAGTACTGGCCGATCAATGGACGACGACTTGTGAGAAGCATCATCAGAAATGGCTTCCAATGCGTCCGAGCCAATCCCGTTCCGGCAAGCCAGCAAATAGGACAACTGCCAGCCCAGGACAGTAATTTATTTCAAGAACTAAGAGAAAATTAAGGGAAAATATTGATAGTTCCGTTTAGCGGAACGGCAGGCTTTGAAAATTGAAAGGTAGAAGTTGAAAACGAGCGGAGGATATACAAAGGTAGTATACAATCGGTCGCATAATCTTTTACCAAGCTACCCTACCCTGCATCGGGTAGCTTGGTAAAAGATTATGCGCCCGATCGTATACTACCTTCATATGCCCTCCGCTCGTTTTCAACTTAAACCATTCAATTTTCAATGCCTGCCGTTCCGCTAAACGGAACTATCAATATTTTCTCTTAATTTTCTCTTAGTTTTAGTAATAAATTACTGTCCACACCTAGGGCCTCTCATGTTGATGGGAAATTATCTGCTTCTGATAAATTTCGTCAAAACAACACTTGTTTTATTCACAGAAAAACGAAGAATTACCGGAGTTCGTCCACTTCGTCTCTATGGTTCTGAAGTCTATATAATAGATCATGTTAAGGATCTTGGAGTTATATTAGACTCTAAGCTTAATTGGTCTGCTCATATTGACTCTAGAATAAAAAGGCATGTATGGCTTTTGGAAAATGTAGAAGAACTATTGGTAAAGCCTGGGGTTTTAAACCAAAATCTATTTTCTGGTTCTATGCTGCAATTGTTAGACCAATATTAGCATACGGATACTTTGTATGGTGTCAGTTTGGCGAGTTGTGAACTATCCAGACAAAGCTGAATCATCTTCATCGCATGTGTCTAATGGCATTATCTGGTGCATTTTCTACTACACCCACTGCTGCTCTAGAAGCACTTTTCAATGTCAAACCAATGCAAATTTTCTTAAAACAGGAAGCCTACTCTTGCGCATACCGTTTACAGGCAAATGAGTTAAGGCATCATGATACAAACAATAATACGTCTCATACACAGTTATGGGCCGATATGTGCAGAGACCTGGATGGTTATCTTCTCACAGGGGAGTGTGAGGTGATTGAAAGGTGGAAGCAGTACTTCGACGAGCACCTGAACGGCAATATTACAGCGAACGAAAGTGGCACGGTAATAAATCTAGGAACACGCGCAGATGACAGGACCCCGACCCCAACCCTTCAGGAAGTTGAGGAGGAAGTTGGTCGGTTGAAAAAGCGAGCTATTAAAATACGGTGGTGAATCACTGGCCAGAGCGCTGCACTGGGTAATTACCAAGATTTGGGAGGAGGAATGTTTACCGGAGGATAGGATGGAAAGAATAGTCTGTCCCAACTATAAAAAGGGCTACAAGCTGGGTTCCTGCAATTATCGTGCGATCATGCTACTGAGCGCTGCCTACGAGCTGCTCTCCCAAATTTTATGCCGCCGCCTGTCATCAATTGCAAAGGAGTTCGTGCGGAAATGCCAAGCGGGATTCATGGGGGCCCACGCTACCACGGACCAGATTTTCGCGATTCGGCAAGTGCTGCAGAAATGTCGCAAATACAAAGTGCCCACACATCATCTTTTCATCGATTTCAAATCAGCGTATGATACAATCGATCGAGACCAGCTATGGCAGACCATACACGAATATGGATTTCCGGAAAAACCGACGCGGTTGATCAAAGCAACGATGAATCGAGTGATTTGGGTCGTCCGAGTATCAGGGACACTCTCGAGTCCCTTCGAATCTCGGAGAGGGTTACGGCAAGGTGATGGATTGTCGTGGTTGTTGTTTAACATTGCATTGGAGGAAGTCTGTCCAACTATTTGGCTTTGCCGACGAATTGGATATCGTAGCACGTAACTTTGAGACGATGGCGGAAACGTACATCAGACTTGAGGCTGAAGCTGGTAGGATTGGGCTTTTGATTAATGCGTTGAAAACAAAATACATGAAGGGAAGAAGTTCACGAGAAGACAATGTTAGCCTCCTACCACGAGTTCAGATCAACGATGATAGACGAGGTAGTAGACGAATTCGTGTACCTGGGCCCATTGGTGACCGCCGATAACGACACCAGCAGAGAAGTACAAAGGCGCATTATGGCTGGCAATCGTGCCTACTTTGGACTCCGAAGGACGCTAAGATCGAACAAAGTTCGCCGAACCACAAAGTTGACCATGTACAAGACATAAATTAGACCGGTAATTCTCTACGGCCACGAAACATGGACATTGCTAGTGGAGGGCCAACACGCCCTTGGTGTCTTTGAACGGAAGGTACTGCTTACGATCTACGGTGGAGTGCAGATGGAAGACGGAACGTTGAGGAGGCGAATGAACCACGAATTGCATCCGTTGCTGGGAGAACCTCTCATCGTACACATCGCCAAAATCGATCGACTACGATGGGCTGGGCATGTCATAAGAATGTCAGACGACAGCCCTGTGAAAATGGTTCTCGAAAATGAACCGACAGGTATAAGAAGAAGAGGCGCGCAACGAGCGAATTGGTTCGACCAAGTAGAAGGCGACCTGTGGACCTTCCGCAGATAGCGTGGCTGGCGAAGAACAGCCATGGACCGATTACAATGGAGACAACTTCTGAGTACATCAGAGGCCACACCGGCCTTGGTCTGATTAGTAAGTAAGTACACATGGGCACACTTAATAACTTGGGATAGGCATGTTCTAGCTCCAAGCGATAAAACACTTCCTATTAGCTTTCCAAATGCTGATTTATTTATCTCTTTTCCATTGCGTAGTGATTGGATCTCGAGGTTATACTGAGAGGACGATCACCGGTAACGTTATTATTTTTACTGATGGATCTCTACTTGGTGGTAAAGCTGGATCTTTTTCATTGGGTGCCTTTTGCATAGTCTTTCAAGCAGAACCCTTTGCTATTATTTGTGGAGTGCAGGCGGCCGTCCAACAAAAAATAATGGGTAAAATAATTTATTTTTGTTCCGATGGTCAAGCTGCTACCAAAACAATTGGCTCAAATAATGCCAGATCAAAACTGGTCATACTATGCCGGACTCAGGTAAAAGAACTCAGCTCACTTAATGCGGTCCATCTTTTATGGGTCCCTGGGCATTCAAGTATTGCTGGTAATGAATGAGCAGATGAACTCGCCCGTAATGGTGTCTCAAACAATTTTATAGGTCCTCAACCTGCTGTGCCTATTTCAGCATGTTGGATCAAGAGGATAATTGCTTCTTGGGCCTTTTCTGAGCATAATAGGCTCTGGGCAGATCTAAATACCTGTCGTCAGAAAAAATTGTACTTGTCATCGCTGTCCCCCAAAGTCAGCAGCTATCTATTAAAGGTCTCAAAAAAGAACTGTAGAATCTTAGTTAGGGCTCTAACGGGTCACTGTAACCTGAACTATCACTTAACAAACATGCAACGTGCACAATCGTTTGCATGTGAGCTTTGTGAAGCTGATTATGGAACTTCCTTCCACCTACAAGTCCTGCAATTGCTGAACTACGTTATAGTATTTTCGGTCGTCATCTTATTGATGAGTCCAATTATAAAAATCTTAACTTAAAAAACGTTCTTCAATTCATTTCCAGGTCTGGAAAAGAACTCTAACGCTATTAACTTACCATAATATTGATATGGGCAGTAATAAAACAAGAAATAATTTTTCCATGAAACTTTCTGAGGCTATTGTGACTCAGCAGTCACAGGTTTCAGGAATGATAATATCCCGAAAGTGTTGCTCCCTTTGTTTTTCATGTCCATTATTTTTCTTCTCCTTATTTCCTTAACCAACATACCTTTCCTTCCTTATTGTCGGGTAATGATGAGAAGGTTCGTGTGGCTAGGCACAATTCCCCTATATAAGAGGGGAACGTGCCATTGCAAACCGTGGCTCTTGAGCCAACCTACCTGATACCTGATAGCATGTTATCGCAGTTGGTTTTTACGCGGATTCCGTAATTAGCACGGTTTTTTTAACACGGATTCCGGAATTAACGCTGTGTTTTTTACACGGATCTCGGAATTAGCACGGTTTTGTTTTACACGGAATGGAAAAAACCGTGCGAAAAAACCGCGTAAATTTCGGAATCAGTGCAAAAAAAAAGTCGTGTAAAAATAAACCGAGTAAAACAAAAAACTTAGTGCATTATGTTCGTTCTAAGCACTGGACCTTAATTCCTTTACGGTAACCTACTTTTGATAATTGATTACCTCTCAGAGAGGATTTCTCTCTGAGAAGCCACTAAGTACTTATTAAAGGTGAACGTCCGAGTGACGTCACTGAGACTAACCTAGCTGGGTGAAGCTCACCTGATGCCTACTTGGTCTCCGGTTACATACCAATGGTGCCCAATTGGTTTGGGTCGCCACACAAGTTGTAGCGTAACAATCAGCTGCATGTCTACTGACTCGAAGGGCATCTTGTCAGTATCCTCAAGAGATTGTAGAAGGTATTGGAGCTTGGCGCTGTGGGAATATCGCCGTTCACGTGGATCATCAAAGTGAACGAAGTCCAGCGTGAAAAGTCACCATTGAACTTCGGAAAGTCAATTTTCAGGCAACAGAGGTGGAAGTTTGCTTAATGTTTTTTTTTGGAGCGATTGCTGAAACGTTCAATACCGACTGGTTGGGATCCCCGGAACGCTTTGAGAGAAGAAAGCCCTTTGCCTTGCAGTATCGTTGCTCGAACTCAACTCGTTCGTCGATGAGTTGCATTCAGCTTCTCAATCACACTCTGACACTCCGCCAAGTTCTCGTTAATCTTATCCAACGAATTAATCCGTACAAAAAATCAGTAACTGTCGTGATCATGATCGTAATCACGGATGAACCGCTCCAAGCTAGAACAATTTTAAGCAGGCACTTACGCTGAGTAAGACTACTAGCCAACTGCTTCTCCTCTTTAGCAGGAATTGCGACCGGAAGGAACGAAAAGGTAGCTGAATCGAACGATCAGATTCTTCCCGACGCGAAACTAACCGTTTCTACTCGAAACCGAAGTAGCGAGGGTTATACACAATCATACGATTTTCTCTTTCCCGTCGCGGTGCAAAAACTCTTTGCGACTTTTAAAATTCGACGGAAATGGATCGTTTTATATCGAATCGATCTCTCCTTTCCCTCGCGAACGAACCCACTTCTGACGAATTTCACGCCAACTCATCCAGAGTTTGGCAGCACTCTCTCAGAATCCATTGAAACTTTGTGTGTATGTAGACTATGGCTTTTCAAGCAACTTTGCATGCCTTCTTTTTTTTTTAAATTTATCTAGACTGCCATTTGAAAAGGGCTTAAGTGTTTTGATCGTTTATTTTTTTAAATCAACATAACTCAAAAAGGGACATGAGTTTAAAAAAAAGTGATGTGCTTAGAAAGTCGTCTGAACGTTTATGAAAAGAATTCTCGGGTTTTTTTTTTCATTAGGGCGAATCTAACATTGAGAGATTTCTCCTGGCTCACTATCTTGCATTCATTACAGCGCCATTATAAAACTTTCGAGGCATTCTTTAGTACAGATCAAAACAGAACAGTGCTGGCTAGCATACTCTACAAATACTAGAATAAAAAACGTACAGGTGATTGGAATATGAATGAAATAGAAAATAGTCAAAGAGAGTCTCCCAATGTTAGATTCGTCCTAATGAAAAAAAAAAAACCCCTAGAATTGTAAGAATTGTAAAATCGATTCCTACACGCTAAAAAAAATATTTAAAAATTTAAAGTCAATATGCAAAAAAATAGCTATCGTAGCGTTGGAAAAAAATTTCATAATAAAGGCAATATATTTGTCTTAAAGTTCGCCAAACAAAGCGAGATGGGCCTTTTTAAGGAAAAAAAAGTTTAACTTATAACAAATTTGTCAACAAAGTTATGTAGACATGGAAATTTTGTATTTAGAAAAACTTTGTTTCCTTAAAAACGTCCATCTTGCAATCCATAGCGAACTTTAAGTCAACTATATTGCCTTTACTAAAAAAAAATTTCGTCCAATTTCAAGATAGCCATTTTTTGCAAATTGGCTCTAAATTTTTAAATATTTTTTTTTTAGCGTGTAAGAATCGATTTTACAATTTTTACAATTCTAGGGTTTTTTAATTAATAAGTATGCAAAGTTGCTTGAAAAGAGATAGGTTACACACCCACAAAGTTTCATTGGATTCTGAGAGGGTGCTGCCAATCTCGAAGACGAGTTGGTGTGAAATTCGGACCTAATTTCACCCGTCATTGCCCAAATCAAATTCATTTAGCAAACATCAACATTTTTTATGATCAAGGGCATTTTTTATGAACGGGAAATGTTTTCGCGTTTGACATGAGACACTTTACTTCACTTTAAACAAAAAAAAACACTTCTTTTAAAAAACACTTTTGCGAGCGTATTAGTAGAACGATTGTGATTGAAAGACTACGAAAATTTCATTTATCGCTTCACTTGATCACTTTTTCAAAAAAAATATAAAAAACTGAAACGCTTTTTTAAACTATCACTAGTAAATGCCAGAAAATTCCATTAATTAATTTATGTTTTTTAGAAAAAGTGATTGTAACATTTCGATATAATTTGTTAAGAATTATAGATTAAAAATACGAGATCGATAACAGACACTGATAACGTGTGGAGACTTCTCTCATGCCCTCACGTTCTCCCTAGTTCGGTAGATTTTCGGTTCGACTGTAAGGATCGTTAGGTGTCGGTTTTTTTTCTTGCGTCAGTCTATTCGCCGGCCACCGATAGGAGAAGACCCATTTTTTTTATATTGTTTCCCGTGAAATATACGCTCGTTTTTGGAAGGAGATTAGGTGAGCCCAGACCTGCTTTAACATATTTTCGGGTGCCGTGACCAGGATACTGGGCTTCGCCGCTCTCGCCAACTTCCACGTGCGATTGCTCATCGGAACGAAGTGCCGTTGTGTCGATGCTATTCCAGTCGAACGCTGACGCCATTGTCCTAAGCAAGTCCTATTGCCCTTTAGATGGAAGGATCCCATTGTCCACCGGTGCATGCGGTTGATGCCATTGTGCCATCCCGGCGTGTCTAGCTGAGGCATTGATTTGGTTCAAGGCAAATTGAATCTTTCATATGGTAAAGTCCATCTTCTATGCAAATCCCCACGGGTACCTTTAGATTTTCTCTAATTTTGCATGCCGTTTTGATCATCGGTGGATACTGGCTCAATCGATTGCCGGCGATATTGCTTTCCCGAGAAACGTCGTGGTGCTGAAGCTGTCACCAGCGCTTCCCAATCATACGCACAGTGCCCACGGTGGCGGCCGCACTTGAAGTCGTATTGCATCCATCCAGTGAAGACGTTCCAATGTCGGTTTACGTCCAGCGATCGGCAGACGATCGCGCCGCTGTTCATTAACGACCCTCTCGCTGTTCATCATCCATCTTCCGACAACCGACGTTCTTAAACAAAAAAGGCGATTTTCCAGTTCCATCGTGTCGTGCTAGGCAGACACAGCTCCTGCGTTCCAGTTTTGATAAAAATACAAGGCATATTCAAGCCTTGGGTCAGGTTAGTAGCCTTCCAAGCAATTTATTTCCTTTGTCCGGGTCTACCTGGTCTCTCATATCGGCAGGTGTAGCATCCCTTACATCTTCCATCTTTCATCCTATTCATATCTGTTCCGCATTAACATTTTGCAATTCAATACTAGAGAACGAAGCCTTAAATTTATAGTTTACATTCCGTTCTCAGTAGGTCATAAAATTCCATTACAAGGTCGCCTGGAACCTGTTACAGTTGGGATGGAAAATCTTTTGTAGTTTGCCCATTAAAAATAGTTTATAATTTGATAACTTAGTAAATAATGGAATATATATGTATTTGATGTTTAGTTATTGTTATTTGTTAATATTTGTTAGAACTATAATTTATCTGTTAGAAGAAAAATAGCATGCACACTTAAATAAAACCTAAAATGACTTAACAAGAACAAAATTTGTAAAATCGTAATTTTAGTACACACATAACAACACAACACACATTGAAATCTGCTGCATGGGAAAGAAA
Source organism: Aedes koreicus (assembly GCA_024533555.2). NCBI lineage: Eukaryota > Metazoa > Arthropoda > Insecta > Diptera > Culicidae > Aedes > Aedes koreicus. Next base: position 702,606 of record JAHHFK020004766.1, on the reverse strand, counting down.
AAAACAGTGTTGTCGCAAGTTACTGTACAACAAAGAGTAAAGGAGAAAATGTAGGAAAGGGTAAGCTACTTGGTACATCGGTCACAAGGCTTGGTCTCTTTAATACCTTGACCACCAAAGCGAGCAGACCAGTTGAGCCAAAGTACAATAGAGCTAAAGCTTCCAAGGTATACTAATCTAGTGAAAAGTAACCAGTGTACATCGTGATAACCAAGAATCAGGTATACTTTTAGGCATTTGTGCCTACGATTGTTATTACCCGACCCAGTAGCTCCTTTAGTTAATTAAAGCAAAATAACCGTTATACTGTTGTATGACTAGGACCCAATAACTCTAGTTTAGAGTATATCGGCCCACGTGTTCCGACGTAGGCCGACAGATTCCCGCCACGTAAGCGACACGCCCAAACCCACCACCAGAAAGTCCACCACGAGTCACGAGAACCAAACCACGAACTACTCCAGAGTCGGACGAAGCCAATTCCCGACGAAAGTGCGGAAGTAGACCACGCGCCCAGATCCAGCAGCAGCCGGCCGGCCCTTACACACCTTACACACACAAACACAACAAAAAAACGTAATAAAAAGAAAATATATATAAAAGGAAAGTGACAGTGTGTAGTTATTTGTTCCCTTGATTAGCCTCAACCTTTGAATAAAGCCGACCCTGAGATTAAGAAGGCCTCAAGCTCGAGCTAGCCGGTCGAAACAAAAGAGGCCTTGAGAGCCCACCCTCAGTGGTCCCCGTGGCTTAGACCAGGGATCGAGGGCATTGTAGGAGGGTCCGTCTGACCCCCTAGTAACAAACCTTTTTCGTATATACACACTTTGGCCTGTTGAATAAGCACAACTGCATTAAGCCTTCTGCATGAGCGCAGCTATGCTTACGCAGCAGTGCCATATGGTTGTAATTAAATTGTTTTGGAAACATCGTTGGTGGCTTGAGTTTGGGCAGCACGAGAAAGTAGCCTTTAAGATATATGGTAAGAGAATTACACGGTCAGTCGAGTTCTGCCATGAATGCAAAGAGGCAACATGGTTATGCTATCATCCGAACCTAATCCGTTAGTCGGGCATTCTTAAATTCCACGACCGCTGGTGTTCCTGGGTACCACGATGGGTGACACTTGTACCCGAAACCAGCTGGCGACACGAAGGACTACACTGCTCGCGTCGCTGAGCATTACGGAGCAGTTCGTCGAGAACTTCAACGCCGAACGGGATAGGCTCGAAGTGCAAATACGGATGGAGAATCTTGACATGCCTGTGGCAATCGCTGGAGGATGTTCAGACAGCTCTCGAGGATCTGGAGGAAACCAACGAAGGTAAAGCGTTAAGTTTGCAGTACCGTGCTTCCTTTGAACCCAAGCTCTTCCGTTTAAAAGCCAATCTACAATCTAAACTACCACTCCCAACCATTCCAAGACAATGTCCCTGTTGAACCACCTACTCGCGCCTTGCCCACCTTAGCTGGTTTAAGGTTGCCGACTATCTCCATACCGGAATTCGACGGAGATTATATGCAGTGGTTGACGTTTTTTGACACGATCAATGCTTCCCACGACAACCAGGACCTTCCCCCGATCCAGAAATTTCATTATCTCCGTGCTGCGGTGAAGGGAGAAGCAGCACAGATTATCGAGACCTCACTATCAGCGCTGTTAACTATACTCTGGCCTGGCAGACGCTGATCAACCGTTATTCCAACGAGTATTTGCTGAAAAAGCGCCACCTACAGGACCTGTTGGATATCTCTTGGATGAAAAAGTAAACTTCTGCTGCTCTTCATTCAACCGTGGACGATTTTCAAAGGCACATCAAGATCCCGCAGCAATTAGGCGAACCAGTTAACTCATGGAGCACTCTACTGGAGCATCTCTTGTGCATGCGGCTTCACGACGATACCATTCGGGTGTGGGAGGACCACGCGGAAACGGTGAGCAATCAATCCTATGCTTGCCTTGTGGAGTTTTTGGAGAAGCGGATCCGGGTACTTCAGTCAGTATCTGTCAACCATTCTACTCATGCCACTCCACCAGTGATTTCTAACGGGAATCATCGCCGACTGCCTCCTATTAAGATGTCTTCGTATTCCACCACCGAGAATTTCGCTCCTAAATGCCATGCATGTGATCAGCATCATCTGCTGGTGAAATGTGAAACTTTTGACAAGATGTCGCTCGCTGAACGCCTCCGAACGGTAAATTCCAAGCGATTGTGCCTGAACTGCTTCCGCCAAGACCATTTCGCCCGCGATTTTCCCTCGAACTACCCTTGTCGCCTATGCAGAAAAAAACACCACACTCTCCTCCACCCTGGCCAGCTTCCAAAATCCAACCAAAAGTTAACCCAGCAATCAGGTCCATCTTCCAAAACCCAGTCCAGAGTTTCGATGGAGACGGTGTCAAATTTGGACGAAACCATCGTTGTGCAATGCAGCAGCGCGTTACGAAATCCTCAGCTAACCATCTTCATGTTGACGGTCATCCTCCGTATCGTCGACGTGGTGGATAGTGGTTCTCAACCGAAACTGATGTCGGACCGACTAGCCCTACTTTTAAAGTTGAAACGCAAGAAGGTGAACGTCCTCGTTCACGGAATTGGTGAAAACCCCGACAATGCCACTGAGTCGGCTACAACCAATATTCTTTCCTGCAAGGGGAACTTTTCGAGAGATGTAACGTTCCTGATTCTCAAACGGATAATATCCAACCTTCCTGCAGAAGACACCTCAGTAGACGATTGGCCGCTTCCGAGTGACATTTCCCTTGCTGATCCCAACTTCAACTGTTCCAGCAAGATCGATTTGGTAATCGGACTCAGCACTTTTTCGACTGTTTCCCTACAGCAGCTCGAATCAAACTTGCCGAAGGATTCCCCGAGCTGGTTGACAGCGTTTTCGGCTGGATTGTTGCTGGTGGTGCCCATCTCTCTCCTCCGAACCAGGAATCTGTCTGCTGCAAAACCGTCACCACTTCCCTTTCCTCGTTAGACGAATGCATGGAGCGTTTATGGAAAATTGAGGAACTGAGTATTAGATCTGCCATGTCGATGAAAGAGAAGGCGTGCGAGGAATTGTTCCAGTCTACTGTTTCCCGGAACGACGAAGGCAGATACATTATCAAACTGCCTAAGCAGCCAAACTTCAACAGAATAGTGGTCGATTCCGAGGCTACCGCAATCCACCGTTTTGAGATGATCGAGCGAAGATTCACCAAGGACCCTAAGTTGAAGGAAGACTACGACAAGTTTATGGCAGAATACTTACCGTTAGGCCACATGAGACCAGTTTCCGATGGCACTTCCTCTGACTCTAAAACATGCTTCCTTCCTCACCATCCGGTAAAGACAGTCATTGAAATCAACGTTTAACCAACCGTGGTGTTCCTCCGAGCTACTCTATCTCAGAAACATGCTAAAAAAAGCACGACACCGCTTCTTTCTCACAAAGTTCGAGAGTGACCGGATCATCTTACGTAATGCTGAATCATCGTACATATCAGTATTGCTTACCACATACGAGAATTGCGTATCAAGAATCCAGGCCAGTGTCAAACAGAACCCATCACGCTTCTGGGATTTTGTGAAGAAACAGAAATCATCTTCCCGAATTCGTTGCAACGTCAGCTACAACGATGCTCATGCTAGCTCAAATTCAGAAGCCGCTAATCTCTTCGCCATATTCTTCGAGAGTGTGTTCAGAAAAGTGTCGCCTGTACAACGTCAAGACTGCTTCGCCCATACTTCCTCGCATTCCATCAACCTTCCCATCATCCAATTTTCCCCAAATGAAATCTCGCAAGCCATCGAAGACCTCGACGCTTAGAAAGGATCCGGGACAGACGGCATCACACCAGTGTTTCTGAAAAACTGCTCTATGGAACTAGCAGCACCTGTTGCGTGTTTGTTCAACCGATCGCTACGTGAAGGAACATTCCCGGGGGTTTGGGAAACTGCCTCTATCGTTCCCATTCACAAGTATGACAACGTCAACCAAGTGTCAAATTATCGTGGTGTTTCTATACTATGCTGGTTAAGCAAAGTATTTGAGAAGCTGATGCACAAGGTGCTGTATACTGTTGCATCACCCTTAATTTCCGATAGGCAGCATGGATTAATGAAAAACCGCTCAACAACAACAAATTAGATGTGCTACATTACTTCGCTGTCACGGGAAATAGAAAAGAGAAGGCAAATTGACTCGGTGTATGTTGATTTTGCAAAAGCATTTGACACCGTGCCGCACAGCCTAGTCGTCGATAAACTAAAGCATATTGGCTTTCCGAATTGGACAACGCAGTGGATTTTTTCGTATCTATCTGACCGTACTTCGTATGTAATGCTTAACTCAGCACGATCCAGTTTATTCTGCATGACATCCGGTGTACCTCAGGGCAGTGTCCTTGGTCTCTCCTCGTTTAAGCTTTTGTTTGCCGACGACCTGAAATTTGTTCGCGCTATACTGCAATCATCCGCACCATTCTACAGACGGACATCAACGCCATATTGATCTGGTGTGGCGATAATGGCATGTGCGTCAACAGCAAAAAATGCAAGATCATATCCTTTACCCGCTCTAGTAATCCCGTGCATCACCAGTACAGTATGGATATTGAAACACTGGAGCGTGTTACTTCTATCTGCGATCTGGGCGTAACCATCGATGAGAAGCTAAGGTTCAATAAAAATGTTGGGATTACGACTTCCGAAGCATTTTCTGTTCTTGGATTCATTCGTCGACATTCGTCGTCCGAATTCACTGACATACATGCTTTGAAAACACTGTACTGCACGCTGGTGTGTAGCATCCTAGAATATGCTTCCCCGGTTTGTTCTCCGTACTACGTAGCGCACATTCTTTCAATTGAACGGGTACAGAAAAAGTTCGTAAGATTTTCATTGCGGCTACTTCACTGGAACGATACAAACAATCTTCCACCCTATCCCGATCGATACCCAAAACCCCCCCAAAACAGTGATTTAACATCCAGGAGTATTTTTAAAAACCAAATTACACGAATTGTTTAGTTATATAAGTTAAGTTAGAATGAGTACAGTCTGCACGATCTTGTTGTCGAAGACGGTGATTATCTTCTATATATATAAAAATGGATTTCTGTCTGTCTGTCTGTCTGTCTGTCTGACCCTAATAGGCTCGGAGACTACTGACCCGATCGGCGTGAAAATTTGTATGCAGGGGTTTTTGGGGCCGGGGAAGGTTCTTAAGATAGTAAGAGACCCCTTCCTTCCCTGGAAAGGGGGGCTCCCATACAAATGAAGCACAAATTTCTGCATAACTCGAGAACTAATTAAACAAAGGAACCCAAATTTAGCATGCAGAAGGTTTTAAAGGCAAAAAATGTTTCGATGGTAGTTTGAGACCCCTCCCCTCTCTAGAAAGGGAGGCTCCCATACAAATGAAATAGAAGTTTCTGCATATCTCAAGAACTAATCAAGCAAATGGAACCAAATTTGGCATGTGGGGTTTTCTGGAAGCGAAAAATGTTTCTATGGTGGTTTGACACCCCTCCCCTCTCCTAGAAGGGGTGCTGTCAGACAAATGAAACTGAAATTTCTTTATAACTCTAGATCTATTAAAGCAAATGGAACCAAATTTGGCATGCGGGGATTTTAAAGGCAATAAATGTTTCTACGGTAGTTCGAGACCCCTCTTCTCTCTGGTAGGGGGGGGGGGGCTCCCTTACCAATGAAACACAAGTTTCTGCATAACTCGAGAACTAATCAAGTAAATGGAACCAAATTTGGCAAGTGGAGGTTTTTGAAGGCAAGAAATGTTTCTAAGGTAACTCAAGACCCCTCCGCTCTCTGTAAGAGGGGGGCTCTCATTCAAATGAAACACAAATTTCAGCATAACTCGAGAACTAATAAAGCATATGGAACCAAATTTGGCATGTGGGGTTTTCTGGAGGCGAAAAATATTTCTATGGTGGTTTGAGACCCCTCCCCTCTCCTAGAAGGGGTGCTGTCAGACAAATGAAACTGAAATTTCTTTATAACTCTAGATCTATTAAAGCAAATGGAACCAAATTTGGCATGCGGGGATTTTAGAGGCAATAAATGTTTCTACGGTAGTTCGAGACCCCTCTTCTCTCTCTGGCAGGGGGGGGGGGGGCTCCCATACCAATGAAACACAAGTTTCTGCATAACTCGAGAACTAATCAAGTAAATGGAACCAAATTTGGCAAGTGGAGGTTTTTGAAGGCAAGAAATGTTTCTAAGGTAACTCAAGACCCCTCCGCTCTCTGTAAGAAGGGGGCCCTCATTCAAATGAAACACAAATTTCTGCATAACTCGAGAACTAATAAAGCATATGGAACCAAATTTGGCATGTGGGGTTTTCTGGAGGCGAAAAATGTTTCTATGGTGGTTTGAGACCCCTCCCCTCTCCTAGAAAGGGGGCTGTAATACAAATGAAACTGAAATTTCTTTATAACTCTAGATCTAACAAAGCAAATGGAACCAAATTCGGCATGCGGAGATTTTAAAGGCAATAAATGTTTCTACGGTAGTTCGAGATCCCTCCTCTCTCTCTCTGGTAGGGGGGCGGGGCTCCCATACCAATGAAACACGAATTTCTGCATAACTCGACAATTAATCAAGCAAATGGAACCATATTTGGCCGGTGGAGGTTTTTGAAGGAAATAAAAGTTTCTAAGGTGGTTTGAGACCCCTCCGCCTTCTGAAGAGGGAGACTCCCATAAAAATGAAATTTTTTAACATGACTCGAGAGCCAATGAAGCAAATGAAACCAAATTTGGCATGTTGAGGTTTTTGGAGGCAAGAAATGTTTCTATGGCAGTTCAATACCCCTCCCCATTTGGAAGGGGGGGGGGGGGCTCCCATACAAATAAAAAGCAAATTTCTGCATAACTCGAGAACTAATCAAGTAAATGAAACCACTTTTGGCAAATGGGGGTTTTTGGAGGCTAGATTTCTATATACATAAAAATGAATTTCTGTCTGTCAGACCCTTATCGACTCGGACAGTTCTGAACCGATCAACGTGAAAATTTATATGAAGGGGTTTTTGGGGCTGGGGAAGGTTCTTATGATTGTTTGAAACCCCTACTCTCTCAGGAAGGGTGGGGGCTCACATGAGACACAAATTTCTTCATAACTCGAGAACTAATCAAGCAATTGGAATCAAATTTGGCATGTGGGGGGTTTTGAAAGCAAGAATGTTTCTATGGTGGTTCAAGACCCCTCCCCTTTCTGAAACTCAAATTTTTATTAAAATCGAAGAGCCCAGTTGGATGGTTCGAGAAGTAATCAAGCAAATGGAACCAAATTTGGCATGTCAGGGGTTTTGAAGGCAATGATTGTATGGTGGTTTGAGAAACCACCCCCCTCTGGAAAGGAAGGGCTCCCATACAAATGAAACACTAATTTCTACCAAAAATGAGAACTATCCAGGTTACTTAAACATAAAACGTGTGTTTCTCGGGTAAGAAGCATATTTTGATAGAAGTTTGAACCCCTGCTTATTCAAGAAAAAAAAACTCATTTCGAAAAAAAAACCATAAACGTGCCAGTTATATTAAATTTTCCTTCATTTAGTTGCAAGCGTAGCAGCGCACGCACTGGGTTCAGCTAGTAATCTATATATATAAAAATGGATTTCTGTCTGTCTGTCTGTCTGTCTGTCTGTCTGTCTGACCCTAATAGGCTCGGAGACTACAGAACCGATCAGCTTGAAAATTTGTATGCACGGGTTTTTGGGGCCGGGAAAGGTTCTTAAGATAGTAAGAGATCCCTCCCTCCTCTGAAAGGGAGGGCTCCCATACAAATGAAACACATATTTCTGCATAACTCGACAACTGATCAAGCAAAGGAATCCAAATTTAGCATGCGGAAGTTTTTGAAGGCAAGAAATATTTCTATGGTAGTTTGAGACCCCTCCCCTCTCTAGAAAGGGAGGCTCCCATACAAATGAAACAGAAGTTTCTGCATATCTCAAGAACTAATCAAGCAAATGGAACCAAATTTGGCATGTGGGGTTTTCTGGTGGCGAAAAATGTTTCTATGGTGGTTTGAGACCCCTCCCCTCTCCAAGAAGCGGTGCTGTCATACAAATGAAACTGAAATTTCTTCATAACTCTAGATCTAATAAAGCAAATGGAACCAAATTTGGCTTGCGGGGATTTTAAAGGCAATACATGTTTCTACGGTGGTTTGAGACCCCTCCTCTCTCTTTGGTAGGGGGGCGGGGCCCCCATACAAATGAAACACAAGTTTCTGCATAACTCGAGAACTAATCAAGTAAATGGAACCAAATTTGGCAGGTAGAGGTTTTTGAAGGCAAAAAATATTTCAGAGGTAACTCAAGATCCCTCTGCCTTCTGTAAGAGGGGGGCTCTCATACTAATGAAACACAAATTTGTGCATAACTCGAGAACTAATCAAGCATATGGAACCAAATTTGGCATGTGGAGGTTTTTGGAGGAGAGAAATGTTTCTATGGAAGTTTGAGACCCCTCCGCCATCTGGAAGGGGGAGGGAGGGGAGTTTCCAAACAAATCCAACACAAAAAAAATCTGCATAACTTGAGAACTAATTAAGTAAATGGAACCACATTTGGCAGGTGGAGGTTTTTGAAGGCAAGAAATGTTTCTATGTTGACTCGAGCCCCTCCCTTCTCTGGAAGGAGGGCTCATATACAAATGAAACACACATTTCTGAATAACTCGAGAACTTATCAAGATTCTATTGTGGTTTGAGACTCCTCCGCTCACTGAAAGAGGGGTCTCTCATACAAATGAAACACGAATTTCTGCATAACTCGATAAAACTTAAAGCAAATGGAACCAAATTTGGCATGTGGAGGTTTTTGAGAGAAATAAATGTTTCTAATGTGGTTTGAGACCCCTCCGCCTTCTGGAAGGGTAGACTCCCATATAAATGAAACATAATTTTTAGCATAATTCGAGAGCCAATGAAGCAAATGAAACCAAATTTGGCATTTGGCATGTTGAGGTTTTTGGAGGCAAGAAATGTTTCTATGGCAGTTAAATACCCCTCCCCATTTTTAGGGGGGGAGGGGGCTCCCATACAAATAAAAAGCAAATTTCTGCATAAATCGAGAACTAATCAAGTAAATGAAACCACTTTTAGCATATGGGGGTTTTTGGAGGCTAGATTTCTATACACATAAAAATGAATTTCTGTCTGTCTATCTGTCCGACCCTTATAGACTCGGAAAGTTCTGAACCGACCAACGTGAAAATTTATATGAAGGGGTTTTTGGGGCTGCGAAAGGTTCTTATGATTGTTTGAGATCCCTTCTCTCTCAGGAAGGGGCGGTCTCATACAAATGAGACACAAATTTCATCATAACCCGAGAACTAATCAAGCAAATTGAAACAAATTTGGCATGTGGGGGGTTTTGAAGGCAAGAATGTTTCTATGGTAGTTCAAGACCCCTCCCTTTCTGAACTCAATTTTTTATTAGAATCGATGAGCCCAGTGTGATGGCTCGAGACCTAATCAAGCAAATCGAACCAAATTTGGCATGTGGGGGGTTTTGAGGGCAATGATTGTATGGTGGTTTGAGAAACCACCCCCCTCTGGAAGGGAGGGCTCCCATACAAATGAAACACAAATGTCTACCAAAACTGAGAACTATCCAGGTTGCTTAAATACAAAACGTGTATTTCTCGGGTAAGAAGCACGTTTTGACAGAAGTTTGAACCCCTGCTTATTCAAGAAAAAAAAAACTCATCTCGAAAAAAAAACCATAAACGTGCCAGTTATATTAAATTTTCATTCATTTAGTTGCAAGCGTAGCAACGCACGCACCGGGTTCAGCTAGTAAAAAAAACAAAACACCACCAAAAACCAAGATATTTTTATGGACCACAAAAAACCCCCCAAATTCCCCCTCACCCACCCCCCCCGGCCCCCCCCCCGCCGGCCCCCCCCAACCCCAACCCCTCCCCAACCCCCCACACCCCAAAAAAAAACCCAAAACCCCCCCCCCACCCAAAACACACCCCCCCAAAAAAAAAAAAAAAAAAATTAAAACCCACCCACCCACCCCCCCCACACCACCCCCCCCCCACCCCCCCCGAACACCACCACCACCGTTCTTCGCCCCCAGAACCCCCCCACAGCTGGCTGACGACAAAGGACACGCGTATCCTCTAACCACTCTGGCCGTAAGGAAGTCCTTCTATGTGGATGACTTCATTGGTGGTGCTAATTCGGTCCAAAAAGCCATCCAACTGCGTGAAGAATTGACCGAAATGCTAGCCAAAGGCGGATTTCCGTTACGAAAGCGGACCTCCATGAAACTTGAAGTTGTGCAAGGAATTCCTGCCGATCAGATTGGGACCCAGTCAACTTACCGATTTGACCCCGGCTAGACAGTGAAGACCCTCGGAATCATGTGGGAGCCTGAGCCTGACCAATTTCGATTTGACTTTCGAGTCAACCAAGCTGAGCAAGTGGCAACAAAGCGAGCAATCCTATCCAAGATCTCCCAGCTATTCGACCCGCTAGGGTTAATTGCTGCAGTCGTAATTAGGGGAAAAATGCTGATCCAGGAGTTGTGGTTGGCCTCATGTTCCTAGGATGAAGAAGTTCCGAACCAGATAAGGCAGAAATGGCAAATTTTGTACGAGCAGCTTCCCGTTCTATCCAGATTCCGCATTCATCGCTACGCCTTCATACCAAATTCTACAGTTCAGCTACACGTGTTTGCAGATGCTTCTGAGACGCCGTAAGCTTGTATATACGCCCGCAGTGTGGACCGCGAAGAAAATGTACGTGTCCAGCTACTGGCAGCTAAATCCCGATTGAATCCCCATTGAAGAAGCTGTCAATACCCAGGCTCGAATTATGTGCCGCCGTCATCGTATCGCAGCTGCATAGCCGGATTGTTGAAACTCTACAGATGAACATCGACGATTCTTTCTTCTGGTCCGAACTGTGATCATACAATGGCTAAGGTCTCCTCCCATTTCATGGAAAACCTTTGTAGCCAATCGTGTATCGGAGGTACAAACACTCACTCATAGATTCCGCTGGAGTCATGTTTTTTATTTTTTATTTTTTTAATAATTACTTCATATCTGGCTTTTGTTGTTCACCTTTACAGCCAAGCGTTGTACTTTTGAGGTCACAAATAATGATTAATTACAAATCGATGTCGTTCTTGATTACACATTGACATAAACATTTCATTAAACTTATAACTCTTCTTTTCAAAATGGTTTTCACATCTGGAGGATCATTTTTGCGTCGAACGGATGTCTACAACTGCCGCCGAAGATCGGTTTCTTCATATTGGGCACACTCGAAGAAAACGTGATTTGGTGTTGCATCTCTAGCACGACAACTGCACTTCGGGGATTCTATTATTCCGTTCCTGTAGAGATGAGCCGGCAAACGGGAATGGTTCGCTATGAGTTTGCACAAAATTACAACTTCGCGTCTCGATAAGTCTTCGTCCCAAAACCACGGTATTGTAGAAACGATAGACAAAATGCTGTGGCAAAATCTGCCCTTGTCACTGCTGTTCCATCTAAGCTGCCATTTGACCATGGAATCTGAAGACGACCTCAGTCGTACGTCCATACTGAAGATATTCGTTGGACCAGATAGACCACATAAGGAGGCTTCCTTAGCAGCTTTATCCGCTTCTTCGTTGAACTCTCCTCCTTTGTTAGCTGGAACCCACAGAAATCTGACCACGTATTCTGCTTCACTCAATAGTTTCAATGTGTTTCGACTTTCGAACCACAGCATCGGGGTTGAACTTGATACGTTGTTGCTTGCAAGGCTAGTAACGCTGCTCATACTGTCTGTTAGAATAACAAACCTCCTGGAAGTCTGATCGCTGAGGCATTTCACCGCACATAGTAATCCAAACATACCTGCACTATACACGGAAGCAAAGCTTGGAGGTTTTCTCAAGACCGGTTCAGGAAAAACGCCAGGTATAACCGCTGCTCCAACGTTTTCTTCAGATTTCGACCCATCCGTAGCTAAGCAAACAAACCCATTGTACTTGGCAGACAATACATCCTGTGGCAATACATACTGCTGATTCCAGCACGGAATGTATGGCGAATTTACTGTTTTTACGTGTATGGAAAGATCGATACTCGTAATTGGGTGTTTTACTTCCCTTTCGTATAAATAGCAAGGCAAGCGATCAAGTTATATCATATTATCTGCTAATATGGTTTTCAACATAAGGATGCTTCTGTTGATACACGACGTAGCATCATCACGGGACAACACTGATACTGCGTACTTCTCGTGCCATTTACGGAGAGAAAATCTTTTTCTCACGAAGTTTTCTGCTGCTATCTCCCTCCTAATCCGGAGTGGCATGATACCACTCAACACTTCCAGGGTTTGCGTATGGGTGGTTTTTGTCGATCCGATGCAGATTCTAATACATTGCCACTGAATTCGATCTAGTTGTATTGCTATCCACTCAGGACAATCGGCGAAGTAAATTGCTCCATACTCTAGTATAGGTCTGACACATGACTTATAGATTTTCAATAGAACTGTTGGGTGAGATCCCCATGTCTGACCCGCCACACTACGAATAGTTTATGTATGGAGACACTCGGCGTTTAAGGTATTGTACGTGATTATTCCAGTAGAGAGAGGAAGTCAAATACAATCCTAATAACTTTGCGCTGTATTCGTGTGGGATTTGTTCGCTACAGATGAACAGCTTCGGCTCGTATACAGGTTTACGTGAAGCAAATAGCAGGGTACAACATTTGGATGGTGATAATTCCAGCCCGATGACTGAGAGATCGCCTACTAAGCCGTCCAAAGCTTGTTGCATCACACTTGCACTTCTGGTTACGTCCTTTCCAGATGTCACTAATGACATATCATCTGCAAAGCTAACTAAAACTACTCCATCCCTAGCTGACGCCTTTTGCACTAAATTGTTTATGTATAGATTGAAACACAACGGGCTTAGTGGAGAGCCCTGTGGGAGCCCTAGCCATGTAGTTCGTATAATATTCACACTATTATTGATTTTAACACAAAGTCTACGTTCTCGAAACAGGAAGTAGATAATTCGCACTAGTTCACTGGGAATATGCCAACGCAAAAGTTCGTCTGCTAATTTGTTGATGTTAACACAGTCATAAGCACTTCGAATGTCTAACATGCACAGTAGAGTGTGTTCGCGGCTGGAAATGGATTCCAGGGCAGTGTTTATAATTGAGAACAAGGCATCTTGAGTACCCTTGCCCTTACGAAATCCACATAGATCATCCGAAAAACTATCGCTTGATTCCACTATCCACTCCACTCTTTCTTTAACCATTATCTCTAGAACTTTACGAAAACCATGACGCAAGTGCAATCGGTCTGTAAGATTTAGCTGAATCAGGTCTCTGCCCGGGCTTCAAAATAGGTACGATTTTGAAAATTTTCCAGCCCTCAGGAATGACTCCAGTGATGAAGATATCGTTATAAATTTTCAGCAAGACTAGCCTTGCCGTTGCGGGGAGATATCGTAGAGCAGCGTATGATATTCCGTCGTCACCGGGTGAGGAATTACTTGTTTCGCCGAGTACGCTATCCAGGTCATGAATGGAGTAATAGTTTTGCATCGCCTCATCTAACTCCAGGGGAAGCGTAGAATGCATCGGTTCCAACGTGGATGTGGGAGCCAACCTTTGGAGAATCTCATTCATCATTTCAGGATCTCTAGGACGATTATTTTCACCATCTCTTCCTTTGAATTTGCGGGCCATGCGCCACAACGTTGGTAAAGAAGTATCATTATCCAACGAATCGCAGAACTTACTCCACGCCTCACGTTTCTTTGCTTTAACCATTTGCTTGAATACACTCTCGCACTTTTTGTAGCACTCATACATAGCCCCGGAATAGCCATTGCGTCTCCACTTTTGAAAACTATCTCGGACATTTTTCACTTTTCTTTGCAGTTCGGAGTCCCACCACGGTTGGGAAGTTTTATGGGTAGTATTCACGTTTTTCGATACTGTAACAGAAGATATGCTTTCTTGGACAATGTCACAGAAATCGTCAAAATTTTCGCACCTTAAGGTTTCTTTTCATCTACAAACTTCTTCTGGATATGCACCCCAATTTAGGTGATGAATCCCACTCCCAACACTGTTAGTAGTATGCTCCATTTCAAATACAATAGGAACATGGTCACTACTGAAAGGATTATTCAGTGTGTCCCAGTTGAAGCACAGGCTGATATCCGCTGTTGTGACCGTGAGATTGATTGCACTGGAAGCCCTTGATCGATCGAATGTGGTGCGATTTCCGTTGTTGAGCACGACCAGCCCAAGTGATTCAAATACGTCATGAAGAACGTATCCTCGTCTATCATTTGGCACATTTCCCCAGAGAGAGTGTTTAGCATTCCAGTCCCCACCCACTATTAATGGTTTGGGAATCGAATTGAGGAATATTTCCAACTCCCGTGCATTTACTACCGTACCGGGATGTATGTTTGGTGTGAGTTTGGTGAAAGGTTCTTCCAGCCTGTGTTGCCAGGCAAATACGTTTCAAATCGCGATATTTCTCTTCCTGATACTTCTTCAAGTTGCAGTATTACTGCACAGGACGTGCATGTACCTCCTGTTATCACCACTGCCGCAGCTGATTCATCATCGGTGTTCAATATTTATTATCAAAATGTTCGAGGATTAAGGACAAAGATTGATCAGGTGTTTCATTCTACGTCAGAACTAGACTACGACGTCTACGTCTTCACGGAAACCTGGCTTGACGACCGTATACTTTCTCAGCAGCTCTTTGATGGCGATTATTGTGTTTTTCGTGTGGACCGCTGCGGTACAAACGGAATGCGCCGACGTGGAGGTGGCGTGTTGATTGCCGTGAAAAATTATTTTGAATCTTCGGCCATCCAGCTCTCTACTGGTTCTAATGTTGAGCAATTGTGGGTCAGAATTACTTTACACGGTGTTCAATAAGTTCGGATACACTTTCAAAATTTGTTAAAAAAATGAAAACATTTTTTATTTTTTGGATTTATGTTATTGAAAGCTATGTTTACAAGGAACGTTTACAACATTTCTCTTGGAATGACCCCCCTTTGTACTCCTTAACGAGCTTCAAACGTTTCTCGAACGCGTCGCAGGCGGCACGCACGGACTGCATGGGCATTTCATCCCAGATTTTGAGAATTACCGTCTTGAAATGATCCAAAGTGCTGACCTTGTATTCGTTCAGCTTCGCCATCATATAGGACCAAACAAAAAAGTCGAGAGGATTCAAGTCCGGGGAGCTGGGAGGCCACAAAGTTTTGTCCAGAAAGTCGGTTAAATTGTCCCGACACCAGGCTTGAACCACATTTGCCGTATGGGCTGGTGCACCGTCCTGCTGGAACACGTAGTGCTCATCGCCGTAGAGGCTTCGGAGACTGGGGGCAACAACCTTTTCCAAAACCTCAGTTTTGTAGTACGCCGCGTTGATTTTGACGTTTTTTTCAATAAACACCAAGGGTAGCTTACCACGTTTGCATACTGCCCCCCAAACCATCACCGACGCGGCACTTTGGAACCGAGGGATGTTTATATTGGATTCAGGAATGCTGTCCCTCGATGGCGCCCACACCCGGTCATTTTGCACATTGTGCGGCTGCTGCAGCACGAACAATTTATCGTCCGAAAAAACAAACTCCTGACCAGCGTGCCGAGAGAGGATCCTCTTAGCTCGATCCAACCGCTTTTTGCTGGTAGCCTCCGAAACGCCATGGACCTTACGTTTTTTGTAAGGCCTGAAACCAAGGTCCTTGGTGAGTATGGTGTGAGCGGTTCCAATGGAAACGTTGAGATCTGCAGCCGTTTTCCGGATTGAGCTGTTCTTTTTGCGCCGAATTCGCTCCCTCACGATCTTGATGACCCGTGGCGTCCTCGCTGAACGCGGCCGACCGGATCTCGCACGGTCATTGGTCGAAGACGTCTCCCGGTATCGCCTGATGGTCGTGTAGACAAAGTTCCGCTTGACCCCATGCGATTTCAGCAGCCGGAATATATCGCCGGGTCGCTCACCGTTCAAAAAACGCTTAATTACGAAGTCCCGATACTCTTTCATCGCGCGTAACAAACAAACAACAACTAACAGAATGTCAACACCGCGCACATTTGGTAGCGTATGAATGAAGCTAAAGCTGACACCAATACCAATGCAGAATATGTACATGGCGCATACCTACGCAATGATGAAAACTTGTATTCGAACTTATTGAACACCGTGTAAAACCTGTGGTGTTGTTGATAAGAGCACTATACATACCCCCGGATAAAAGTCAAAATAGCTCTTTTATGCAACATCATCTCGATGCAATGTCTGAAATCAATCGAAGCAGGAGTGACACGAGTGCAATAATTTTATTCGGAGATTTAAATCAGCCTCGACTGGTCTGGAAGAAAAACAACAATGACGGATTTGCTTTTGTCGACCCGCAACAATCCCTAATTTCTTTTGCTGGTCATATGCTTCTTGATACTATTGCCTTCCAAGGGTTGTGTTCGCGACACACTCGCGAATGTCTATTCACGACGAATTTACCAAAAGTTAGGTATAATCCACTATATTAACGAAACCCACCCTTTAGTATTGCCACACTTGGAAAAGGGACTCGGTAACGATAAAATTCTTCGGATTTGAGGTGGAACGATTTCGACGTGATTAGTTCAAAGGTTATATTCGTACTGAAGTTCATGTGTATTCTTATCATCTAATAATTCTCTTAGCAGCATGTGTAAGTGAGCAAGCAAACAAAAGGGATATAGATCAACGCAAAGTATAATGAGCTATAATTTAATCTACAGCGTTACACGGGTTTTCCCTACACTGAAACGTATTGTAAAAAGATTTTTCTAATTCGAATTTGTAATTGTTAAGCTACATCGCAATATTCTCAGCTCGAAACAGCCTGCGCCACGTTGAACCAGTGTGGTTCAATTATCCTCGTTCATTAGCAGCAGTATCCTCGATAATCATCTCCTTCTCGTTGACTTTTCTGTCTGACTCGATTGGCAGCACGCTGATCTCTGTTATTGCCCGCTTGTACAGACCACGACTGGTTCGCACTAGGACGACGCGTACTAAACCATCAGCTCCAGTGAAACACTTTACCACTCTTCCAAGGGGCCATGTAAATGGAGGAAAATTATCTTGTTTAAGAAGGACGACCAGACCAGGTTCGATGTTTTTGGTTGCGCTTCTCCACTTCGAGCGCGGATGTAGGTTGGTCAAATAATCTCTGGACCAACATTTCCAAAAGTTTTGAACAGCACGACGCATTTCCTCGAAACGAGACAACTTGGATATGTTAACGTTTGAAACATCAGGTTCCGGAATTGAAAAAAGCGGTTCACCGATGAGGAAATGGCCGGGTGTTAAAACGGATAAGTCATCTGGATGATCCGTAAGAGGTGTGAGAGGCCGGGAATTAAGGATGCTTTCGATATGTGCTGCTGCAGTTGTTAGTTCATCGATTGTGTACGACGCATCTTGCGATCAGCCCCGACGAAAGCTGTCGCATTATCGCACCGGAGCTCCATTAACCGACCGCGTCGAGCAACGAATCTTTTTAACGCATTGATGCACGCGGCGGACGACAAGTCAGGAACGATTTCGATGTGGATGGCTTTCACGGACAGGAACACAAACACGGCGACGTACATTTTAACGCTAGCCCCCATCCCATATAAATGACGAACGTTGAATGGCCCGCAGTAGTCTAGACCAGCTTTGGAAAACACTTGGGCAGGAGTTACCCGCACCGATGGAAGTGGTTCCATTTTTTGTGAGGCACTTGATGGTGAACAGCGGAAACAGGTAATGCAGGTTCGAACTATTCGACGTACTAAATTTCTTCCTCGTATCGACCAATAGCGTTGTCGCATCGTTGAGAGTAGTAAAGTAGGTCCTGAATGCGCGGAGCGTAGATGTAATGATCGGGCTATCAACCAACTCAAATGATGATTTGCGGGGAGCAGCAACGGATACTTTGTATCATATGGACTATCAGCATTTGCTAAACGACTGTTGAGGCGTAAAAGACCGTTGCTATCAATAAAAACGTTTAGATTTTTCAACTGCGATTTCGAATCCAAAATAACATCACATTTTGTTTGGTCTCGCTTCACGGTTAGTTGATGTATTTCGCTGGAAAAAATAGTAACCTGTGCCAGGCGAATAAGCGATTTGAGAGCTTTTTCTATTTCGTCTGGTCTCAGCCTACCTGAAATACGATCTTCTCGTTTATAGCGAATGTTGTTGAAAAACCGGTTGCACCTTGCAACTGTCTTCAAAAGTTTTCCTAGGTCAGAGAATTTGGAGCAAAAAGAATCATCAAATTTCACGCAATTTAAAGCAACAGTTGGGCGTCTTTAAGGGTCTATTTCCGAAATTTGCGTTGGTGTAGAGTTGGGCAAAGCTTCTGGCCAACAGTTGTCGGGATTTCCCAGGAATGGTTGGTGGAGCACGGAGCCAATATAACACTACTGTTGAATCTGTCCAAAATGTAACGGGTCCCAAAAAGTCTGTTCCGTTGCGTAATTTATCCACCAGTTGGCTGCCCACCACCGCTGCACATAGTTCGAGTCGTGGCATTGATAATCCGCGCAATGGAGCCACTCGAGACTTAGTAACCAAGAGGTGACTGTTGATTCGTCCCCCAATATCTGGACCAACCACGTACACACAACAGCCATAGCCCCTTTCAGAGGCATCGCAGAAGCAGTGGAGATGATAATTGCGATCCGGGTTGAATAGAACTCGACGAGGAATCGATAGCTGTTGTAGAAGACTTAGCTCACTTCGAAATTCTTTCCACCATGCACTGTCTTCAGGTGCAAGTTGTTCATCCCAGGAAATATTTTGGGCCCAAAGTCGCTGAACAAAAACTCTAGCGCTAATCACGATCGATCCAAGAAGTTCAAGGGGATCAAAAAGCTGAGCTGTTTCAGATACCACAATACGCTTTGTTACAATGTGCAATTCTGGGAGAGGTGGCACCTTAAAACCGAAACTGTCACCTTTTGGATTCCATAAAAGTCCTAAAGCAGTCACCGTTGAACGACAGATTTCCATTTGAGGAGCACTTTCCCAAAGGTGGCTGGGAATGTGACTTAACACATTTTGGTTGTTGCTAGTCCATTTTCTTAAAGCAAATCCTCCTAGACTGAGTAGCTCCTGTAATTGACGACAGATTTCGGCAGCTTCTTGGAGGCTGTCACTTCCAGCTAAAACGTCATCTACGTAGAAACGCTTGATTACAACGTCTGAAGCAAGAGGGTAGTTGTGACCCTCGTCTTCGGTGAGCTTGATGAGCACTCGTGCGGCTTGATACGGTGAACAAGCTAAGCCGTAAGTCACCGTCTTCAGCTCGTAGATTTGTAGAGGAAGTGATGGATCTCGATACCTTTAGATATCGTCGATCCTCAGGATGCACCCACATTTGGCGGAACATTTTTTCCGCGTCTGCAGTGAATACGTACTGTGGCATCCTAAAATTCAAAACATGAGAAAGCAATGGTGGTTGCACAGTAGGACCAGTATGAAGGACATCATTGAGAGAAAGAGGACCGGATCCTTTGCTGCTGGCATCGAACACAATACGAGTTTTTATAGTGCTGCTCTCTGGGTGATGAACAGCATGGTGTGGAAGAAAATACTGTGGTCCCGCGACGTGGGCACCCACTTCCATGTGCCCTAGCTTTTCATAGCCATCCATAAACTTTACGTATTCGTCGCGCAGGTGGTTGTCCCGAGTGAATCGCTTTTCTGTTAGCAGAAAACGCCGTACTGCTTGATCATAAGAGTCTCCAAGTAGTGGGAGCATAGATTCCCGGAAAGGAAGACGCACTACATACCGTCCAGTAGAATCGCGTGAAACTGTTTGAAGAAAGTGGTTTTCAACATCATGCTCAGTCTGCGTAAGGGACTTTCCGACATCGAAATTTTCAATCTCCCACATCTTCTCGAGCTGGCTATTCAAATCCTGGCTGGTGGCAATATGGCATGCCACAGCTCCGCTATCGCTTGTTGATAATTTCCCACAGACCACGTAGCCGAGAACAGTTTTCTGCAAAATAGGATAGTTATCAGCTAAAACCATTTGATGTGATTCAATAACCGAGAAAAATAGTTCAGCCCCCACAATCATATCAACTCCATGGCTAATATTAAATTTTGGGTCTGCCAATGGTAGATTGCGTGGGATGTTCCACTGCGAGATGTCCACGTGGCAACTAGGAAGGCTCACTGTTAGTTTTGGCAGAACTAAGCAATCAATATCGCTCACAAATTTTCCGAAATGAGAAGCAAGTGAAACCTGTACAGATAGCGCACACTGACCGTTGCTTGACCAATGCCGCTCACAGGTACATTAATACGAGTGCGTTTCAAACCCAACTTCTGACACAATGACTCCGATAAAAAGTTGGATTGTGACCCACTATCGAGTAGCGCTCTGGCATAGTGACCAATACCATCAGCATCCTGCACCTTCACCAACGCAGTAGATAAAAACACCATCGCATTTCTTGATTTGTTTGTTGCAGTGGGCAACATCATACTATCGTAGGAGCACGAAGGAAGTTGTTCACTGGATTCGGATCGACTGTTCGCGTAAACTAACGGCGAGAGAGAGGGGCTACTACCAGCAAAGGACTTCGAAGGCGATACAACTACTGATGATCCCGACGGCGACCCGTTTGCCTGTTGTATTTCACGCGAAGGCACCACCGACGGCGCTACCGAGTTCGAGAATGAAATTCCCGCTGTAGGGAAGATGGTGTCCGTTGCATAAACTGCTGTGCACGTTGTTGAAGTAGAAGGCCGATCTTCCACTAAACTGGATCCCGATGCAATTGGAGGAAAGTGAAGTAAGCTATGGTGCTTCTTTGAACACGTCCTACACAGGCTATTACGACAATCCTTAGCCAGGTGTCCTCCCCGCAAGCAGTTGATGCAAAGTTGATGTTTTTTGACAAAACTTAGTCGATTATTTGGTGATAACTTTAGAAATGACTCACACTGATATATTGCGTGAGCCTGTTTGCAGTTGGGACATTTAACGACATTCTCCGAGACAACGTGAGAGGATGATTTCCCCCTATTGTGTTTTGTGGGATTTTCTGTTTGTGGACCAGAGTTCGGTTTGCACATCTGTAGTGTGCGTGATCGTTACAGAATGAAGGTCAATAAATTTTTGTATTGTGGAACTACATTGTCATCACAATGTGCCTCCCATTCCATCAAGGATTTCTCATCCAAAAGGCTACTCAAGTGCTCTACTAGTAACGAATTTCAATGCTCTTCCGGTGGTTCAAGTTTATCCAGAATGCTTACATGTCGGTTGAATTCATCAGCTAATTCAGCAAGGGCGGATGCCGATTCCCTTCGGACACTGGGAACCTTTAAAATCGATGACATATGTTGTTTGACAAGAAAGTTTTTGTTTTCATAACGATCGCAGATCGTTTTCCAAGCGACGGGGTAATTATTCGAAGTGATAGAAAATGATGAAATCAAACGGGATGCTTCACCCTTCAAAGCACTACGTAGGTAGTGAAGCTTCTGAGCTGCGGAAACATGAGTATTGGAGTGTACTAACGATTTAAAGAGATCGCGAAACTCGATCCATTCATCCGATTTTCCACCGAATTCGGGGATTTTGATTTCGGGAAGCTTCACTGATACGACATGATCAACGCGATGTACATTTTGAGATGGGCCTGGGGATGGAGATTGTGCAGTAGAAGGCGAAGGAAGCTTGCTGACAAGCTATGCTTTGAGTTCAAAATATAAATTTTGAAACTCTTGCCGGGTATCCGAGAAACCCGTTTCTTGATCTTCCAACGCTTCAATTTCATCTTCGATGTCTTAGAATTTTTCCCATAATCCATCTAAACGCTCAACTCTTATGGCAACTTGATTAAGTTGGCTAACCTCAAACTCTTCGTTAAACCGCTGAATTAGTTTTGCAGATCCAAGTATGTTGTCTCTTTTACGGTGCAAACTTTTAAGATGCAACACATCAATAAATGCTCCGGTCGTATTCTTGATCTAGTACAGTCCGATGATACGAGCATGACAAAAGGAAGAGTAGCTGAAGCACCAGAGCAGGTCGTTCCCATTGATCGCTATCATCCTGCCCTGACTTTCACCGCAATACGCCTGCCTGTAGTATCGTTTAACAATGATGATGACTTCACTGGTCGTGACTTTCGGCGTGGAAATTATGTTAGATTGAACCAGTTGCTGTCGGAGACTGATTGGTCTGAGGTGTTGTCGAGTCCTGACGCCAACAGCGCCACGAATGCTTTTACCAGAATTCTCCATTCCTGTATCATGCAAGCTGTACCACCCAAAAGACCCCCTAGGAAACCGGCTTGGTCCAATGCTCAACTTTGCGCTGTGCGCAGGAATCGCTCCAGATTGTTGCAGAAGTACTGACAATGGAGATGTCCATCCACAAAACGCCCATTTGATGAAGCGAGTCGTCTCTATAGAGGATACAATCGATTTTTGTATAAATGCTACGTAAAAAGGAGGCAAGATTCTTCGGCGGAACCCAAAACGCTTCTGGAGCTTCGTTAATTCAAAACGTAAAGAAAATGGTCTGCCAACTTCGATGCACCTAGGTGGCCTCCATGCTCGCACTGCAGAGCAGAAGTGTGAACTGTTTTCTAAAAAATTCGCTAGCATTTTTGAAGACCGTGTTCCATCGATAGATGAAATAAGATTGGTTCTGAATTTTTTACCGAGAGATGTGATAAACTTGGATGTGTTTGACATTTCTGAAGTGATGGTTGAATCAGCAGTAAAAAAGCTGAAGCTATCATACAACCCCGGTCCAGATGGCGTTCCTTCGTGCGTCTTTAAAAGATGTGTTGGTATGCTGACCGCACCTCTTCAAGCTATTTTCAACAAATCTCTCCAATTTCAACAATTTCCTTCCGCATGGAAGTCATCGTATATGCTTCCTGTACATAAGAAAGGAGATAAAACCGACATCTCTAATTACCGAGGTATAACATCGCTGGCAGCTGTCCCCAAGTGTTTTGAATCCATTGTCAACGAAGTTTTGCTAAGCACGTGTCGAAACTACATTAGCTCTCACCAGCACGGGTTTTGCCCCAAAAGATCGGTGACTAGTAATCTGTGCGAATTTGCGACGACTGCCATTGCAGCAATGGATGCTGGAGCGCAACTTGACGCAGTTTACACTGACATAAAATCTGCATTTTACACCGTAAACCACGTGATCCTTTTGGCAAAACTGCAACGACTGGGAGTTTCAAACAGAATGTGTAAGTGGCTTTTATTGACTGTTAAAATTGGTACAACGCAATCCAGCTGGTTTTCTCCCCTGTCCGGCGTGCCACAAGGGAGCAATCTGGGTCCTCTACTATTCGTATTGTTTTTCAATGACGTCGTAAACGTTCTGGTAAGCGGTGGGTTGCTCATTTATGCTGATGACTTGAAAGTTTTTCTTGTCATCTGACGAGAAGCTGATTGCAGACGACTTCAAGAGCTTATTGACCTTTTTGCTTCTTGGTATAGCCACAACTTCCTTAAAGTGAGTGTCTCCAAATGCTCTATAATATCATTCCATCGCTGTAGAATGCCTATTCACTACAACTACACAATGCATGGGGAGCAACTGGAACGTGTTGATAAAATTAAGGACCTTGGAGTGCTGCTTGACGCGGAAATGACATTCAAGATGCATTATTCGGAAATAATTGACAAAGCCAACCATCAGCTAGGCTTCATTCTAAAAACTGCTCATGACTTTGATGATCCCTTGTGCCTACGTGTTCTGAAGCAATACAGCTCGTCCGGTCTATTCTGGAGTATGCATCAGTTGTTTGGTCCCCTTAAGAAGCGGTGTGGATCACTAGGATTGAATCCATTCAGCGGAGGTTTGTGAGGTCTGCTCTTAGAAATCTGCCCTGGCGTGACCCTTTAACTCTACCCCCATATGCAGATCGCTGTGCTTTGCTGGGCATTGAAACGCTTTAAAATCGCCGTTTGGTGTATCAAGCTGTATTTGGAGCAAAAATACTTGCTTGAGCGTTTGCAGATTTATGCTCCTTAACGTGTTCTTCGATCCAGGCAATTTCTACAACCAAGGACAAGAAATACGACGTATGGCTCGAATGATCCTCTCAACTCCATCTCCAGACGTTTTCAGGCAGGTTATGATGTTTTCGACTTTAATTTTTCAACTAACACATTTAGAGAACGGTTACGCACAATGCGTGTTTTAAGCTAATAACTAGTATTATTATTATTATTATACATTAAGATTTCATTAAGACCATGTTGTCGGATGATATGATTACAAATAAACATAAACAAAAACATGTATATAGAAACAACTGTGATGGTTCCTCTGGAACTGTTGATTGAACAACCGACTACATCTATTCCCTTTGGAGCATTGAACTGGCAAGGAACTGGATTCATCCACTGGTTAAGGGCTATCAAAACACCTCTAGAGTTGCTCTGGTGATCATTTATCAAAATCTTGAAGCCTTTCAGTTGAAATTGCATTGACGGTTCCAGATGTGTTTCCGATAGTAGTACTATCGAAGTTTCGTAAGTGTTTGTGAGGTTTACTAGTGTAGCGTGTTTTTTCTTAATACCTCTACAGTTCCACTGTAGAAATTTCAGGGGAACATGTGACGATGTGTTGTTCATGGTGAAGCTCATATCGGTTCGGAGACTCAATTTCTCCTCCACTGCTTTGATCGGTTGACAGAAACCGTTGTATATCCACACCCTCACACGCATTCGATTCCAAATCAGAGAAATTATCACATACAACCTCCTCTCCTGCATCGACGCTGCTTAGCTGAAGCTGAGAGACTACCGATTCTTCCTGTTCTATTTGTTCTTCATCGCTGCTAACGATGATGTCCACAACAGCTGTTGAGCGTACTTTCAACGGAGGGTACGCTTCGTCGTCACTGAAGTCGTGTTTTTCCGGACTTTTCCGCTTCATAGTCCCGCTTCTTCGTAGATTGAAACTATTGCTGCTTCGGCCGAGACCGAATTTGACATGTTCTCGACTAGGGCTGAGCTCACTTCATCGGTACGCTGAACACGGATTGTATTGGTGCTGAGCTGAGATGGTGTATGCTCCACAACTACACCACCATCACCATTAATAGGAGTCAGAGCGGCAAACCAGTCGGTCTTTCCCTGTGAAAAGCTTGATTGCCTCTTCTTCTCCTCTTCGCGTTTCTTCTTGAAAGCTGGGCATCTCTTGCTGTCGTTGGCTCTGTGATCTCCAGATCTATTAACGCAGACTAGCCCGCCAATGCAAGCGTGCTCTTCATCCACAACTTCAGTTGAGCAAGAATAACTTCTACGCTTACTTTTGCAATTCTTTATAGCGTGAACAAATCTCCAACACTGACGACACTGTCTCACTGGATAGTTGTATTGTCGTACTGGATAAAAAGCACCATCCAGCTCGACATACGAAGGTAGATTAAATCCGGAAAACGTGATTACCACTAACGGCAGTGGTACTGGTCCTCTATCACCTTTCCTCTGGAACCGCCTGACATCGATCACTTCTGGGTTTCCAATTTGGTAACCCTTCGACTTTTCAAACGAAGTCAGAAAGCCAAGGTCCTCATCCTCAACGCCTTCGACGTAAGCTACCCCCAAACATTCCACAAGCCTCTGAGGGACATTCCATCTAACTGCACCATATTGTTTAGTCGATAGATCGTTGGCTGCCACTGCTGAGGCCATTAGAAATTTCGCCTTCCTACGTGACATTAGCAACGCTTTTAAATAGGCTTCGCCGAAGTCTCGAACCACCAATTTCGCTAGCTTCGGCAGTTTGAGCTTTCACTTTCCGATTCCGTGATGACGATAAATGGTCCGGACGCCGACTGACCATATTTTCGCGCGCGGGGATTACGTGCACCTTGATTTCCATTGGAAGCCATTGCAACAAACCAGACTCGCAAACAAAAGCCTTTGTAAACGCTAACCGAGCGTGAACACTACGTGTATTCGCTTTGAAAGCTAAATACAAACTGGCTGGAGTCATGTTTCTGGCCGACTTTGTATCCAGAGGAATGGACGTCGGCGATTTCGTGGAGATCAAGTTATGGAAGCACGGTCCGGAATGGTTACAGCTTCCTTAGTCAGGCTGGCCGAATAGTAGTCAGGCGGAAACCTGTAGTGATTGCCATAGCAAGAACTGCGCCGTCCTATAACCCGATATTCTCCAGATATTCATCGTTGACCCGTCTGATTAGGAGCATTGCACTCTGTCAAAGATTCTACTACAAACTGCGCTCCAAAGCAAGAACTCAGTTAACCTCTGCTGATTCCGCCAGACCACAATCCCTTTCGGTTGAACAACTCAACCATACCAAAACGACCTTGGTTCGGCTAGCCCAAGCCGACAGTTTTCAAGAAGAACTCAAGCAAGGTCGACAACTCTCCAAGAAATCCTCCATACGGCTTTTGAATCCTTTCATTGACACAGAGGGAGTTCTCAGGGTTGAAGGACGACTAAAACTATCGGAACAGCTATACCTATCGAAGCACCCAGCTGTCCTTCCTAGCCTCCATCCTCTTGCCCGGCTGATTGCTAAATCCATCCACTGCAAACTCATCTATGGTGGCGACCACCTGACTCTATCGGTCATGCGCGAGGAGTACTGGCCGATCAACGGACGACGACTTGTGAGAAGCATCATCAGAAATGGCTTCCAATGCGCCCGAGCCAATCCCGTTCCGGCAAGCCAGCAGATAGGACAACTGCCAGCCCAGAGAGTCACCATAAGTCGACCATTCGACGTCACCGGAGTGGACTACGCTGGACCATTATACTTAAAGGCCATCCACAAGCGAGCATCGCCCACGAAGGTGTAAATCTGCCTGTTCGTGTGCTTCACAATGAAGGCGGTGCACCTGGAGCTGGTGGGTGACCTCTCCACAGCGGCCTTCATCGCTGCGCTTCGACGATTTGTAGCCCGTCGAGGACTGCCTAGCTATCTGCATTCCGACAACGGGAAGACCCAATTAACACCACTTGTCTTATTAATGTTAAAATTACACCTTTTAGACAAAGCTCAAATATTTTTTCCAAACGCAAAAAACTTAATTTCATACACGCATATTACCGAAAAAGCGCAATAAATGTGGCATTTAACATTTTTTTATTCATAGTGTTTTTTTTTAAAAACCCCAAAAAAAAAAAAATAATTTTTTATGTATTTTAAAACCACAATCTTAAAACAAAAAGAAATTTTTGCCAAAAAAACCCCCGTACCAAAAAAAAAAAAAAAAAAAAAAAAAAAAAAAATTTTTCAATGGCGAAAGGATATCGTAGCTAATAGTTTTTTTATGCGTTAAAGATGATTGTGTATTACTTTTTCAAATATGAAATTGAAACCCAAGCAGCACAGTAAATCCTATATGAGTTTTCAAAGCTTATTAATAACATGATCAGTCTTTCAACGTTTGATTTAGTGTCTCATATACAACTCGTTTAAAACAAAAAAAGCGCAAGAGGTGGAGCTTATATATAACATGTATGAGGTTATAAATGAGTGGTTTTCTTAACTTGATTATAACTTAAATACAACCCATGCTTACGTTGTAAACAATGCAGAAAAAGTTATATAGGTGTTGTAAATAAATATTTTTGGCTTACAAGTTCTCCTTCTCATCCGTGAGTTGTTTTCTCGATAAAAATAAAAACAAAACTTTGGGGAAATCATCAAGGTGAACAATTGCAGTGGAGATGCAAAAGGAGAGTGAAATATCAATATATTTTTTTGCATAATTTGTGTTAAAATAAATCTTCTTCATCCAAAAAATACTTGAGCCCTTTCAATTTTATGGTGAAATTTTGCCTTCTACTCGCTGAAAATTCACGCGCTAAGTAAAAAGATTACTTTTAATGAACGGAATTGTAAAATATATACGTGACTATAATTTTTAATTCATTAAAAACGTGAATTTAATATAAAAAATAATGAAGAATTAAACTTACAGTAAAATCCATCTCAAATTTCTCTCAAAGCAGGGCTACATAAAGAATTCTTCAATGAAATATTTTATGTCCTCTAATCACACCCAATATAACCGCCATATTCATCATAGCCATTTAAAACACGAATACACTACCCCTTAAATAATTTGGAATAGAATAAAAAATGGAAAAATTTTAAAGATTTAAAATTGAATAACACAATTAGACTTCATTTGGTTCAAAAAATAACTAATAGAATATTTTTGGAAAAATATAAAAATGTTTCCTACCCGCATCTTTCACAAAATTGGTTTGATGCGTATTTTGTGTACAATCAATGTTCCATTTATGATAATGAACTAACCATATCTGAAAAATGTTTTGTCAATCCAAGCGATTTTAAGACAAATAGCAGAATAGAGGTAAGTCTCGACCAATTTAGGTGAGTATTACCGTGTTCCAATTTTGCTTTAGTCTAATTGTAGAAAAATAATAATGCTTGTATGCACGTCCTAGGTATGAACTTGAGCATACATCTTGATTCCCCTCTTTTCTATCATCCATGATTTCGTTGCTAGCGTTGCTATCGTTGCTATGTACCGAACAGCGAAATCGATCTTAGCAACATGTTCAAATAGAATGTGGAAAATCCATCAATTTCAAATCAAGTCAGAACGGAACGGATGTTTTGCCGCGGCTGCAAATTTGAAGCTCCAAGATATCATTTACCCTAATTGCAAGCAACCAACTTTCTAATGGTTTACTGGATGACTTTATACCGAAACTTCTTGAAAATTTACCGAGTGAGTATCAATCACCATACAAATTATCCGTATTTAAGGTCATATTCGACCAAAAGCCTTAATATTTCATGTTGAACACTTTTCAATGATGCGGTCAACGTGTATAACTTGTTTTTTTTTATTGTAGATTTTAATTGGGTCATTTGCCACATATCTGAGGTGAGGTTTGTACTCGTGACTTCGCGGCTCATGAAACTTGTCAAGATATTAGCATCTGAAAAATCAATGGATCGGAATTTCCGCAGTTTGGAGGATGATGTAATCAAAAGAGGTCCATAAAAGGATTAATAGGACTGTCGTCAACATAACAGTAGCATTGAATTTAAAAACTCCTACACATGCGTGAGTATGGTGATTATTCCTTCAAAACTGAAAGTAGCATTCTTGAGAGTCTATTGCACTTTGAAATTTTTCACTCCTACGGCTACCAAATTTTAATAATACAGAGAGAGAGAGAGAGAAAGAGAGTGAGAGAGAGAGAGAGAGAAGGATTAGTATTTTCCATTTAATTCCACTAAATTTTTTGTATCCTTGACAGGTACGGGTATTTCGCCGACAATGTGCAAATTTCTTCAGTGTCGACTATTAGTACAAGACATTGAAGAAGTCTGCACATTGTAGGTGAAATACGCGTATCTGTCAAGGACACAATAAAGGTAGTGATATAAAATGGAAAATACTAATCTTTCTCTCTCTCTCTCTCTCTCTCTCTCTCTCTCTATTTACAGACATTCCGCTAAGAAGCTCTCATTCATTAGGATTCAAAATTTTATGTTATTGAAGAATCTCGCTTTGGCAAACCATGGCTCATGAAGTACCAGTATACATAATTGAAGCAGCTGAATTCACCTGTTCCTCGATTATGCCTTGTTCAGACTACAGAGTTATAACATGTTATAACGGTTGTCAAAAAATTGCAACACAGAATACACCATCAAGATAGCCTTATAACATGTTATAACTCTGTAGTCTGAACAAGGCATTAGACTCCTCATGAATACACCTAAAAGCTGAACGCGCAAAAAACTGGAGGGAATCTCGCTTAATTTACGAATTCGTGTAGAACTAAAAGGACTACGTATCTGCTTTCAATCTGAAAAACCCTGACAAATATCGGCCAATTAAAACAAATGCTTGATCTTGTATGAAAGCTTTGTTTTCTGTAAGTAATTTTTATCGATAAATGTTATAAAGGTTGAGAGCTGCTATAAAACTCTATCGTTTCTTCATTGCAGTGGATCTCTTTAGGTAATTCCAACATTTAAATGAACTGTACAGAGTACTTGGTTGAGCTTTTCATTTCAGGAACTGCCCAAAAAATTGAATTCGATGCATTGGTGCTTCCCTAATTTGTTAAGAAATAGAACAACCAATAGTTCTTACTATGGGATTGTAATCGCGTTCAATGAT
Source organism: Aedes koreicus (assembly GCA_024533555.2). Taxonomy (NCBI): domain Eukaryota; kingdom Metazoa; phylum Arthropoda; class Insecta; order Diptera; family Culicidae; genus Aedes; species Aedes koreicus. Next base: position 672,358 of record JAHHFK020004766.1, on the reverse strand, counting down.
GGTTTATGTGATCAAGCAAACATAAAATGTCCTTCCGTGAGCCAACAAAATTTGTAAAAACACCCAAGCGCTATTCTCAAGTATTGAAGCATCTGTGAAACCAAAATATCTATACAAAAAGGTTAGGTACATAATAATACTCCAATTTTGTGCAACATCTTCAATGAGAATTGAAGATCCCCAATGATTATGAACCCAACCTATCAATGTTTTCCGCCAGCTCGTCATAGTTCAACTTGGCGGTCAAAGCCTTTGCATAAAAATGACACTACCACTGGTGAGACGTGTCCTAACAAATTATATTCGAAATTTCATCTCTATTTACCGAAGTTTGTGTGACGTTTGGGTGAATTAAAAGTGATGCGATAGAGAAGTGAGATTGCTCATCCCGGGTGAAATTAGCCATACAAATCAAACGAAAAGTCGCTTAACCAGAGATGTCAAATCTTACTACATAACCATTATTTCTCCTTAAACGCCGCACAGAATAGACCTTAGATGTCTTAAATAGTCATGTGACTTTCCATTCAATTTACACTGATTTAATAACTCAAAGTGACACATTCGTGTAGTATTTGTATGAGGCAAAAAGGTAGATGGATCATTAATCAATAACGATGTTCATTAAAAAGTTGAAAAATGCTCCGCGAAAAAGGTCGACTTATTCCTTTAAAAACCAATAGAAATGCAGTTAAAAATCTGAAATGTTCAGTAAATAATTGAAAAACGCTCCCTGAAAAAGGAAAAAAAATGTGCAGTTAATATTTAAAAATATTCTTTCAAACACTGGTATGCTTCATTTTAAAGTGTAATTCCATCGTTTAAGGCCGGCGCACATTGGATCCGATCCAGCTGATTTGACATAAATATGACAGAAAACCTATGGGCTAACTGTCAAATCAACGCAAACTCAGCCGGATCGGATCCAATGTGTGCCGGTCTTTACAATCGGAAAGTAGCCGTTAGAAAATTATTGTGTGCCGTAAAATCAACTAAAATTTGCAGTCAAGAAGCAGGATCAATTTCAGTTTTTTTGCTGCACATTTTAATTGATTTTACGGCACGCAATAATTTTTACCGGTTTCTTTTCCGATTGTATACGGTGGAATTACACTTTAAAATGGGGCATTTTAGTGCTTAAAAAAGAGTATTTATAAATATTAACTACACATTTTTCTTTTTTTACGGAGCGATTTTCAAATATTAACTGAACATTTCAGATTTTTTACTGCATTTTCATCAATTTTTTAATGAGCAAATCAAGTTTTTTACGGAGATTTTTTTAATGACAATTTCATCTATTTTACTTAGCAAAACAAGGGCTGCCATTTATGTAACTTAATTAACTTTATTAGCAAAAAATATGTATATTTTCAACACATACTCAGAAACATGTAAAAATAAATTTTAAAACTCAAACACAAAGCATAACGCACAAACATTTGTTAAAATACATTTATTTTAATATATTGAACCGTGCTTAGATCAATAACTTTGATCCGCACTATACTTCTTGACGAGTAATTAAGAAATATTATATGCAGGTTGTATGATTGTTATTAAATCTTATTTACAACATAAAAAACATGACTTTCGTTTGTTGCATTCCCGATGTTATATATATGTTATATTTCTGTACTCATAATGTTTTAATAGTTGCTGAGTAGCAACGTCTGGCAGCTTTAATGTCTGGCAACCATATGTATTTGACAGTACACTGGCTAGGTCAAATGGAAGCACAATAATAAAATTGAATTAGATTCGTTTATCCGTCTCTTTAAGTGAAAAACAATGCCGTTTTGTGTTGTTCAAACTCGCAAATCTAAATCATCGAAGCCAGTGCTCACAATAGTACCCTCTAAATGGGTATCGAATGGTAATGTTTATTGGCCGTCGACCAATTTGATAACTTTGTCGGCTAATGAAAATTCACAGCCAGAATTAACATGGCGTAGTCAAAAATGTAAAGTAGTAGGTCAAGCAGCTACTTACAAATCCGCTGAAGGTGCAGTTCAAAAGCTGGAAAATATTACGGATTCGGAAGATGCAGTCCAAACAAGCCTCGGAACTCGTGCTCATCCAGGTAAAAAATGCGAAAAAATCTGATCAAAAATGTATCAATTGGCCCCACCTAAAAGTGATTCACCCAAGGTAAGAGAGCTATATGATAATTATTGTATTTTATTGAACAATTTCATGCATTTTCAGGATATACTCAACACTAAAAAAAATAAACATTGCCTTGTAACTAAAATACCACGGGACCAATCACATAAATCTTCTTCGCTTATTGAAAATGTGATCTCAATGCAGCCAACTTGTTCATATAAATTATCATCGAATAGCAAAACCTTGACACAACCAATCGTCACATCACACATTAATCCTATTGCTTCTATGGATCCGCTTCCGTCGATTGAACTCCAATCAACTACTACCAGGGCAGAGACAATTATTGCCGAAAAACCCACGGAAATTGAGCACCATATTGCAGATGATCAGCAAATCCACGAACAGGTGCTAAATATTGTAGAAGGTATTCAACCACAAAAAGAACACCAGCAGCAATCAAATGAGGTAAACTCGTAGTAACATTACGTGAAGAATACAGTACTCCATTACAGCATTTCAACATTCATATGCTGTTGATGCATATGCTTGCTTGGGTACTGAGATTCACCCATATTTATGTTAGTTATATAATATAGTATGTACTTTTACAGCTCGAATTCGCGATGGCAGAACCTTTACAAGTTATCCAATCTTCGGATGGCAGACAATTTGTTCGGCTTGAGAATGGAAATTATTTAGAAATTATGCCAAAGCAGATGATTCCTGATAAAGTACCAATAAACCTCACTAAAACAGACACGTCCACTGAATTTGATAATGATCAACCCGTTACTCTGGAGGACATCAACGAACGATTGATACGTATCGAAACTTACCTACAAAAGGTTATGTTGTTTATGGCTGATGTGTCCAAATTCATGGAATTAAGGGCAGAACCTGCAACAACAACAGCACCTGTAAAGCGACGAAGAGAAAATTTCGAAGAGTTCGATATGCTATTCCCCATAATTAACGATGAGATGTTACTATCATTCGAAACTCGCCTCAACGATCAAGTTTTCTTCGAAAAACTTTTACGGTATGTGTCATGTCAATATGAACTGAATGGAAAAAGAGACGGAAAAGCGTTTTTTAAAACGCTAATTCGGAAAATGATTACTCCTTATGCACTTTTACCGTACTCGTGGCTAGGGAAGTCCAGACATATTTCTCAAGATCGAGAACCGAATAAAAGTTTCAAAAATTTATTTAAGAATATTGTTAAGTTTTTCAACAGTGCAACATCTGAGGCAGACTGCACGTTTTCTAATGAAGGAGTTTGCAAAGCATTCAGTGATATTCTTCGACAGAAACACACAGAAATGAAACGGTTTTTGGCTGGAGGTGAACGAAGAACACCCTCGTCACGAGTGAGACCGCGAAAAGTTGAACATGGAAAGCTCTGAAATGGATACCACTTCAATGTCGAGTGCTAGTGAAGACAACGAAGATTCTTTGAATACGTTATAGAACATGACACTAACTTTTTATTCATTAAAATCAAAGAATAATAACAATGAATATAAAATAAAGGAAAGTAATAATAATATTGCGTTTACTTATTTCAAAGTGTGGATCAATGGAATAAATATTACTCTAAGTGAATCCCTGCTGTTATAATGAATTTTCACCATTTTTCCTCGAATCTCGTGAATTTCCAGACTTTGTGCTGGCTTCAGATTTAAATGTGATACAAAGATAAACAATGATGATGACAATAATGGTTTAACAAAAAAATCCATTAGATCCTGAACTTGGCGCCCATAATAAAAAATTGTATCTTCAGTAGGGTTGTAAATAATATAATCTACACATACAACACCATACCTGTCAGTTAAAACCCACTTATCGCTATCTGAAGACGTGTCTAACACAAAGTCATCTAAATTTATGTATGAGTAAGCAATATAGTTCTTGTTCTCCAACATATTCCGTAATGTTCTGTCCATACTACTGGTTACATTGCATTTCCTTTTCAACATTAACGATAATGACTTTTTTCTAGCAACAATGTTGGGATTTGAAGTATTGCATTGTATTTCCGTGATCCGCCTTGAAACTTGTGATAGAGGAAGATTACCACTTCGGATGAGTCTTTTGAGTGTATACAGTCTTGATTCAAACGGATATGCATCAAACGAGTCAAGTGGTCCAAATCTTTCAACATCATCAATCAAATGTACTAAATTGTGCATATTGCTACAAAATAACTGTGGACCGTACAGCACCTTCACTCCTTCTAGAAAGTCATTGATGAGGTTTCGTGCGATTTGGTAATTTTCTGGTGGCTGATCGTGTCGCGAACAAATTTGAATTGCACAATAAAAATTTAAAAAGTGGTCAGAAATTTCATCTGTCTCGAAAAATTGTTTTAATACTATTGGACTTAAGTACAGTAAGAATGTACGATATTCCGTTCCTTTCCATCGGGAAAGGTGATCAAGGCTTCGTACTGGTCGCCTAATTTCACGTGGCAATTTACATTCTTGCAAAAATTTGGACACGTTTTGAATTTTGTTAGCAGACCATTTAGCGTTATGATTATTCAGATTTCCACATTTCCAGCCATTTAAAAACCTTTTTGTTATACCTAAATCGAGAAGATGTAATGCATCACCAATGGGAAAAATCCAGAACCATATCCAATCCATGTATTTTTTCAAGGATACTATCAGTTTTGTGATGCCCTTCATACACTCGAGCACGAAATTCTGCATCGGTCCTCAATGCTGCATTTATTTCTGGGAAAATCATGGTTTTAAACTCATGTGAATATTCACCTTCAGTTACGCATTTTAGGCAAGAATTGTATCCATTGTGGCCAATAACACCTAAAATAGTAATTATTTATGCAACTAGTTAATGTGTGTTATACTTAAAGGATCATTACTTACCACGCAGCATGGATCTTGCTGGTGTATCGCAAATGAAACATCGGAGCTTAAATTTAATGGTGGTTTTCTTAATGCTTAAACCGTTTTGCAAAACATTATTGAGTTCAATGACGAACGGTTCAAGGAATTTATTTACATCTTTTGGTTTATCTACAAAATAAATACTTCCTTTTTAAATTCAAACATAAGAAGGTTACAGAACTTACAGTTTCCACAGAAAACTCCCACTACTAAAGGTGAATACTGAGATCTCAACTCATGGATATTAACAAGGATAGGCCAGAAGGATTTTGTAGAGCTTTTAAAGGTGGGCAAGCCATCAATATTCACATCCAACGAAAGTTCATTTGGAGTATTTTGAAGCTTGGATAAAATTTCAATTAAGCCTTTTTCTAAACCATAGTGCCAATATTGCCCGTCAAGGTTTTTGTCTGACTTAATATTTGTCTTACGTGGAGTTTGAATCAGTGTTCTTGCATCTTTTGGTAAGGTATTTGTAGAGGTATGGGTTTTCAGTATAGCTAGAAGTGAATTGACAGCATTGTGTTTAACTTGATGAACAATCGCCCAATTTCTAAGATCATCGCGTAAATCTTGGGGGTTTTGAGTATTGTCGACATCATCATCGTCATCACTTTCCGTTTCTACGTCATTTCCAGGATTCAGAATGAAATCAAATCCTTCATTCTGCGTCAATGGTGTCGTCGTACTTAGATTTGGCGCATTCTCGTTTGCTTCAATTTTTACACTACTGGACATTTCTTCCTCACGCGAATTTCTTTTTGGCTGCTCACATAACTTAAGTAAGTCTTTTTTCTGCTTCCGAAAATAACCATTTCTTCTCAATCTTTTCCATAGAACTTTATTTGCTACTGCAGAATTTCTCTTAGGAGTCATTTTCACCACTAAAATTGTTATGTTCCACAGTTTTTAATTTAAACTTCTTTAAAACAGCTTCAAACTACCTATTTTTGACATTGAATATAGAGTTACAAAACTGTTCTAAATGAGTATATAAAACCAGAAAAAACTGAAATATAGCATAAACAAAACATCAGGTTTGAATACTTGAGCAACAGAAATGCGACTTATTTACAACAAGATATGTTGAATAAAACTTATATATAACTTAAGTATAACATAACTTTTTGTGTTTTTTTTTTGAAAGATGTTGCATGTGCTGCTTGGGAAGTGGAAGTTGTATCAAAATTGTATATGCGGTTCAAGGTTAGCAGTGCAACTTTCCGTTTTACCTTCCCTAATTTCATGCGTCATTGATTGGATAAAAAACATAGAAGGTACCCCGAATAAATTAATGAATTTGAGTGAGATTTCTTTATGGAGTCCACCAAAATCAACATGGTGATTTTCAAAGTTCACAGTCCTACAGTCCGGTTAAAACATTAGTAACACATTTAATTTTCAAGTGTTATCAAGTGATTTTTATTTTCTGCGTTTTCTGTGTATAATTGAACAGAGTAATGTCAGTACGAAGGAAAATACAAATACATTTTTTTTTATGTTGTGCGTAGCTACATCTCAAAAGACTCCCATACAAATAAAGCGTAACAATTTATAACAAATACTAAACAACCTCCCAAACTGTTGCTTTACGTAACATTTGAATAAATCCCTATGCCCAATTCGGCTACTATTTGAATCAGTGAGATGCGTCACAATCTTACATTTAAGTAGTGTTTATTTTTATTCCAATATTTCAAATAAACGTTATATACGTATTTTCACCCGTCACTGTATTGGATCCACAATCTATTCTGAATAATTTCACTATTGTATGAGGATTTTAAAAATATGTCTAAAGTTCATCTTGAATGCAACCTATCAATATATTTACAAACAACTAGCATACACGCAATTTCCAAACAACCCAAAATTAAGTACATTTGACTCAAATCAGTCAAAAGTATGGCTACTCAAAAGTGAGTAAAGATATTTCGTAGTGGTAAGATGATAAACAGTCACCGATGTTTTCAAGAAGTAAAATTTAAGTTGATCGAACAAACATTGAACAAAAATTTGTTCGCTGTTCTGGTACCACGTTTGAACCGAATATGTGTAGAAATACATCCTCAAAACTTTTTCAAGACTAGACATGTTTGGTATTTCATCCTCACGACTTCTTTACAACAAAGTTCTTATATTCTTGTCAAAGAAGATGTTTCTGGTGTTACTTGGGGAACTTCATCGGGGCGAAGAACGAGCTACACCAACTCTACAGGATGCTGTCGGACAAACCGAGCGTTGATTGGATTGAGAGGTTTTGCGTGGAAGAAGAAATCGTTTGGCACCTAAATCCACCGAAGGCACTCCATTTTGGTGGGCTCTGGGAGGCTGCCGTCAAGGTGGCCAAAAAGCATCTTCATCATCAACTAGGCAATTCCAGGCTCTCCTACGAAGATCTATCGACCGTCCTGGCTGAAATAGAAGCCGTGATCCCGAACGATTTCTCCACTCTCACCCCAGCGCATTTCCTAATTGGATCGACCATGCACGGCATCCCCAGCCCAAACCTAGCCAACGTTCGTATCTCGCACCTGGATCATTATCAGAAGCTTCAGCAACTGTATCAACACTTCTGGTATCAATGGAGGAAGAGTGCCTGCAAGAATTCCAGCGAGATACTCGATCATGCCATCCAAACCATCAGATCCAACCAGGAAAACTAGTGGTCATCGTTGACGAGTTCCAGCATCCAGTTCGTTGGCCGCTAGTTCGCATTGAATAAGTGCACCCTGGCGCGGACGGTTTCGTACGCGTAGTGACGCTACGGAACTCCAAAGGCATTTGCTTCAAGAGACCAATTACGAAGATTTGCCTTCTAGCAACGGACTCATGCGACCAAAACACAACGTGTCGACAACACCAACAGCTAGATGATCACAATCAACAGGCCAGCGACGATCAGGACAATAATGCGTAGATCATCACTCGGCTGCGGTGTTTAGAATGTAGGGAAGAGAAATTTGAAATGATTGAAATGATTTGAATTGTTTTCTATTGTTAGTTTGTAAATTTTAAATTGTAAATTATAAGTCGAATTTTGTTTTGATTTGAAATTCGTAGAATTCAAAGGTGGCGGCGATTTTCCCTTTCGATTTAATTTGTATAGAATTATAGATAAAAACTACGAGACCGATAACAGACACTGATAACGTGTGGAGACTTCTCTCAAACTCTCACGTTCTCCCTATAGACACTGTATATAGACCGGACAACAATTGTCTTATGCAGCCAAATGACCTGTCAAAAAATGCAGCCAAACGGACTGTCAACTTTTGATTCCTTTTTAAGGAGCAAGTATTGTGATCAAGCCAATTATGAACATATATGGGATTTTCTACTTCCATATTCAGTAAATGTAAGTATTTTTGGTGTATTATTTATTGCCGTTTGGATTACTAAAAATGAACAAAATTCTTTCTCTACACAGTGCCGAGCATAGGACCACCATTTCAACGTGTGTTTCACAGCACTATCAATTATCGTTTTTACAAATGATACATTATGTCCCGAAATTGTAGTACAAACCATTTTAGCTGGGGCTATGGCTACATTATTTGAGGCTTTTACGAGTACCAGCAAATTGCCAGCGGAAAGACTTGAAGTTTATACCGGAAAACCTCTTGCAGCCTGCTGGCCCTCAGCATCGGATGATACTTGAACGCAATATACGATGAACTGCATCAGGATCCGACTTACAAATGCGACGTGTTCTAGCTATAACGCATGAAAAATTGGATCAAAATTAGTGAAGAACATCAATCAAACAAAATTCGAACAATGTGGTGTCAGATCAATTGCTCAAATTTATGATATTTTTCAGGGTTGGCAGATTGTATGATTTTGCGTTGTCCGGTCTATATACAGTGTCTATAATTCTCCCTAGTTCGGTAGATTTTCGGTTCAACTGTAAGGATCGTTAGGTATCAGTTTTTTTTCTTACTCGTCAGTCTGTCTATTCGCCAGCCACCGATAGGAGAAGATCCATTTTTTTATATTGTTGCCCGTGAAATATACGCTCGTTTTTGGAAGGAGATATAGGTGAGCCCAGACCTGCCCCAACAGTGAAGTGTTAATTTAAATTTTCCTAGTTTTTCAATAAGACACGTTGTTTACCATTCTTCAACAAAACATAGAATAAACACGGTAGCGATGAAGTTAAAAATGTTTGTATTTCCTCCTACGTTTCTTCGTTTTTATTTATTTACCTTTTAACCACGGGAGCTTAGAAGTAGGTTGCCACAGTTGATACAAATACCATACTTTTGAACTTCGTGGGCAAGTTTAATAGTTTATGTTTACTCATAGGTTGACAGTGGGAGTTCCATATCTACCGGGTCCGAAGATTACCGCACGAAACGCCTAGCACAAAAGAATCATTGATGGCCGTATGATTATGCTTGGTCCCGCTCGCGTGAGAGAGCCTTAAACTGTGAGAAACGCTCCGCTCACTGAGACGGGCTCCGTCGGGGCGTTAGAACTGAGCGAGAGAAATAGTATCACTCATTGTTATAATTTTTAAGCTGACGTAAAAACTACACAATAATAACAAAACGCGACGCAAGACAAGACACAACACGTATCGTTCTTAAAATTTAAGAAATTATCTTTTGGTCGACCGGTTTCGGGCGCGATGCTGCCCATCTACGGGACTATGTCCGTACACTGTACACCGTAACTCGGCTTCATACAAAAATGAAAAAGTTCCTAAAACTGTCGTCTTCTTTTTTCCTCGTACGCTTCTCAGATGGTTGTTCGGTTTGTTTCCCAGTCGATTGGTTGCCGCTAGTAGAAAGTTGCTCACTTTTAAAATTAGTTTGTGTTTTAAGGCGCAACTGCAAATGCTTTAAGGAGCCGATGGTTAATTAATATGTTCTTTGACAATCGCCACTTATTGTTTCTACGTGCTTGATTATCAAAGGCTCACACTCGTGGCTTTGGAAGGGGTGGGGAGGGAGAGGGGCGCAGTGTAGATCAAGGCAGCATGTGCCCCCATGTTGGCATGGAATCCTTTATCCAAATCAAATTTAATTATATATTATATTCAAATGTGTTTCCTTCATAGCGATTATACTCCTCCTTGTCCGATGCTTGGAGGCGTCTATAGTCAAAATGAATAAACACATATGTGTTTCCTATAATTGGTAAATGTGTATTGTCCATACGTGGAGATATGCAGAGAAAGTGTTGATAGTAACGTTAGTGTACGGCAGGCTGTAAAAAAATGAATAGAAGTATTTGAAATTGAGTGAAGGGCATGTGATATAGTACTCGAACCAAGCACACATTCTTTTGCCATACTACCCACGTGCTGGGTAGGCAAGGGGAGGAAATCCACTTGACTGGCAAAATAATGCGCGCCTTTTCGTGCTCATGTACTACAATGGCTTGTGATGGGTCTAGCGATTGTTTGTCCACACTCTGCCTTGTTGCCTACATGGGTGAGAGAACTCTCTCCCGCTTTTGGGTTTAGTTTTAGAATACAACGTCTAATTATTACTCAATTTTTCTCTCGTCGTACGTTGACTTTAATACATCGCAGATGAAAGACCGTAAAGTGTTGTTATACTGGTCCCACCAGTATGGTTTATTGGGCTCCCCCATTATTGGTTTCACATACTATAATTGTTATTTTTGTATTCTCCATACGTGTAGTATCGATTATTATGATGTAGAAGGAAATATTCTCTCATCACCATGAGGCCGGAAATTTGTCTTTTAATTTTGATAACAATTTTCTTTGAAAAGCATAAACTGAAATTGTGTTATGCTTTTTTATATCAGCTATTACGATGTAGTTTAAAACCTTAACAGAAGACTCATCATTATTATAAACAACGAAGGGATGTATAGTAACTTGAGGGCGCACAAAGTAATGACTTTGAATAGAATCTTGTGTGATGCACGAATAGTTTTCTGCGAAATCCACATTATTTCAGTTTTGGCTAAAAACTACTTTTTCATGCTTTTAAATTTAGTTTGCTGTTCAACTTTTAATTGGCGAACAATAAACTTCTCTGCGTGAGTATGCAAGTTCTTCAAAACATCTTTCAAATTGTCTTCTTTTTGAATAATTTCACATCGAGGAGAAATTATCCAAAAACACTATTTAGATATATCGATGATTTGTTTATCCAAATGTTCGGAAACAAAATCAATTGCATTTTTTACAAAATCTTACCGAACAAACCTCTGTACTATCTTCACACTACACTTTATTAATCAAAAACGTGTTGAGACTTGTATCCGCATGTTAATTTAAAAAGCAATTAATTTTTATTCAAAGCATCAAACAAGGATTTCAAATCTTCGTGTATCACGCAAACACAAAGATTCATTGCTGATGGATCATGGGTATAAACATATTGTTTAATTTCCAAAATTAGGTAAATGAAAACAGATTCTGTTCATTTTTGCATAATTCTAAATATTGTTTATATAATGTATCCAACGGTGAAAGCAAAAGGTGCTTTTGAAAGTTTTGACGAATTGGGTAATTTTATAGAAATTGTATCTTTTCTATACTCGCTAAGACCAACCGCACCAATACGGTAAGTATTACCTATAAACTCTGAGAAAAATTCTATCGTTATACCGACAATTAAATCATGGTCAGGATGACTATCGCATATAATGGTTACTACCCATGAAAATGGTCGAATTCACCACGTTGATGGCATTTTTTAATATGATCATGGTAACAAGGACTATTCCGACATTATGGCAAATGTTGGATCAACTATTTTTAATGGTAGTTTTGACCATGATCATAGTCGGTCGGTTCAATAGTCATCCTAACCCCCAATAATGGTAAAATTGACTATCAAATTCGTCTCTGTGAATTGTTACCCTTTTTAACAACTCGACACCGCACCGGTGGTTGGTAACCGGGTTGGAAAATGACAATTTGCTGCTCGGTGAGCAGCTGGTTTGTAAATTTGACAACCCGACCCAACCGAGCCGAGCGTTGCTATTTGAAGAAAAATAAGCAAAACAATTTGAAACGTGAAAACAACATCCTCATCTGGAAGACATTCATTTCAATTTGAGTGTATCCGATTTTTTTTAAAGAGTAATTTCACTTTTATTGTTATATGTTGTGAAAAAATGAGTGCATCAAAACCCCGTGGAAGGAATTTAACGCAACAAGACAACGAAAGTGCTTTGGCTGGCTTGGCTGGATGTTTCGCAAGATCCAATCTTTGGGACAAACCAGAAAGTCGGAAACCTGTACGGAAGAGTATTCAAACTATACACTGCACGAAATATTTAGCAAACAAAACTGGTGCGAGAATAAATTTGAGTCTAATTGTGTTACCTTTTTACTAACGACCGGTGCGAAAGCTGGTGGCTAAATCAAAATAGGAACGCTCTCTGTCATCAAAATATTACCCAGATACAAACCCACCGGTGGGGATGGTCTAAAAAATATTAGTTATGTAGACCAGGTGCTGCTTAGTCTAATTTTATATATTTTATAATCTCGATTATAACTAGGATTAAGAACAAAATGTTACAAACGGTCTACTCATGATTAAAAACAAAAAATCAATAAACAAAGAAATTTACTATCTTAATCTGAACTTTAGCCTATCAACAAATCAAACGAAGGTTAACCCTGCGCATACCGGTCGTGAGCAGTGGCAGTTTGTAACGTTTTCGCAATTTTTATTTAACTTAATCACATACGCTCTAATATTTTAGAATTAATGCTCTGAATTAAAAATGTTATTGGGATGAACATTTTTATCTGTTGACGAATCAATAAGTAAATAAATAAATAAATAAATTCTTATGAACAGTCTTCCAACAAATTCCGCGATAATTTCAGGAACCATTATCATTGGGGCTTATTACGGTTCCCACATCCATGTTCACTTTCACTTCACGAATGTATCACTTCACTCTGTTTTACCTTTTACCGGTGTCACGTACGGTGAAGTGATGAAAATGAAACCGTGAAGTGATAGTGACAGTGAGGTGATGTTCAGAATAGCCCTATTCATTTTATGTGGCTTTCATAATCGGCTGCCGATTACTGTCACTTTGTTTGCTGTTTTGTTTTAGTTGAAAGGAAATCGCCGGAAAAAAAAATCAAAATAATAAAAATGAGTGTGGAAGTGGAGTAATGGTTCGATACCGGTAGCGAAGACTAGGAGGAATTTTTCATCCTGGCTGTAGAACGTAGGTGGATAAGGGATAATCCAAATCCACTAGATCAAACGGAAAAATCGTATTTTGTTCTTAAAAAATGTAGGCAAAAAACCTAACATGCATCATACGGATTTTTCAGCTTCATCCAACTCTTCAAAGTATCCAAGGAGATTTTCAAGAATCTACTGGATATCATTGATGCTAAAATCAGCCCACGTTAAGGCTTTTACAGTCTGAATGTTATGTCGCTAAAGCTGAATAGTGTAGTTCGGTATAATTTATATTTCTCGTGCAAATAAATATTTTACAATTACAGGTTTGCGATCACATTTTGATGATTCGGTATATCAATGCTAACCTCCCGGGTTCCTCCCATGACTCATTTGTATGCTCTAGGATCTAGGTAACAATGCGAGATTTTCTCCTCTCTTGTTATTTTTCTTTAAATACTGAAAGATTATGGAACTTTCAAACAATTTCATTCTACAGATAGATAGAAATTGTACTGTTTAGCATTAATTGTACTCGCTTGTATCCTCATAGAAAAACAGAAGGCGGAAACGTGTTTAAGCGATTACTTTTGTCGTATTCGGTGGTGCCACAATCAATCTCCTCAATTCCTTCATGAACTGCTCACCCATTCAACTATTTAAAATTCATTACAGGTGATGCTGGCTACCCTTGGACACCATTTCATTACATCACTCCATTTCGTACGGGTGCAAATACTACTGAAAGGCAGACGAGATTCGACACACATTCCAAAACTTGAATAACCGTGGACAGATCAATTGGAGTGGCCAAGAATACATTCCGATATACATTATGAGCTGTACATTAGACAGCTGTATTACAAGCCTGAAAAGGCTGCGCAAATCATTAATGTTTTCGTAGCCCTACATAACATGGATCACGACGAACCAGAGCTACCAGATGAAGAAGGGGATGCAGATTAGCATGGTGTTGACGTAAATCAACGCAATGCAAATAGAACCAGAGAAAAAATCATGAACAATATTGTATGAGCAGCCAAGTTTTTTTATACCATAAATAAAAATATAATAGATTTATCCACCAATAGTATGATCAACGTCTCAGTGGATATCCCACACATTTCCAGGGATTGACTATCTTCATTGGCTAAACTTCAGATATTGATATAATTAGAAGAAGTGGCTTTAAACTCACCTAAGAGGCTTGCATTTATTAAAAATCTGTATTTTACATTTAATGATGAGAAAGTTGAATAATAAAAGCTTCTCGTGGAAATCACACGATTGAATTTATGAAAAAATAATCTTCACTTTCGTCTTCGTCCCTCTCCGAATGATCATCAGGCGCATCAGTATTTCTTGTTGTTGTTCGTCCTATATCAAAATTAAAGTTTTTGCTTTTTGTATTGAAGCAGCTGCAGCTGATATTGTTGCTTCTTGCTTTTATGTTTCTGCTTCTCCAACATCGTTTGTTTTTTTAAGCGAAATTTGCCATCTTCCAGATTAAAACGGTTCTTTTCAAGCGCAAACCGCTTCGTGTGTAGCTCGTATGACTTACGAGAATAATAGGCGCAATTAGAAACATGACGCTTTATCTTGCAAAGATCGTCAGTCTCCTTTTCGTCTTTTCTTGCTTAATAATATAAAAAGATTCAAAACATTAGTAAAAAAACAATTCAGAAAGGAATGGACGCAATCCGAACAGTCGTTCACAGCGCAGAGAGGGCAGCCAAACAGAAGAGACGCGGTAATCAACTGCGCTCTCGTTCCGATTGACGTAAAAAACGCTTTCAACATCGCTTCATGGGAGGACATCGTCAAAGCGTTTGCAGATAATGTGAGTCCCTCACTATTTGTGCAGGATACTTGGGATCTATTTCCAAAACAGAATTTTGGTATATAAAACGGAGTTAGGGCGGAAACAAAAAGATTCAAAACATTAATAAACAAGCAATTCGGAAAGGAATCTCGACGGTAAACGCAATCCAAATAGTAGTTCACAGCGCAGAGAAGCCAGCCAAACAGAAGAGACGCAGCAATCAACTCAAATTTGAATCACCCTGGATGATGATATCGAATGTTATCAGCAAAGAAACGTCGTTAACGTGAGGAGGACGGTCAGAACGGACTCGTTGGCTAAGTGGCAGCAAGAGTGGGATAATGGAAGGTGGACCCATCGGCTCATTCCTGAAGTGTCGGCGTGGGTAAACAGGAGGCATGGATAGGTGAACTTTCACCGATCCATGCCTATTGCAGTTGCTGTCAGGCCACGGTTATTTTCGGGAATATCTGCATCGGTGTGATCATCCTGCGTCAACCTTCTGCCCGGAGTGTGAGAACGTGGTAGAAACACCGGAGCATGTTGTTTTCAAATGCCTTAGATTTGTGGCTGGTCGAAGGGAGATGCCAGCGTGGAGTTGACATAGTTGACATAGTTGATAAAATGTATCGGTATGAAAGTATGTCGATCACTGTCGACAGAATAGTCACAAGCATTCTAACCAAGCTGCAGCATAAGTGGAGAAGCGATCAGCGAACGAGAGAGGTAGATTAGTGTCGGACGTGAGGAGAGAGGACAAAATGCTTGACGTCGGGTCGTCGGGGCGCCGATGAAACAAAAGTCATTGCCAACCGGAATCGGACCAACTTCAGCACTCGATTCGTCATGCAATTGGAGAAGGATGAGGAATTTTTTCGAGTACGAAGGGGCCACGCCAGTGTCGACATCATCCCCAACCGGATCTGTTGGACTACTTCTACAACTCGGATAAAAAGACTGTGCTCCTCTGCAATATCCGTTGGCAGTCTGGGCACCATCAGTGCGGACGTTTCCCACACCGGAAGTGGGGAGTCAGTAAGTATTTAAGGTAGTATTTGCTGCGCATGGTTGTGGCATCTACCAAATCCTCGGTCCCTGTAGTCCCTATCAGGAACTAAGCCACAGATGGGTGACCACTGCTTGCTGGGCAGGTAATAGTAGCACGAAAACAAAAGCATAATATAACTGGGACATAATGGCAGGGAATTTACTAGAGTGGAGGGGAGGGGGTTTTGACATTAAACTCTTAGATCAGACAAACAAAGGAATTCGTAAATCGCTTGTATGTAGGGAAGATCATGCATTCCCAAAACATCTCTTACCTAGCGGAAGGGTTGTTTACCTCGGGCCACTAGGGTATCCAATAGTCATGCTCTGGAGGCATCATTATCCGAGTAATGCCAAACTGCGTGAGCGATGTCACCATAACTGGTTCCGCACCTACATAAATTGCTATCGACGAGGTTGATTCTATAGAGATGTGCGTCTAGCGAGTAGTGGTTGGACATAAGTCTTGACATCACACGAATGAAACCGTGACTTACATCCAGACCTTTGAAATATTATGAGATGGCTATTTCTTGCCGAGAGGAAGCAAAAAGAGCCATATTTGAGGACTGAAAGAATAGTTGTTTTATAGAGTTTAGTGAGGTCTTCCGGTTGAGCACCCCACCATGTCCCAGAAATTGATCTTAGAAAATTGATCCTTTGTTGACATTTCTGTTTTAAACACGCAACGTGAGTACTCCAAGTGCATTTTGAATCAAACATGACTCCAAGGTATTTGAAGGTAAAAGATTGGGTAATGTCTCTTCCCAACAGCTTAAGGCGCATTTGGGCTGGGAACTGCTTTCTAGTAAACATTCGGTTTTAAGAGGTGGAAACTCGATCCCCAAATTTCTGGCCCAGATGGACAGATTATCTAGGGAATTTTGCAATAGGTTTTGCAAGATCTCCGCACGTGAGCCTCTAAGGGAGATCACAGCATCGTCTGCAAGTTGTCTTAGCGTGCATCTATTTTCCAAGCATTTATCAATATCTTTAACATAAAAATTATATAGCAAGGGACTTAAACATGAGCCTTGGGGTAGGTCCGTGTAGTTAATTCTGGTAGTTGTCAGTTGGCCTAGATTGATGGCATTTGTTTTTTTTGACAGTAAATTTTACAAAAAATGAATTTAAATTCTTGGTAAACCACTAATGTGCAGACTATCTGCCAGTATATCTATGGAAACTGAATCAAATGTGCCCTTAATATCCAGAAATACTGTTGCTAATTGCTCGTTGCGTGCAAAGGCCAGTTGTTATTCAAATTAAAGCAACGCTAAATAATCGTTTGTTCCTTTGTTTTTTTCTCAGAAACTATTTATTATTTATTATTTATTTATTATTTATTTACTCGTCAACAGATAAAAATGTTTATCCTAATGACAACTATATAACACTAAATTACATACAATAACTAACACAACATCTTCGGAAACAACGCTTTTTAACATCACAGGATACATTAAAATTAAACACGTTATAGCAGCTGTTGAAAACGCGACACATGCTTAGCACAGGTTCGCGTTTGCCGTAGTTGGTCCTTGAGTGCCGGTTTATAAACAAAGATTGTAAACGTAGGTTTCGTCGTCGAGTGTTGATGTGCAAGAGACCAAGTAAAGTTGAACAGTCGATGTTTCCCTGAAGGAGGTCACCAACAAAACACGCTTTGGCCACCATACGCCTCCCTTCCAACAATTCCAGGCTGATGAGCTTACACCGACTTTCATAAGTTGGCAATCTGCGAGAGTCTTGCCAACGAAGATGTCGTAGAGCAAAGCGTATAAACCTTCGCTGAACGGCTTCGATCCCCTGGACTGCATTTTGGTAGAAAGGGGACCAAACGACAGCACGGGCTTCAAATGGTGAGTTGACAACTTCGAAGGAGGATGCGACCGACCTCTCGTCCTCACAAGTTCCTACCTCACGCCTCCACGAGTCATATGATCACAAAAGACTGCCAGCTGAAACATGGAGACGCTGTTTGGCGTAGCCTGGGCAATGTTGTCAATCTGACAATAGCGAAGTGAGGGGGTGCGACTGAAGATCGTGTACCTTAAGCCATATTGTATATTTTCCATTCTCAATTTATTAATAATTTCAGCACGCATTAGAATCATCGGCATCGAAAGCCTTCAATTAATAACTGTGGAAGTGCATTTGGAATACTGAGTTGAGAGCAGGCATTAAGCAATTTGTGTTATATAATAACGCTTTAGAATCATCTTTGCGTTCCAAAACCATTTAAGAGCCTGGAGCAACATGACAGGCATCAAAGGCTCAATTTGTTTTTTAGCATTTCAGCATAACATTTAATTTAAAATTGCACTTCTAAACTTCAACTACTATATTCATAATAGATTGGCATATGCAAAGTGGTATTATGGTATTATGGTAAGAAAAGCTATTATTTCAGAAATCATCAAACCGACTCTTCGATCACTACAATTGCTATCTTTGAAATGTTACTAGAACAGTATACAGAAAAATGTTACAACATGTTTTATAAAATAATATTTTTTATTGAAATTTTATCTTTGATATTTGGAATGATCTATTATGCTTTCAGCTTTTCCGGGACTAGATATTAATACCTATCTAATTTTTATTTATTTTTCAGTAACAATCCATTGGATGTATCATTGATGTTTGAAATTCGAATAAATTAGCATTCTTGTCTATAATGATATCGTAATTTTTCGTGTGCAAAATTTACTAAATATTAAATAAAATATAACTGGGAAAGGGAAAGACCATCAGGGCACCCAAGTAAAATGATTTGGATAGGGAGCATGGGACTGCCTCCTCCCTATTGTTAACATTTCGCAAAACGAGGGCGGGCTCTTCAACCCCATCTATTGGGTTTATTCTGTCAATCGAGGGCTCGATTCTAGTACTGTCTGTGTGACCTTGCTTTTGGAAGGAGATTCTTTTCCCTATATTCGCGGGTTTCGCGTATGTGTCTCTGCTTACGGGCCAGCCAAAACGTTTTTGGCCCTTCATACAGGAGCTTGCTGATTACATACAATAATAGAATCCTGATCAAATCGTTTCTCAGATTATTCCACTGCTATGGAAAGTTACCTTGCTACAATAGATGGTAGTATTATATCATCATTATATCATTAAAGGGGACCAAACTACAGCACAGTACTCCAAAAAAGGACGAACCAAAGAGCAGTATAGTGCCTTCAGACAATAAACGTCTTTGCATTTTTTTGCGAAGCGGAAGATGAATCGTAACTGCGATGAGGCCTTAGAAACAATATACGCAATATGGTTCTCGAATGACAGTTTGGAGTCGAGCATTACTCCCAGATCATTGACTGTTGTTTCACGTTTCAAGCGTGTTCCTCGAGAGATGTACCCGTGGAGATACATCGCACGTTTTCGGCCAAAGGAGATAGCCGAGCATTTGGATACATTTTAGAACATTCTGTTGATCCAGCGCCAGTCCTCGAACACTTGTAGTTCCTGCTGAAGAAAATCGGCGTCTTCTGGACATTTTATAACGTAGTGCAGATTTAGGTCGTCCGCGTAGGATAATTTCAGGCATCTGAGGACCAAGTTCACGTCGTTCATATATAACAGGAAAAGGATTGGACCAAGGTGGCTGCCTTGCGGAACGCTGGATATTACTGAAAAGCTGGACGAGGCATAATCTGAAATCTTCACAGACATAGTTCTACCAGTCTGGTATGAGCGGAGCCAGTTCAACAATTGATCGCGAACCCCCATTTCAAATTCAAATCTGCACTCAGCCAATTTTGAAGGAGACGAAAGATATTGAGCTGACGTCCTTTCCGTTGGCTACTAGTCTTAAAACTTCCACGTCGTCGGTGCCAAGGCGATGTGTTGCTTAAGCTCATACCTACTCGAAGGTTACATTGCGGGAAATTCGTGACAGGTATAGCCAAAACTTTCGGCTAGAAGCTTGATTTACGGCCGCCAAATTGCCGAGTGATGGGGATACTCACTCGGCTGAGCCACACATGAGAGGGTCATGTGGAGACTTTTTCGATTCAGGTCTGCCGAAAAGTCGATGACGAACGGAAACATTAACA
This sequence comes from Aedes koreicus, assembly GCA_024533555.2. NCBI lineage: Eukaryota > Metazoa > Arthropoda > Insecta > Diptera > Culicidae > Aedes > Aedes koreicus. The sequence goes on along the minus strand of JAHHFK020004766.1, from coordinate 652,257 downwards.
TTATCGGTGCGCTTCGAAGACCTCGGCGTTAATGAGTTGGAGTTGATAAGCGCAGTAAAGTTGTTCCGTAGTTTGTTTTTAAGCTCGTTCACGATTTCCAACTTGAGGCTTTCGACGATTTTGTTAGAGAACAACTTCTTGACCAGATTCGTTGGCGGACCGAATTGAGCTGCGAACACGCATATCTCTCATCAGAATCGAGCACGATTAGCAAAGCCAAAATAATTGATGGTATTTGCTGATTTCATCCAAAACAGATGAAGAAATGCCGCCGCATCGAGAATGATATTCACCATAGCAAAACCCTTGGCAGGTGAGTTTCATTTCTGAAATCTCGCTTTCACAGGATTTGCACGTGCTTTTCATTTTGTGGCTAGTAGAACGATTGAAATTATTGCAGAGCAATAGCGTGGTGAAAGAAGTCGAATCGCCTTTGGGTATGCAATCAACAAGCGTAGCGCAGTGAAAGAATGTGTGAACGTGTGAAGACATTCAAAACGGTATACTGATGTAATTATCACGAACGATAACACAGTTAAAAGATAAATAAAAACAGTCGATAGAAACAACGAATCAAAATAAACACACAGTGTTGCCAAACCAGATTGATAGAAGGTTGTTTGATTCAATCCAACGCACAGTGGTCAAAAAATCGATTTTAACGCTCTCAACTGATAGCTCCCTAAATAGTGGAGCTAGAGCGACGGCGTCATTGGCAAAGTTGATGGATATGACAAGCTACATATTCTGACGGCATGATTTTTGTGATCCATCCCTCTAAAAGTGAGATAAAAATTGAACTTTTTTGGGATTTTAAGATAGAGAGTTGATGTCTTCAGCAAAATTGTAGAAAAAGTCAATACAATCAACTTTGCTCAAGACATATAAATCGTTTGTTTCACCCAATTGTAGATAGAGAGAGTTTTATAAAAACTAACCTCCAAAAACACATTTATCACCGAAACATTTTGTTTTTAATTTTAAGGACAATATAATGTTCTACAAAGTTATTTGTAATATCAAAATACAAAACATTCTAGAATATACTATACCTGCATTATTTCAGTGGGATGAGTTATTGAACTTTTTTCTGTTTTTTTTCGTCGTATTTTCGACGGCTGTACCACACTTAGGAGCAGGTAGGAGCAGTTTTTATTGTATGCTTTGCGTAAGTTAGGATGGAACTCTTTTCGGTTACCTTCTTATGAATCTCGATGTATGTTAATTAAAATAGATGGGCTTGAAAAACGACGTGAGTTTGCAATTCTATCATTTATAAACGATGTTATTGGGCAAAGAATAAATGACGCAGACATGTTAGAGAAGCTCAACTTCTACGCTCCCACCCTTTACTTAAGAAACGGGAATTTATTCTACATAAATAATCAAAGAACTAACTATGCCCAAAACGGATCCATAAATAAGATGATGTCTTTCTATGACAAATACTGCACCACAATTGATATAAAAATGAATAAAAATCAACTAAAAAAAGTATTTTCCTCAGAATATTTGTAAGAGTAAAATTAAGCCACGAATGTAAAACTGGTCTACATATATGATTGACGACAAATAAAACAAAACAACCGGTCACAAGAGCGAGCCATCCAACATGAGGATGTCCCAATGGGCGGCGAGAAGAGCCAGCCCTCCATTCACCAACTGATAGAAACTGATAGAGTCGGCATTACCACTCTTCCCATCCAGTCCGCTTCAATCGAGTATCCTGACGGTCCCCCCCTACCATGAAACATTCATACAATAGTGCACACATCCATGCAAATTAAAAACACCACAAGCACTCGTATCTACTATACATGATCCTCATTCGGCTGATTCCGAAAGGCAAGAAACGCTGTAAAGTGTCAAAGGGCAGAGCTCTGAGGCTTCGCGCACAAGCACGTCCTCGTCTGTCCGCAGCGATTCACCAAAATTCCGACTTGAGGCATTGACAAAGTTTGTCAAATCCACCGAGATTTCACAAAAACAACTTTCATACACTCAAACTTACTGCCGCCATGGTCACTATCTGCCGCTCGACGCCGATTCTACAACACCAATCCGCTTCTACCCCAACCGGCCCAACAGCTACCGCTCCTGAGTCAGGAAAACAGGGAAGATCCAATTGAAAGGGAGTTAAAGATAAATGGACACACACAAAAAAAAACAAAAGGTAATGTTCAAATCATCCACCAAGCAAAACCAATAAAACAACTCTATCAAACACAATGATATTGTGAATTATGACAAAACAATGACAAAGAATGAACTGTAAAATCAGACACCAGTCAAATGGCACACAGCGCCGCATGAATCAGATCAGCTCAGAATGTCCATTCGCAAACCAGAAAACGAAAAACACACCCAGCAACAAGTGCAAGAGCCCAAACAGACTACGCTGCAGCCTCCTGCACTCAAGGCACTAGACACTTCTTAATCACAATAGGGGATGAAATGATCAAAATGATATTCAAAAGCAGATAAAGTGTTATCCAAAAACTTTCACATCGACGATCTTCTTGGTGGAGTTGCTTCCAAAGAAGAAGGGATCGAGCTTCTGCAATCGGTAGGATTCAAGCTGTACAATTGGGCATTGAACAAATCGAAGATCCTCCGGAACATTCCATCAGAACTTCGAGAAATTCGGAATTTGTTGTAACTCGAGTCATCACCCTCGCCAGTGAAAACTTTGGAGCTAAAATAACCCGCTTGATCCTTTTGCTCTATTGACAATCGTATTCCGATCCAAACTTTTCATGCAGGACCGCCAATAATAGCTGTGACCTCGTGATAGACTTTGTTGACTTTGTTTTGACAAGATAACAGTGTTGCCGAAGCTGAAAAAAAACAGTGTTGCTGTATTTTTCTAGTACTCTGGTCATGATATTCTAGTATATATGGAACATGATATACTGAAAATTTTGACCAGGTGCGTCATGAATAAATCGTCCGTCCGATATCCGTAATTGGTCCGTGTTTATAGGGAGGGTGATTCCAAGTAGTGTAGATGTGCTACTGCTGTGTAGCATAAGTTATTTTTCTGTTAACTCCCCACACTTGTGAGTGGCCCCAGTGGCATCCTTGCTGTTGGTTTGAATCGGTCGACAAATTGGATATTTCAACGTATTCTTGTATTCCGTTGAAATAAATCATCCACACTTGTGAGTGGCCCCAACAGCATCCTTACTGTTGGTTTGAATCCGTCCTCAAACCCGATATTTCAACGTATTCTTGTATTCCATTGAAATAAACCACCCATACTTGTGATGGCCCCAACAGCATCCCTACAGTCGGTTTAAATCGGTCTTAAAACTCGATGTTTTAACATATTGTTGTATTCTGCTGAAATAAACCACCCACACTTGTGAGTGGCCCCAACAGCATCCTTACTGTTGGTTTAAATCGCTGCCAAAATTTGAATATCTTCAATGTGCATCTCTTTACAGAGAATAAATCGGGACATAGTTAAATATCTTATTCGCTGCGACGTCAGTTGAATTCAGCACACCGTTTACCAAAACGGATCCCACTGCAAACCCAACCATTTGTTCCAACATCCCAGTGATTTCTCGTGGAAGTTGAAGTGGGGTTCTCGGTTTCCTTCAATGTGAGTATCACGTCAACATATTCCTACCCATTCTCTACTTGACCTGCATTCGAGCGTGGCCGGCGCCGGTATTGCCTTGTTTTGGGATCACCAGTGAATATATGCTAGTCCCAAGCATCATCTTCCGGGGCTCTATGTAATAACAGCTAATCTGGCAATAACGGAGTAGCAACCTCGGGGGTCAATCATGCTCATGCTCATCATGCTCATGCTCATCATGCTCATGCTCATTAAAATAAATTTGACGCGTCGTTATCCGGGGACCGAATTTCATCAGGTCAACTGCGTGTTTCTGCACCTACATATAAAATAGCAAATTAAATTGCTAGCGACGTAAGTTACAATTGTAGGAGTTCATTTTATTCGACCTCAAAGTCCAAACCCTCTGTTGATGCGCCAGTATACATAAACAAAGACAGTACCAGATCCATTGCTTTGAAAAGTGTTGCCTATAAAAACGTACATAAACGAACGTACGATCGGTTACGATTGTTGACTAGCAAATAGCAACAAGTGTTTTCTTTATTCCCGAGTACAGAAGAAAGCCAAAAGTGGTAACCTCTAAAGTGGCCTCTAAAGCCTGAGGACAACATAAGTGAAATGAAAGTGCAAGTTTTACCTGAAAGTTGGCGCAGTAGCAGGAAGTTTTCCTTCCATTTTTATGTTTGGTAGGAAGTGTAATTGCGCTACGTGTCTCATATACAGTGCCGGTATTGGCGAAACAGCCATTCCTTTGTACTCGGAGTGCCTTTTATTCGGCAAGTTGTTTTTTTTGTCGGATGCATAGTGAGAAAGTGGACAGCAATACCAAATGGTTAGAATTGGAGCTAATGTTGCATGGAACTGATAACAAGAAGGTGTTAAAAAATTTACGGCTTTATTTGCACGATACGGGTTGCCGGGTTGCCGACGGAGGACCACCTTTCAACTCATCTTGTTTCATCAGGTTTCTCGAGAAGCAAGGTATAAAAGTATTTAAAAGCCCTCCACATAACCCTCAAAGCAACGGACAAGTGAAAAGGATGGTACGGCTTATTAAGGAAGTCTTTAAAAAGTATTTGTTAGACCCACAATTGCAAACGTTGCACATTGATGATAAAGTAAACAATTTCCTTTTCAATTACCGAAATACTTGCTTGAATAACGGTCAATTTCCTTCAGAACGAGTTTTCACATTCAAACCAAAAAAAGACCTAAACCCTATTAACCCCAAAACACACTTCAAAAGACAGCTAGCTAAACCACAGCATGATGACACCCTTTCTCAAGATTAAACTGATATTTCAGAGCATGACCCTTTTATCAAACTGACAGCAGGTGATCCTGTTTATTATAAGAACCACAATCCAACTGACATACGAAGATGGTTGAGAGCAAAATTTATGAAAAGGCTATCTACAAATATTTTACAGGTTTCACTTGGCGGTCGACTGATTTCTGCCCACGAGCAACAGTTACGTTTGGCGAAGGAGCCTTACGATCGTAACACCACAAGAATTTTGTTCGATCGAGCCTTGCCCGAACGCCAAGTGAGCCAATGTTCTATAAATAGCAAGCAACACTAAGCGACGAAGAAGACATTTACGGATTTGTGTCAGACTCGAATTTGTTTGATACGCCCGTTCATTGTGGATCATCATATTTTCCGGACAACTTGATGGAAGTCGAACACCCAGAACAACGTCAAAATGAAATCGGTTCTGGAAAAACGCGGCAGCTGAAACGTAAAAACCATCATACACCTACATTAAGGTAATCGAAAAAAAGTAGATTTAGTAGTAAAAGTAACGATTATGTTTGTGTTGAATTGATTAAATTTATCGCTATTTAAGTAATACAAAAATGAAGTATTAATTTTGAACTTATTTATTCAATCAGAAATATGAAGGGAAGAGAATTGTAGGAGTTCATTTCATTCGACCTCAATGTCTGAACCCTCTGTTGAGACGCCAGTATATATAAACAAACACAGCTCAGGAAAGTGTTATACTGTTTGCCTATAAAAACATACATAAACGAAAGTACGATCGGTTAAGATTGTTGACTAGCAATTAGCAACAAGTGTTTTCTTTATTCCCGAGTACAGAAGAAACCCAAAAGTGGAAACCTCTAAAACAATGACGAGTACTACGTCTACATCTCATCTTGAGATGTGGCGATAGATGGTGTGGTCCATTATGCAGCGAGCCTGACGTGTGAAGACTTATGGAAGGTATGGGGCGACTTCCAAATTCTGCTTCGTCTACCATTGAGATTCTGGAATGCATACAATTGCATGCAGGATCAATGGTAGATGAGAGAAAGACGTATTCACCATCGGACTCGCTACAAGTAACCTTCGCTGGATCAATTCTCCCAAAGTTTGTTGAAATTGACACTGTTTTTTTTTCAGTGCGTCTTTTTGTACCAAGGGTATTAAATTGTATCAAGTGCAAACATTTGGGTCATACGGCTACTTTTTGCAACAACAGGCCCCGTTGTGGCAAATGCGGCCAAAGGCATCTAGAAGATGCTTGCCAACAGAAAGCAACAAAGTGTGCTTACTGTGGCATACAGCCTCTCCACGATCTGCAGAACTGCCACGTGTACAAGAAGCGCGCTGGTAATGTGAAGCGTTCCATAACAGAACGTTCCAAACAGACGTATGCAGAAATCACAAAACGGAGCGTCTGTATCAGCCGCAGACAATAAAAATCCTTTTTTAATTTTGTCTTCCGACGAACTAGGCTCTGACGTAGCCAATAATAGTGGATTTCCTGAGGTACACGCCCCGGTAAAAGGAAGCCCACTAGTTCCCCAGGTGTGTGAAGGAAAAAAATAAAACCTACTCTCAAAAGCTTGCAAAAATTTGAGGTAGCGGGGGTCAATTTAAAAAACTGAATAAACCGGTAATAGCTGATGCATCCGTTCCTTGCTGTAGCGTTACCACCCCACCAGCACCTAATAACAGTAACCGTAAGAGGTTACCAAAAAGAAGTACTACGTCTTCTCGCAATTATAAAATAAATATCCCGTCCAAGCGAGGTAAGATAAAGTTTAGGGACACTGTGGATAACATTTAAAACGCTCTTGGTCTTTCAGATGCTTCACCGCTCCGAGGACTTATTGACCTGGTTTTTCCTATAGTTGGAAACTACTTCAAGCAATTGACTTTATCATGGCCCCTCATTAGTGAATTTTTATCTTTCGATGAGTAATTCGTCGAGTGAGGATCAAGATATGATCACCGTATTACAATAGAACTGTCGAAGTCTCATACCTAAATAAGACTTATTCAATTATTTGATTCACAATTCTGATTGTGATATATTTGCTCTCTGTGAAACATGGCTTTCTTCTGAAGATTAATTAAACTTCCACGATTTTAACACTATTCGTCCTTACCGAGATGATTCATATGGTGGCGTACATTTGAAGATCAAAAAAAAGCTATATCTTCTATAAAATCTCAGTTCCAATCATCTCAGGCATCGAAATCATCGCTTGCCAAATAAATGCCAAAGTATAAAGATCTTTGCATAGCTTCTGTCTAGGTACCTCAGAGGACATCACTTAACCGTCGTCAACTCTGGAGTTCAGTATCTTTGCTTCCATCTCCAGCTCTTATTCTGAGCGATCTGAACTCCCACGGCACCTCTTGGGGCGAACAATACGATGACAACAGAGTATTTCTATGACTTTTGTGACGATTTCAACCTGACCATATTGAACACTGGGGAAGCAACACGAATAGCAGAGCCAGGGAGTGTAGACTTGACATATTTTTGAGATCAAATTCACTATCATTAGATTGTCTGTGGAAGGTAATCAATGATCCCCATGGTAGTGATCACGTACCAATTATTATCTCAATTAAAAATGATTGTCGAAAAACAGACCAGTCAATCCATGTTTCGTATGACCTCACGAGGAATATTTATTGGCAACATTTTGTATCAGCGGTAACCCTTGGTATTGATTCTACTGATCCTCTTCCACCATTGGATCAGTGTCGTTTCCTTTCCGAATTGATGTACAAAAATGCATTAGAAGCTCAGAAACGACGTGTTCCAAGTGAATCCCTCAAAAGAAGACCTGCCACCCCTGGATGGGATGACGAATGCACTAAGTTGTATCTTGAGAAATCCGACGCGTTTAAAGATTATCGTAGACATGAAACATCTGAGCTTTTTGATAAGTACCTAAAGCTTGATAACGCTTAAAAACTTACTCAAAGCATAGAAACGCAACTACTGGCGTTTGTTTGTAGAGAGACTATCTAGAGAAACCTCGATGACAACGCTTTGGAGAAAGGCGCTACATGCGAAAACGCTAATCCTCCAATGAGAGTGAAGAATACTTCATGCAGTGGATATTCGACTTTGCTAAAAAGGTTTGTCCAGACTCTGTCCCAACACAACCGAATTTACGGGTTACCACCCGAAGTACAGGATTTCTGGACGAGCCATTCACAATGTTCGAATTTTCAATGGCACTTCTTTCATCCAATAACGCTGCTCCGGGAAGCGATATGATTAAATTCAACCTTCTAAAAAATCTCCCCGATATCGCTAAACAACTATTACTTAATCTGTATAACACTCTCAGGAAATTAAACATAGTTCCACCCGCATGAAGACAGGTTAAGGTAATAGCTATACAAAAGCCTGGGAAATCAGCGTCTGATTACAATTCTTACCGTCCGATCTCTATGCTATCATGTTTAAGGAAATTGTAAGAAAAAAATATCCTATCAAGACTTGACCGTTATAACGGTCATAACGGTTATAGTATTCTTCACTCTCATTGGAGGATTAGCGTTTTCGCATGTAGCGCCTTTCTCCAAAGCGTTGTCATCGTGGTTTCTCTAGATAGTCCCTCTTCAAACGAACGCCAGTAATTGCGTTTCTTTGCTTTGAGTAAGTTTTTAAGCGTTTTCAAGCTTTAGGTACTTATCAAAAAGCTCAGATGTTTGACAGACAATCTAATGATAGTGAATTAGAGCTCAAAAATATGTCAAATCTACACTCCCTGGCTCTGCTATTCGTGTTGCTTCCCCAGTGTTCAATATGATCAGGTTGAAATCGTCGCAAAAGTCATAGAAATACTCTGTTGTCATCGTATTGTTCGCCCCAAGAGGTGCCGTGGGAGTTCAGATCGCTCAGAATAAGAACTGGAGATGGAAGCAAAGATACTGAACTCCACAGTTGACGACGGTTAAGTGATGTCCTCTGAGGTACTTAGACAGAAGCTATGCAAAGGTCTTTATACTTTGGCATTTATTTGACAAGCGATGATTTCGATGCCTGAGATGATTGGAAGTGAGATTTTATAGAAGATATAGCTTTTTTTTATCCCCAAATGTACGCCACCAAATGAATCATCTCGTTCCAGACGAATAGTGTTAGAATCGTGGAAGTTTAATTAATCACAGAGAGCAAATATATCACAATCAGAATTGTGAATCAAATAATTGAATAAGTCTTATTTAGGTATGAGACTTCGACAGTTCTATTGTAATACGGTGATCATATCTTGATCCTCACTCGACGAATTACTCATCGAAAGATATAAATTCACCAATGAGGGGCCATGATACAGTCAATTGCTTGAAATAGTTTCCAACTATAAGAATAAGCAGGTCAATAAGTCCTCGGAGCGGTGAAGCATCTGAAAGACCAAGAGCATTTAAAATGTACGAGACTACCCAGCCATCGCTGCTCAGCTGATCGATAGCCAACAAGGGCAATGAGCCATCCGGCTATTGTCTATATGCAGTACCACCTAAAACAATATCCCGATACTGTGAAGGATTGCAGCATCCACTACTTACGATCTACCATACGGAGAGCGAACGATTAGTGCCGAACCTAGGTAGTTTTCCTGAAGACGAGAGCGGAAGAATTGGGCTCAACCACCATGGGTCAACCGATGACCATCTAAGCGAGGAGCGTGTAGTAAGTTTGTTTCGGTCACCGTGGAGTGCGGTTGGATCCCATCGGGGATGAGTTTTATTTGTTGATTATTTGTTAGTCATTTGTAGTTAATGTTCGGTAGTAAATGTTGTTTAAAGAGAAATAAATGTAGTTTGTGATTAGTGTGTGAGCTGTAACTCTGTTTTTTTTTGGAACCCGTGAAGAGGAAACCTGCATCCCATGCGTGGACAGTACCGACACCCCGCTCCCAAAGGAAAACCCTCTGCAGCCTATAGGTGGTAATTGAGTACCCAGTTCCCAAGCGGTGTTGGAGTCGGCAGGCAGAATCCACTGCACAGATCGAAGGAGGTAAGCCGGCTACCAAATATTTTGGTCCTTCGAGCCGGATGCAAACCCCGGGATCAAATTGGAAAGAATTGCGCCATCACCGAAGCCAACAGAGCCAAGTTAACGCCATCATACACGCGCATATTCACCATCGCGCGGAAGGACACAATTGGCGCATCGCCATCATCGATCGATCATTTGGAGTATCGCCATTGCCAATCGGTGGATACATAAAGGAAAATCGCCATTTGTTCGTGGATGAATGAACACCAATGGATGCAACCCCTGATAATTTGTTGCAGCGCTGGAATACCGAATCAGCAGAAATATCTGCTTGGCCAGGAACATAAGTTCGGTGTATGTCTTGCCGAAGCACTTATTTTCTGTTACTTACACCAATTTTCGATGCATGTTTGGATTCATTACACGAAACGGAGTATCCCATGGTAACACGAGCGATTGAAGACAACGTAGAGCAAAGGCCCCGAAGGAACAAATTTGTAGTCGGAATCATCGGTTGTCGAATTGAAGAACGATTGGGGTGGACGATTGCAGAAGAGGAAGCGGACAATTACTTCTTTCCCGGTGAGTGAATTTATTGTATATGTCACTGCCGTAGCTAGGCATGCGGAAATACACACTAGTAATTGAAATTTGTGCATCCTCTTCACTTAACGCCACGCAAGCCCTGTATTTTGAACTGCTCGTTAGAGCAAGTCTGCTGGATTATCCCAATTTTGCATCTTCGACTAGTTGTTAGTTACTAGTTGGTAAGCTGTGATTCCTCCAGGTTAGTTGCACGGTATATGTCCTACCGAAGCTAGCCATACGATTGCTACATCCCAACTTTTCCTCTCCATACTACATCCTGAGCACATATTTGGATTAAATTGATTGTGATAACGGCGTTATTTTACCGATTTGCTGTGGAAATCCAAACAACTTTGGATTGGTTCTGCTGTTGGTACCTCCAGGTAGACTGCCACAGTTTATGCCCAACCGAGGCTACATTTTCCTGGGTACTACATCTCGTTTTCTCCTCTTCCGTAAACTAAACTGAACTGAGTGATCCCCACCGATGCAAGATTGATGTGACATTATTGGAGCCTTTGCTAATTTGGTTCGAATTGGAATTTATAACAGAACAGTTACCTGTTCTTCAAGGTCAGTAAAAGCGAGCAGTATATGTCCGCCGAAGCGGAGGCTACACGCGGTATATTACAACACCACTTTCTTTACCGGTTGCTCAACATCACATCATCATGCCACCCACAACTCGGAAGGCATCATCATCCCTGAAGCAGCTGAGGGTTCAATTGGACGACATAAAATCTTCGTTCGATGATATTTGGTCATTCATTAAGACATTTTCTGATGAAACAACTGGTACTCAGGTAGACGTGAGATTGGAAAGGATTGACGACTTGTGGGAGAGATTTAGCGAAAACTTGGTCGAGCTTAAATCTTATGAAGATTTTGAGGATGGGGAAAACTATTATGAGAAGCTACGCAAGCACTTAAGCGATCGTTATTACGAAGCTAAAGCCTTTCTATTAGACAAAAGCAAGGCTCTTCGTGTCTCTCCAGAATTGGAACAGTCCACCCATGAAAAACCGCTGTCAGGTGCTGTCGATCATGTTCGGTTGCCGCAAATAAATCTTCAAACATTTAATGGAGATATTGATGAGTGGTTAAATTTTTGCGACCTGTTTACTTCCCTCATCCATTTGAGGACTCATTTACCGGATGTGGAAAAATTTCATTATTTGAAAGCGTGTCTTCAAGGTGAACCCAAAAGCCTCATCGATCCTTTGAAAATTACCAAAACCAATTACCAGATTGCTTGGGATACGCTGGTTAAAAGGTACAACAACAACAAGTTGCTGAAAAAGAAGCAGGTTCAATTTCTTTTCAAGCTTCCGATCCTCTCCAAGGAATCCGTTGTCGAGCTTTGGTAGAAGGCTTTGATCGAGTTGTTTAAACGCTTGACCAAATCGTAGAACCGGCTGAATATAAGGATCTTCTATTGACAAATCTGCTCACGATGCGATTGGATCCATCAACTCGTCTAGCATGGGAAGAACGTTCAGCCCCAAAGGAAAGGGATTTACTAACGGACCTCATCGAGTTTCTGCGTCAGAGAATCCAAGTACTGGAATCTCTTCCGTCTCGGCAGACGGATTTCAAGGCCATCAATCAACAACAACCACAACTGAAACCGAGAGCTGCCGCAATCAAGACCAGCTCCACTTCGGTTCAGTCGTCCGGAGGAAGATGTGTGGCTTGTAAGGATAGCCACCTTCTTTACCAATGTTCCGCATTCCAAAAACTTTCTGTGGCGGAAAGGGATTCTCTGCTGAAATCTCACGGACTTTGCCGGAATTGCTTTCGATCGGGCCATCAAGCAAGGGATTGTCAATCAAAATTTTCCTGTTGAATCTGCAAGAACCGTCATCACACTCTGGTTTGTTTCAAGTCGAAGAAGGACACTGCATCGGTTGCAACGATTGCCAGGGGCAACCATCCTTCAAACTCCAAGGATTCCCAAGGTTCCTCTGGATCCAATTCAATTCAAGTTGCAAACGTGGCGGCTGCTGATGTTTCCGAATGTGGTACGTCGAATCAACTCACGTCACATGTGCTGTTAGCGACAGCGATAGTCATCGTCGAGGATGACGTTGGTACAAGATACCACGCCCGTGCTCTTCTTGATTCAGGTTCAGAGAGCAACTTCGTTTCGGAACGATTAGCCCAAAGGATGAAGGTTACCAGAAATAAGGTCGACGTCTCGGTCCTTGGTATAGGACAAGGTGCCGTCAAGGCCAAACATGCAGTCCAAGCGGTCATACGTCGCGAGTTTCAGATTTCTCGCAAGACATGAGGTTCCTGATGCTACCCAAGGTGACAGCGAATCTTCCTACAGCCTCAATAAACACGGAACGATGGATTCTGCCAAATGGGATTGAGCTAGCGGATCCTGCATTTTTCACGTCGAAGGAAGTCGACATTGTGCTAGGCATTGAGGCTTTCTTCGAATTCTTCGAAACGGGGCGAAGGATTACAATCGGCGAAAATCTACCAAGCCTTACGGACTCTGTGTTCGGTTGGTTGATATGTGGTGGTTGTGCAACTCCCAGCAAATCTCTTCAAGCCAACTGTAATTTCTCAAAATCCTTGGATCTGGAAGAGCTAGTGGCACGTTTCTGGTCGTGCGAGGAGACAGAGTATACGGACACCTATTCTCTGGAAGACAAAAAGTGCGAAGATCTATACAAACGTTGACTCAGAAGAGATCCAGATGGCCGATATACTGTTTCCCTACCCAAAAACGAGAACGTTTTTTCAAACATAGGCGAGTCACGGGACATCGCATACCGACGTCTTCTCGGAACGGAACGGAGGTTGGCAAGGGACGCCGACTTGCGGAAACAATACGTCGCTTTCATGGACGAATATTTGGAACTGGGACACATGCGCAAGGTCGAAGAATCTGCTGAGAACCCGGTAAAACGGTGTTTTCTACCCCATCATCCAGTGGTCAAGGAGGCTAGTACCACCACCAAGGTCAGAGTTGTCTTCGACGCTTCATGCAAAACGTCATCCGGACTGTCCTTGAATGATGGGATGCTGGTGGGGCCAGTTGTACAGGAGGATTTGAGGTTAATCATCTTACGCAGTCGAACAAAGCAAATTCTCGTCGTATCGGACGTGGAGAAAATGTTCCGACAGATCCTAACATGGGTAGAGGATCGACCATTTCAGTCCGAATTATTTCGATCTACTCCGGATGAGGATGTTGCAGTGTATGAACTCAACACCGTCACCTACGGAACCAAACCAGTACCATTCCTAGCTACCCAAACCCTTCGACAGTTGACTGCTGACGAAGAAGACCACTTTCCGCTGGCGGCAAAAGCACTTCGTGAGGACGTGTACATGGACGATGTCATCACTGGTACGGACGAGGTTAATGCAGCTATCAGTCTCAGACACCAACTGACAGACATGATGCTGTGCGGTGGTTTCAATCTCCGGAAATGTGCTTGTAATGTGCCCGAAGTTTTGGAAGGCGTACCCGAGGAAAACCTGGCCATTCGAGATCCAAAGGGAACAAATCTGGACCCTGAACAATCCGTCAGAACGTTAGGATTGACGTGGATGCCCATAACCGATACCCTTAGATTCAAATTCACTGTTCCTCCGTTAGATCCTGACGTTCCTTTAACAAAACGGCGAATCCTGTCAATAATTGCAACGTTGTTTGATCCACTTGGCTTGATTGGCGCCACGACATCAGCTGCCAAGATATTCATGCAGCAACTTTGGACGTTGCAAGATGAGAAGGGAAATCGGTTGGACTGAGATCAAACAATACCTTCGATGGTGGGTGAGAATTGGCGAAAGTTTTACGTAGGCCTCGGATTACTGAATACTATCAGAATCGATCGCTGCGTCATCCTACCCAAAGCAGTTTCAGTGGAAATACACTGTTTTTCGGATGCTTCGAATAAGGCGTACGGTGGTTGCGTCTACATACGAAGTCAAGACTGCAATGGAACAATCAAGATAGGGCTCCTATCGTCCAGATCCAAGGTGGCACCACTCCGTTGCCAGTTCATTCCACGATTAGAGCTATGTGGAGCTCTTCTATCATCCCAGCTATACGAAAGAGTTTAAAACTCTACGCGTTTGTCGGTTCAAACGAACTTTTGGACGGATTCAACATGTGTGCCGCGTTGGATTGAGTCTCCACCAGCAACATGGACCACATTTGTTACCAACAGGGTGGCAAAAATTCAAACTTTGACGGAAGGATGGAAATGGAACCACGTGCCTGGTGCAGACAACCCAGTGGACCTAATATCTCGTGGAGTGTCACCCAAAGACATCGTCCACAGCGAACTTTGGTGGGAAGGCCCGATTTGGCTTAAGGAAATGCCAGACGCATGGCCTGGTGGTAATGAAACGAACCCAGCAGCGGTAGGGGAAGAAAGGCGTCGCACCATAGTTGCGTTTGCGGTTTCACCAGTAGCAGATTTTAACCAAATGTATCTGAACAAGTTTGGGTCATATTCGGACTTGCTCAGACGAACGGCTCACTGGATTCGACTCATGAACCTGCTACGAAAGCCAGCAGCTGACCGTTCTGCATACGGATTCTTAACTAGTGCCGAACTGAAGGCGGCTGAAAACGTGATACTCCGGAACGTCCAACGAGAAGTTTTCGCAGAGGAATGGAAATCCTTATCGAAAGGAGAGTTCGTCACGAGAAGATCCCCGTTGAGATGGTTTCATCCGTTTATTTGTAAAGATGGACTGATCAGAGTCGGCGGACGACTCAAAAATTCCGATGAAATAGAGAGCACCAAGCATCCGATCGTTCTACCTGCGCGACACTCTTCAACCTTGATTCTGCGACACTTTCGCGAAAGATTACTGCATGCTGGGCCACAACTGCTACTAGGAGCAGTTCGGCTGCAGTTTTGGCCACTCGGAGGAAGAAATGTAGCTAGAGAGGTAGTTCATCGATGTGTGAAATGTTTTCGAACAAAGCCGACTATCATGCAGCAGTTCATGGGTGAATTGCCGTCACCTCGCGTTACCGTTTCACGCCCGTTCATGAAAACAGAAGTGGACTATTTTGGCCCTGTCTACGTAAAACCTGCTCCTAGACGAGCTACAGTAAAAGCCAATGTAGCTGTTTTCATTTGTCTTAGCACCAAGGCCGTACATTTGGAACTGGTATCCGATCTTTCCACTGACCGGTTCTTGCAAGCCTTGCAACGATTTGTTTCGCGTCGAGGAAGATGTTCGGACATATATTCGGACAAAGGTACAAACTTTGTTGGAGCGCGAAATAAGCTGAGGGAGCTCTACGATTTGCTGAAGAATCGTACCCATCACGAACGAATCGCTAACGAATTATCTAAGGTCGGAATTCAGTGGCATTTTAATCCACCCAGCGCACCACATTTTGGAGGTCTCTGGGAGTTGACTGTCCGGTCGGCAAAGTTCCATCTCATCAAGGTCATTGGAGAAACCTCAGCTTCGTCGGAACACTTCTTCACATTACTTGTACAGGTTGAAGCCTGCCTTAACTCCCGTCCGCTAACACCGATGTCGAACGACCCAAACGATTTGGAGGCATTGACACCCGCCCATTTTCTAGTCGGTACATCTCTGCAAGCCCTCCCCGGTCTGGAACTAACGTCCATTCCACCGAATCGACTGAATCAATATCAGCTGATGCAACAAAAACTGCAGCAATTTTGGATCAGATGGCGTCGAGAATACCTGTGCCAACTGCGAGCTAGGAACAAACGATGGAAACCGCCAGTTCCCGTTAAAATAGGCAAGCTCGTCGTAATAAGGGACGATAACATTACACCTACGCGTTGCAAAATGGAAAGAATTGTTGCTGTACACCCGGGAGCAGATAACGTGGTTCGAGTCGCGACGCTTAAGACTGCTACTGGAGAATTCAAACGCCCAGTGGAGAAAATTTGTATTCTGCCATTACCTAGCAGCCACGAAGAAAATTAGTCCGATATAACGTTGCCGTAAACCCTATTT
The DNA here is from genome assembly GCA_024533555.2 of Aedes koreicus. Classification (NCBI taxonomy): domain Eukaryota; kingdom Metazoa; phylum Arthropoda; class Insecta; order Diptera; family Culicidae; genus Aedes; species Aedes koreicus. Next base: position 635,835 of record JAHHFK020004766.1, on the reverse strand, counting down.
CTAAATCCTTTCCCATTTCCCGATCCCTTCGAAGAGGATTTTATTTTCATTTCAGAAATTTTTCAAATTTCTGGGTGGGTGAGGATGTACGAGATCAAACCACCCATCGAGCTACAACCCTGGATTCGATCGCCGTCGCTGCTCAGCTTATCGATAGCCAACAAGAGCAATGAGCCATCCGGCTATTGTCTATATGCAGTACCACCTAAAACAATATCCCGATACTGTGAAGGATTGCAGCATCCACTACTTACACACTTAGAAAATTTTACAGTATTCGGTAATTTTTTACCGAACTTTCAACAGATGAACGTTCGGTAATCCGATTTACCGGATTTCGGTAAAATTTTACAGTATTCCGGTAAAAAATTTACCGGAACTTGTCAAATCTTACCGCAATCCGTTAAATTGGATTACCGAACGTGCAGCTGTTGAAAGTTCGGTAAAACATTACCGAATACTGTAAAATTTTCTGAGTGTGTACGATCTACCATACGGAGAGCGAACGATTAGTGCCGAACCTAGGTAGTTTTCCTGAAGACGAGAGCGGGAGAATTGGGCTCAACCACCATGGGTCAACCGATGACCATCTAAGCGAAGAGCGTGTAGTAAGTTGGTTTCGGTCACCGTGGAGTGCGGTTGGATCCCATCGGGGATGAGTTTTATTTGTTGATTATTTGTTAGTCACTTGTAGTTAATGTTCGGTAGTATATGTTGTTTACGGAGAAATAAATGTAGTTTGTGATTTGTGTGTGAGCTGTAACTCTGTTTTTTTTTTGGAACCCGTGAAGAGGAAACCTGCATCCCATGCGTGGACAGTACCGACACCCCGCTCCCAAAGGAAAACCCTCTGCAGCCTATAGGTGATAATGGAGTACCCAGTTCCCAAGCGGTGTTGGAGTCGGCAGGCAGAATCCACTGCACAGATCGAAGGAGGTAAGCCGGTTACCCAACAGGATGCATCAGCTATTACCGGTTTATTCAGTTTTTTAAATTTACCCCCGCTACCTCCAATTTTTGCAAGCTTTTGAGAGTAGGTTTTATTTTTTTTCGGCGCATACCTGGGAAACTAGTGGGCTTCCTTTAACCGGGGCGTGTACTTCCGGAAATCCACTATTATCGGCTACGTCAGAGCCTAGTTCGTCGGAAGACAAAATTAAAAAAGGATTTTTATTGTGTGCGGCTGATACAGACGCTCCGTTTTGTGATTTCTGCATACGTCTGTTTGGAGCGTTCTGTTATGGAACGCTTCACATTACCAGCGCGCTTCTTGTACACGTGGCAGTTCTGCAGATCGTGGAGAGGCTCTTTGCCACAGTAAGCACACTTTGTTGCTTTCTGTTGGCAAGCATCTTCTAGATGCCTTTGGCCGCATTTGCCACAACGGTGCCTGTTGTTGCAAAAAGTAGCCGTATGACCTAAATGTTTGCACTTGATACAATTTAATACCCTGGGTACAAAAAGACGCACTGAAAAAAAAAGGAGAATTGATCCAGCGAAGGTTACTTGTAGTGAGTCCGACGGTGAATACGTCTTTTTTCCATCTAACATTGATCCTGCATGCAATTGTATGCATTCCAGAATCTCAATGGTAGACGAAGCAGAATTTGGAAGTCGCCCCATACCTTCCATAAGTCTTCACACGTCAGGCTCGCTGCAGAATGGACCACACCATCTATCGCCACATCTCAAGATGAGATGTAGACGTAGTACTCATCATTGTTTTAGAGGTTTCCACTTTTGGGTTTCTTCTGTACTCGGGAATAAAGAAAACACTTGTTGCTACTTGCTAGTCAATAATCTTAACCGATCGTACTTTCGTTTATTTATGTTTTTATAGGCAAACAGTATAACACTTTCCTGAGCTGTGTTTGTTTATATATACTGGCGTCTCAACAGAGGGTTTAGACATTGAGGTCGAATGAAATGAACTCCTACAATTCTCTTCCCTTCATATTTCTGATTGAATAAATAAGTTCAAAATTAATACTTCATTTTTGTATTACTTAAATATCGATAAATTGAATCAATTCAACACAAACATAATCGTTACTTCTACTACTAAATCTACTTTTTTTCGATTACCTTAATGTAGGTGTATGATGGTTTTTACGTTTCAGCTGCCGCGTTCTTCCAGAACCAATTTCATTTTGACGTTGTTCTGGGTGTTCGACTTCCATCAAGTTGTCCGGAAAATATGATGATCCAGAATGAACGGGCGTATCAAACAAATTCGAGTCTGACACAAATCCGTAAATGTCTTCTTCGTCGCTTAGTGTTGCTTGCTATTTATAGAACATTGGCTCACTTGGCGTTCGGGCGAGGCTCGATCGAACAAAATTCTTGTCGACCGCCAAGTGAAACCTGTATTTTGAAGTGTGTTTTGGGGTTAATAGGGTTTAGGTCTTTTTTTGGTTTGAATGTGAAAACTCGTTCTGAAGGAAATTGACCGTTATTCAAGCAAGTATTTCGGTAATTGAAAAGGAAATTGTTTACTTTATCATCAATGTGCAACGTTTGCAATTGTGGGTCTAACAAATACTTTTTAAAGACTTCCTTAATAAGCCGTACCATCCTTTTCACTTGTCCGTTGCTTTGAGGGTTATGTGGAGGGCTTTTAAATACTTTTATACCTTGATTCTCGAGAAACCTGATGAAAAAAGATGAGTTGAAAGGTGGTCCTTCGTCGGCAACACGGCAACCCGTATCGTGCAAATAAAGCCGTACATTTATTAACACCTTCTTGTTTTGGGAAACTAGGAGAATTTAAAATTAACACTTCATATGATCACTTTAACAAAAATAAAAATAAAATATTGAAGCACTTTTTCAAAATTATCACTAGTAAACGCGAGCAAATTCCTTTAAATTCCACTATAAGAAGCTTCTCTTTTGACAGATAGGCCTATTTCGTCTGCGACTTACAGACTTCTTCAGTGTCGAGTGCTCCACTTGAAGGGAACATCACAGTAGGTCTAGTATTTATAGTAGGTGTGTTGATACCTGAATGTATGAGGTAGAGTGTGTGAGGGGGTATACTGAATGTGTTTATTACTCTACCTTATACATTCAGGTATCAACAAACCTACTATAAATACTAGACCTACTGTGATGTTCCCTTCAAGTCGAGCACTCGACACTGAAGAAGTCTGTAAGTCGCAGACGAAATAGGCCTATCTGTCAAAAGAGAAGCTTCCTATAGTGGAATTTAAAGGAATTTGCTCGCGTTTACTAGTGATAATTTTGAAAAAGGGCTTCAATATTTTATTTTTATTTTTGTTAAAGTGATCATATGAAGTGTTAATTTTAAATTCTCCTAGTTTCCCAAACACAATAGTTCTGCTAATACGCTCAAAAAGTTTTTTTTTTTTAAATAGTGTTTTTAAAAAAAGTGAAAGTGACCTTCTTGTTATCAGTTCCATGCGACATTAGCTCCAATTCTAACCATTTGGTATTGCTGCCCACTTTCTCACTAGGCATGCGACAAAAAAACAACTTGCCGAATAAAAGGCACTCCGAGTACAAAGGAATGGCTGTTTCGCCAATACCGGCACTGTATATGAGACACGTAGCGCAATTACACTTCCTACCAAACTTAACAATGGAAGGAAAACTTCCTGCTACTGCGCCAACTTTCAGGTAAAACTTGCACTTTCACTTCACTTAAAGGGCGAACACGAAATTATTGCGACACATTCAACAGGGCATAACTTTTTTACCATTGGGTAAAAATCAACCAAATTTTGCACACTTTCTCATTGATGTGTATTGTTTACATGCTGTCAAACTCGAAGTCGTGTTTTTCGATTCAACGAAAATGGAGGTGAACCAACGCGAGTCGAGAGAACAAATTCTTTCCAAACACCTGGAATTTCCTGACCTGTCGCACCGGCAGTTGGGAAAAATGTTGAACATTCACCATTCAACCGTCTCCAGAGTGTTGAAGCGGTTTCAGGAGTGGTTGACGTTGGACCACGGCAAAGGAGCTGGAAGAAAACCGGGACCGGAGAACCAAAAGACGGAGGGAAAGGTGAAACGGATGATTAAAGCAAATCCCAACGTCTCAAGCCGTGATTTGGCTAAAAAGATCGGCATGTCGCAGAGCTACGTCCAGAATGCAAAGAAGAGAGCTGTACTACATACATACAAGGTACAGAACTTCCCAAACCGCGTTGAGCGGCAACAATCGTTGGCTAAAACTCGGGCACGGAAGCTCTACGAGAAGATGCTGACAAAATATTGCTGCTGTGTGATGGACGACGAAACGTATATAAAAGCCGATTTTAAGCAAATTCCGGGGTTGGAGTTTTTCACCGGGAAGAGCAAGTTCTATGTGGACGACAAATTTAAGAAGAAGAAAATGTCGAAGTTCGCCTCCAAATATCTCATTTGGCAGGCCATCTGCTCTTGCGGACTGAGGAGTGAGCCTTTCGTGACAAAAGGCACAGTAAATGGCGAGATCTACAAATCTGAGTGCCTCGAGAAGCGCCTTTTGCTGTTCTTGCAGCAGCACGACGAAGCTCCGCTATTTTGGCCAGATTTGGCATCATGCCACTATTCTTAAAGTGTCCTGGAGTGGTATGAGGCCAATTCTGTCCATTTTGTTCCAAAGGACATGAATCCGCCAAATTGTCCGGAGCTGCGCCCGGTGGAGCAGTACTGGGCAATGATGAAGCGGGAACTTCGGAAGAGCAAGAAGACAGTCAAAGACGAGAAGGACATGTTAACCCAAGCAACCAAAAGTTCGAATTTTACTTGAGCTGAGAACTCAGAAGTTCACATTCAGTTGAAATTTAGTTCCATGGAACTTTTTTGCTGAACAACAAGACACTACACGGACAAACAGAACTTAATTTTCTTTGAAGTGTCATTAATATTAAAAGGAACTTAAAAGTTCGAGAAAAGTTTTTTCTTGCTATTCAACCCAACCTTCAAGTTCATATGTTGATAGTTGAGAACTTGATTTGAACTTCAAAAAATCTCTAACACAAAGTTCAATAAAAGTACCAACAGTACTTTTATTCAGCGCAAAAGTTTACAATACATCTATGTTGAACTGCTTTCCTACTTTTCGAAGTACACGTAAAGTTCTGAGTAAAACTTTAGAAAATGTAAAAACGATTGTTTACATTTTTAAGAGTGATCTGGTATTGTACTTCAAGTTTGACAAGATACAAGAGCAAAGAATGGATTTTTCAAAAACATTTAAAAAGAAAAGTTTTTTCTTGCTATTCAACCCAACCTTCAAGTTCATATGTTGATAGTTGAGAACTTGATTTGAACTTCAAAAAATCTCTAACACAAAGTTCAATAAAAGTACCAACAGTACTTTTATTCAGCGCAAAAGTTTACAATACATCTATGTTGAACTACTTTCCTACTTTTCGAAGTACACGTAAAGTTCTGAGTAAAACTTTAGAAAATGTAAAAACGATTGTTTACATTTTTAAGAGTGATCTGGTATTGTACTTCAAGTTTGACAAGATACAAGAGCAAAGAATGGATTTTTCAAAAACATTTAAAAAGAACGGCTTATTTTATTATTGGATAGTCATGAAGGAAATGAATTTATTTTTGGCTCAGGAAGTACAAGGACATCGGTCCAAAGCTCGGTCCCAAGCTTAATCCCAAGTAACTCAAAGAAAATCATCATTTTAGAATGAATTATAATATTTTATTTTATAAATATATTATGAGTGTTTTGCAAAATATGTCACGTTCTGAGTGGTTTGAATCTTTCATGTTTTATAAGATCAATGGGCCAAACCAGTTTTCTCTGACTATGATTAAGCTAAAAATACTTTTTTGACTGCTGCGAGTGATTTATTCCTTATAGTTGTTTGTTAAAACATTGTTCTATACATTTATAAAACATAAACTGGACAAGATTTTAAAGATAGTATAAAACACTATTCTAATAACATTACACCAAACATATTTTGCTAAACATATTTTGTAACATAAGGATGAATTTGTTGTACAAGATTGTGGTTTCATTGCCAACGAAAAGCAAATCGTAGATACTAAGAATAAACTTTTCAATCATCGGAATTGGTATAGTAAAGAAGCTACAAACCTTTCACGCCTAGGACTAGGGTTCGAATCCCATACCTGGCGCTGTTTTATTTTTGTATGAGGTTTTATTTTTTTTTCACCTATTGTTTTATAAGGCTGCATATTTTGAGCTTTTTACGTCATATTAAAGTATGAAATGAAGTTAATTGCTTATTAAATGCATGTATTTGTCATTGGACAGTATTTTCAACTTGTCTATAACAAGCTGTGTTGCTTGGGATTATTCGCCCCTAATAACTTAACTCACACCAATACACCCTCAAATATTCTGTCAAAACAACATAGCGAGTCAAAACAAAAACAAAGATACTAGGTACTGAAAAGCGCAAAAGTGCATAGCAAGGCGCAGACTGCAAGGTTTACTTCGGAACTAGAGGTTCTACAACAGTTAACCAATTGCACGAAAATTTTGGATCGGAATACGATTGTCAATAGAGCAAAAGGATCAAGCGGGTTATTTTAGCTCCAAAGTTTGCACTGGCGAGAGTGATGACTCGAGTTACAACAAATTCCGAATTTCTCGAAGTTCTGATGGAATGTTCCGGAGGATCGTCGATTTGTTCAATGCCCAATTGTACAGCTTGAATCCTACCGATTGCAGGAGCTCGATACCTTCTTCTTTGGAAGCAGCTCCACCAAGAATATCGTCGATGTGAAAGTTTTTGGATAACACTTTATCTGCTTTTGAATATCATTTTGATCATTTCATCCCCTATTGTGATTTAGAAGTGTCTAGTGCCTTGAGTGCAGGAGGCTGCAGCGTAGTCTGTGGTGGGCTCTTACACTTGTTGCTCGGTGTGTTTTTCGATTCCGGTTTGCGAATGGACATTCTGAGCTGATCTGATTCATGCGGCGCTGTGTGCCATTTGACTGGTGTCTGATTTTACAGTTCATTCTTTGTCATTGTTTTGTCATAATTCACAATATCATTGTGTTTGATAGAGTTGTTTTATTGGTTTTGCTTGGTGGATGATTTGAACATTACTTATTGTTTTTTTTGTGTGTCTATTTGTCTTTTACTCCCTTTCAATTGGATCTTCCCTGTTTTCCTGACTCAGGAGCGGTAGCTGTTGGGCCGGTTGGGGTAGAAGCGGATTGGTGTTGTAGAATCGGCGTCGAGCGGCAGATAGTGACCATGGCGGCAGTAAGTTTGAGTGTATGAGTGTTGGTTTTGTGAAATCTCGGTGGATTTGACAAACTTTGTCAATGCCTTAAGTCGGAATTTTGGTGAATCGCTGCGGACAGACGAGGACGTGCTTGTGCGCGAAGCCTCAGAGCTCTGCCCTTTGACACTTTACAGCGTTTCTTGCCTTTCGGAATCAGCCGCATGAGGATCATGTGTAGTAGATACGAGTGCTTTTTTTTTTTTTAATCAGTTCGTTTATTTATTAGGCTCAGGCGTGTGTAACACTTTGCGGAGCCGATATTCAATATTGTAGTTAACAATTTTTCTTTTTCGATTTGAGTAAAGTGGGGTGCCAATTACTCGTGGCTAGCTCGAGGTTAATGGGTCACATTATTGTTTGGAAGGGGCTAGGCAGGTAACTTATTTCAGGTATTTGTTACTGCTCATGGTTGCGACATCTACCAGATCCTCGGTCCCTGTAGTCCCTTACAGGAACTAAGCCGCAGATGGGTGACCACAGCTTGCTGGGCAGGTACAAGTAGCACGGAAACAAAAGGATAATATAACTGGGACACAATGGCAGGGAATTTACTAGAGTGAAAGGGAGGGGGTAATGACATTACACTCTTAGATCCGACAAACAAAGAAATTCGTAAATCGCTTGCATGTAGGGAAGATCAACTTGCTGGGCAGGTACAAGTAGCACGGAAACAAAAGGATAATATAACTGGGACACAATGGCAGGGAGTTTACTAGAGTGAGAGGGAGGGGGTAATGACATTACACTCTTAGATCAGACAAACAAAGAAATTCGTAAATCGCTTGCATGTAGGGAAGATCACGCATTCCCAAAACATCTCTTACTTCGCGGAAGGGTTGTCTACCTCGGGCCACAAGGGTATCCAATAGTCGTGCTCTGGAGGCATCATTATCCGGGCAATGCCAAACTGCGTGAGCGATGTCATTGCTATCGACGAGGTTAATTCTGTAGAGATGTGCGTCTAGCGAGTAGTGGTTGGACATAAGTCTTGACATCACACGAATGAAACCGCGACTTAAATCCAGACCTTTGAACCATGATCTCGACGAAACATTTGGAATAATGGAATGTAACCACCGCCCAAGAGAATTACTTGTCCAATCGTTTTGCCAACTTTGAAGAGAACTCTGACGTACTAATGGGAAAAAATCATCATGTGAAATACTTCTTTAAAAAATCTCACCTTCTTTTGCGCCCACCTTTGCTAGAGTGTCCGCCTTCTCATTGCCTGGAATTGAGCAATGTGAGGGGACCCATGCAAAGGTAATTCTAAATGATCTTTCGACCAACGCACACATCTGCTCCCTTATTTTTGAAAGAAAGTAAGATGAGTGCTTCCCCGTTTTCATCGACTGGAGGGCCTCAATAGAACTGAGACTATCCGAGAAGATGAAATAATGGTCTATGGGCATGTCGTAAATTATCCCCAATGCGAAATTGATTGCTGCCAGCTCAGCAACATATACGGAACAAGGTTCCTGAAGTTTCCGGAAGGCAGATGAGTATTCATTGTAAACACCGAAACCAGTGGATCCATCAATGCGCGACCCATCAGTGAAAATTCTTCTATTGCAATTGACATGTTGGTACTTTTCGATGAAAATATGGGGAATTAAAATAGGTCGAAGTTGATCTGGAACTCCTTGAATAGCCTGTTTCATGGAGAGATCATAATCAATGGAGGAACTGTGATAAGAAAAGCGTTCACTTGAAGGGTTATAGCATGGAAGACTAATATCGGATGACATATAATTAATATAGATTCCTAAGAATCTTGACTGGGTACTCAATTCAAGCATTTCTTCGAAGTTGTTACTGATTCCACACTTGATCAGTATTCTAGATGAGAGCTCCCAGAAGCGGTACTGTAAGGGTTTTACTCCTGCCAGAACCTCCAGGCTCATATTATGCGTTGAATGCATACAGCCAAGGGCAATACGTAGACAACGATATTGAATGCGTTCCAATTTGATGAGGTGGCTATTTCTTGCCGAGAGGAAACAAAAAGAGCCATATTCGAGAACTGAAAGAGTAGTTGTTTTATAGATTTTAATAAGGTCTTCCGGGTGAGCACCCCAACATGTCCCGGATATTGATCTTAGAAAATTGATCCTTTATTGACATTTCTGTTTTAAATACGCAAAGTGATTACTCCAAGTGCATTTTGAATCAAACATGACTCCAAGGTATTTGAAGGTCAAAGATTGGGTAATGTCTCTTCCCAACAGCTTGAGACGCAGTTGGGCAGGGAACCGCTTTCTGGTAAACACTACCAATTCGGTTTTATGCGGTGAAAACTCGATCCCCAAATTTCTGGCCCAGATGGACAGATTATCTAGGGAATTTTGCAATGGTCTTTGCAAGATTTCCGCACGTGGACCTCTAAAGGAGATCACAGCATCGTCTGCAAGTTGTCTTAGCGTGCATCTATTTTCCAAGCAGTTATCAATATCTTTAACATAAAAATTATAAAACGAGGGACTTAAACATGAGCCTTGGGGTAAGCCCATGTAGCTAATTCTGGAAGTTGTCAGTTGACCTAGATTGAAGGTCATTTGTTTTTCTGACAGTAAATTATACAAAAAGTTATTTAAAATTCCTCGTAAACCACTACTGTGCAGACTATCTGCCAGTATATCTATGGAAACTGAATGAAATGCGCCCTTAATATCCAGAAATACTGAAGCCAATTGCTCCTTGTGTGCAAAGGCCAGTCATATCAGATGAAAGCAACGCTAAACAATCGTTTGTTCCTTTGCTCTTTCTGAAACCAAATCGCGTGTTTGATAGAAGGTTGTTTGATTCAACCCAACGGTCAAGTCTTGATAGGATCATTTTTTCTAACAATTTCCTTAAACATGATAGCATAGAGATCGGACGGTAAGAATTGTAATCAGACGCTGGTTTACCAGGCTTTTGAATAGCTATTACTTTAACCTGCCTCCATGCGGGTGGAACTATATTTAATTCCATGAGAGTGTTATACAAGTAAAGTAATCGTCTTTTAGCGATATCAGGAAGATTTTTTAGAAGGTTGAATTTAATCATATCGCTTCCCGGAGCAGAGTTATTCGATGAAAGAAGTGCCATTGAAAATTCCAACATTGTGAATGGTTCGGCCAGAGAACCGTTATTTCGGGTAGTATCCCGTAAGTTCGGTTGTGTTGGGACAGAGTCTGGACAAACCTTTTTAGCGAAGTCGAATATCCATTGCATGGAGTATTCTTCACTCTCATTGGAGGATGAGCGGTTTCGCATATAACGAGCCTTTCTCCAAAGCGTTGTCATCGAGGTCTCCCTAGATAGTCCCTCTACAAACGAACGCCAGTAATTGCGTTTCTTTGCTTTGAGTAAGTTTTTAAGCTTTTTTTCAAGCTTGAGGTACTTATCAAAAAGCTCACATGTTCCATGTCTACGATAATCTTTAAACGCATCGGGTTTCTCAAGATACAACTTAGTGCATTCATCATCCCATCCAGGGGTGGGGGGTCTTCTTTTGAGGGATGCACTTGGAACACGTCGTTTCTGAGCTTCTAATGCACTTTTATACATCAGGGCGTAAAGGAAACGATACTCTTCTAATGGTGGAAGAGGATCGGTAGAATCAATACCAAGGGTTACCGCCGATGCAAAATGTTGCCAATCAATATGCCTCGTGAGGTCATAAGGAACATGGATTGACTGGTCTGTTTTGTGAAAACTATTTGTGATTGAGATAATAATTGGTAAGTGATCACTACCATGGGGATCATTGATTACCTTCCACAGACAATCTAATGATAGTGAATTAGAACACAAAGATATGTCAAGTCGACTCTCCCTGGCAGGAGGTTTTGCTATTCGTGGCGCTTCCCCAGTGTTCAAGATGGTCAAGTTGAAATCGTCGCATAAGTCATAGAAAATACCCGCTCTGTTGTCATCGTATTGTTCGCCCCAAGCAGTACCGTGGGAGTTCAGATCGCCCAGAATAAAAACTGGAGATGGAAGTAATGTAATTAAACTCCAAAGTTGACGGCGGTTTATTGATGCCCTCGGAGGGACATAGACGGAAGCTATGCAAAGATCTTTATTCTTTACATTTATTTGGCAAGCGACGATTTCAATGCCTGAGATTATTGGGAGTGAGATTTTATAGAAGGGGTAGCACTTTTTGATCCCCAAAAGTACGCCACCATATGAATCATCTCGGTCCAGGCGAATAATGTTAAAATCGTGGAAGTTCAATTCAACTTTGGAGGAAAGCCATGTTTCACAGAGAGCAAATGTATCACAATCAGAATTGTGAATCAAATACTTGAACGAGTCTAATTTAGGTATTAGACTACGACAGTTTCATTGTAATACGGTGATCATATCTTGATTCTCACTCGACGAATTATTCATCGAAAGATATGAATTCACCAATAAGGGGCCATGATACAGTCAATTGCTTGAAGTAGTTTCCAACTATAGGAATAAGCAGGTCAATAATTCCTCGGAGCGGTGAAGCATCCGAAAGGCCAAGAACATTTAAAATGTTATCCACAATGTCCCTAAAATTAATCTTACCTCGCTTGGACGGAATATTCTTAGAATTGCGAGAAGACGTAGTTTTTGGTAACCTCTTACGGTTACTGTTATTAGGTAGTTGCGGGTTGGTAATTCTACAGCTAGGAACGGATGCATCAGCTATTACCGGTTTATTCGGTTTTTTAAATTGACCCTCTCAACCTCAAATTTTTTGCAAGCTTTTGAGAGTAGGTTTTATTTGTTTCCGGCGCACACCCGGAGAACTAGTAGGCTTTCTTTTACCGGGGGCGTGTACCTCCGGAAATCCACTCTCATCAGCTTCGTCGGAGTCCAGTTCATCGGTAGACAAAATCAAAAAAGGATTTTAATTTTGAGCGGCTGATACAGACGATGCAGACGCTCCGTTTTGCGACTTTAACATTTCTGCATACTTCTGCTTGGAGCGTTCTTGTATGGAACGTCTCACGTTACCAGTGCGCTTCTTGTACACGGGGCAGTTCTGCAAATCGTGGAGAGGCTCTTTGCCACAGTAAGCACACTTTGTTGCTTCCTGTTGGCAAGCATCCTCTAGATGCCTTTGGCCGCATTTGCCACAACGGGGCTTGTTGTCGCAAAAAGTAGCCGTATGACCCAACTGTTTGCACTTGGTACAATTAAATACCCTTGGTACAAAAAGGCGCACTGGGAAAAAAAACTTTATCAATTTCAACAAATTTTGGGAGAATTGATCCGGCGAAGGTCACTTGAAGCGAGTCCGATGGTGAATACGTCTTTTTTCCATCTACCATTGATCCTGCATGCAATTGTTTGCATTCCAGAATCTCAATGGTAGACGAAGCAGAATCTGGAAGTCGCCCCTTACCTTCCATAACGTCTTCACACGTCAGGCTCGCAGCAGAAACCACACCGTCTAACTCCACATCTCGAGATGGGATGTAGACGTAGTACTCGACATTATAACCTTCGTCACTAGCAATTTCATTTGCAATTTTATATGTAGGTGCAGTGACACGCAGTTTGTTTCGGTTGACCTGATGAAATTCGGTCCCTGGATAACGACGCGTCAAATTTCTTCTTATGCCCAAAAAGTCTAGGGCTTTCACTTTCTGCCGAAAGTAGACAACCCAAGGAGAGGCAGAAGACGGCTGATAACAGCGCGCCCTAAAAACATCTTTGGGAGGCAACTTGCCCCCCTTAGAAACATCCATGCAAAATTAAATTGAATTAAAAGAAAAAATGAATAAAAAAAAATTGAAAAAAAAAAAATTAAATCAGATTATTTTTTTTTGAGCCCCCCTACAGACAACGATTTTACTATATGGGAGAGAGATACACAACCACACTAGCAGATGAGGGAAAGAACAAAAAAAACAAATGTGCCTAAGAAAAAAAAGAGTGTATCGAATATAAGCTATCCACATACATTTGCGTTGTACGCATGTATTTGTGATGGTTTTTTATGCTCTGAACACTGCATGCTGTGCGTTTGACTGTCAGCTTTCTTTTGTTTACTTGTTTGTGCGGTTCAAATTCTGCGTTTTCAAAATGTCGCGTATTGAAAAGGAAGTGAAAATTAAGGTTCTGGACACATGGCTAAGTGAGAAGGGTATTACTATGCGAAAATTGGCGAAGCGGTTTGGAATTCATCATGCGAGTGTTAAAACCATCATTAATAAGTTTGGGGAACACTATTCTTTGGATGAGCTACCAGGAAGAGGCAGAAAACCCGGTTCTTCCAACCCGAAACTGGAGCAGAAAGTGGTATCTCTAATCATGAAGAACAAATCAATGTCAATACGTGATTTGGCCAAAAAAGCAGGAACGAGTGTCGGAATGATCCAGCGTATCAAGAGGCGAAACCACCTGAAGACCTACAAGAAGCAGAAAATCTCGAAACAAAGTGCAGAACAGAAGAAGCGAGCAGCAACAAGGGCCCGGAAATTGTATTCGCGTCTTTTGCAGCGTCCGGATGCATGCGTTTTGATGGACGATGAGACCTATGTACAGGAGGTCGATTCAAGTGGAAAAATTCGGTCGAAAGGTACTGGTATGGCAAGCAATATGTTCCTGTGGTTTGAAGTCAACCATTTTTTACACTACCGGAACTATAAATGCGGAAATCTATCGATCTGAGTGTCTCCAGAAGAGATTGTTGCCTTTATATAAGAAGCATAGTACACCTCCACTGTTTTGGCCGGATTTAGCGTCGGCTCACTATGCCAAAACCACTCTCAATTGGCTTGCGGAAAAGGGTATAGATTTCGTTGAGAAAAATATCAATCCACCAAATTGCCCTCAGCTTCGACCCATCGAACGTTACTGGGCAATCGTGAAGAGGGTCTTCAAGAAGACTGGTAAAGCAGCTGGGAACATGCAGGAGTTCAAAAAAATTTGGGCTCAAGCGTCCAAAAATGCGATGCAACACTTGTCCGGAACTTGATGAAGAGCATTCGATCCAAAGTTCGAAAATTCGTGAAGGAATAACTTAAATTTCATCCGGTCTTCATTATGTTCAAGTTTAACCTCGTACAATAAAGGATCAATTTTTTGTATGAATAAAATATCGGTTTTCAACAAAATTTTAAAGAAAGTTTGTGGATAGCTTATTTTCGATACACTCCTTAAGGATCAGAAGAGGTTTCGTGTTTTTTAAAAAAAACGACATAACCCCCACCCCAACATTTTTGCACACACTGGATTCCTTCCTCTCCCCCAGGATTTTCGGTTCATTTTATTTTTGGAGTAGATAAGATTGAAAAGGAAGGTATTTCCACTGCGATTCATATTAAAACATGATAATTCATCATATACATTGTTCAGATAAAGATAAAAACCAGAAGCAAGGTAAGCAATTCAAGAAACTCCTATCTTTCCCGCCCAAACAAACACCAACAACTTTTCGGTGGAAAAATGTTCTTTTTGCTGTTTCTGCAGTTCTTACGCGATCTTATTTTAAGGGGTTAAGAAGAATTTAGGGAGATTTTTTGTTGTTGCCATTATGAGATAGGTAAAAAGAAACTATCCATTATAAATAAAGAAATTCGATAACATGGCCATACATTGTTATTAACAACCTCTAGAAGCTAAGCAATACAATCCTTTATTTCCTATTTACATTCATAATAACAACTGACCACAAAAGTTACTACATCTTATATAAAACAGCAATTATTTCGAATGGTCAGCCATACATAGCTTCCGGCTTTCTTTCGCAATTACATGCTTTATAATAGCACAAAGCCGCCAATCTGGGTGTCCTTAGCTCATTAGCAAGCAAGAGCGGCAAACATTTGCACACGCATAAATCCCTGCGAACGAATGCCACCCTCAAAGACCGCGGCTCAACACCAATCAAACATGTCTGCGGTCTGTGTTCCTTCCTTGTCGGTCAAATCCACTCTCGCTCTGGCTGCGAATTGCTTCAAGAAGTTGGCCTTTCTCGAAGATGCCATCTGGGAAGTCGCGAAACCGGCGGCGGAGGACGGCAGCATGGCAACGAAAACAGTAAAAGACGAATTGGTTTATGCTATTTTTTATGACCACTATTTCGACCGAACCGGTTCAACACCATCGGCCATTTGGCAGAAACTGGTGGTTGTGACTCGCGGATGAACTATTTGACTTCGTGGGTAAACCGTTTTTTTTCTCTTTCTTTCGTGATTCGGATTCCATATGGAATGGCAGTCTTGCCTGGATGGCCTGCAGCGCAAAAGCGAGGTGGCTTTTATTGTTGTTGCTGTTGTACTTCTTCTTGGGGGTTGACGTTTGCCACGATGCAGTTTTAACAGTGAGAGCGACAGAGGGGACGAACAAAGTTTTCAAAATTATATAAGAGCAGTTTCCTGGTGGTTCTTTGGTTAATTGCCGATTAATTCTTGGAAGGATTGAAGAAGGAAACAAATGCGTGGAGACTTTTTAACTTTTGCTGTGTAATTCAAACTTTTTTTTTTTTTTGTTTTATGTGGATGCTGGCACACCATGGAAGATTTTTTTCTTATGAATGCTTTGCACAATTGTGTATGTACTCTTACGTTTCATTTGTTTTATGGCAAAAATATACTTTTAAAGGTTATATGCCACATTGTAAGGATGAAAACTTCGTTACTTCTCATTACTTTTAGAACACGAACGCACAATCTTGTGCGTCATGATATTGTCGACTTTTGAACACGAAGGTTCATTAATAATGTAATACTATATGTCAAAGATCACGAATTTGCTGGCAGGAACTCATCGGCAGAAGTTTGTTTATTTGTTTATTTATCGTTAATCTAGTAGATCATTTCATATGCATTAAATACTTAACTTATTGATCAATGCCTAACTAACCTCAAACAAAAAATGGCCAAAGAGTTCTTTTATTGCAGTGCATTGAATAAAGAAGATCGCGGATGAAATCGGGATAGCAAAATGAATGGTAATATTTTCCTTCAAAATATGTTGAGCAAGTTCAACTGAGGTTTTATTGTTTAGAGTTAAAATTCTGAATCAACTTTGCTTAAAAATCTTGCTCAAGAAGGGATGGGCGGGATTATTTGCGTAATTTCCTTTTTTTTAATAATGATATATCGTTGCTTTCATCAATTTTGAGATTAAATTTATGATTGATTTGTGTAGTTAGTTCTAAAGTTCTAAGTTCTAAACACTGTACATTTACAGTGAATTTTGAAATCCGCGAGACGCCGTTGGTAATTAACTATAACCCAGCAGAAAGTTTCAAAGATGAATTAATGCTGGAATCCATACCTACTTTGGGCTTTGAAGGATTCCACGAACGAATAAAATTCAGCGTACTACAAAAACATTGATTAGACAGGTAATTCTCCACGGCCATGACACCTAAGCTTTGCATGCACCTACAGGGCCTTGGTGCACGGAAGATTTTCCGAACGATCTACTATGAAGTGCAGATGGATGACAGGAGAGAAACGAACCACGAATAACTTGAGTTTTTGGGAGAACCATCCGTCGTCCACAAAAATCGGTCAACTATGATGGGCAGTGCATGTCGTAGGGATGTTAGACGACAGCCCGGTGAAAATGGTTCTCGAGAGCAAAGAAAAATGTACAAGAAGCAGAATCGCACAACATGCAAGATGGGTCGATCCAATCTAAAAAGACTAGCGGACCCTTCGCAGACTGCAAGGCTGATGAGCCATGTACCGTGTAAAGGGTGAGTCGATAACTTTTTTCATACTTGATCGAAATTGACCAAATTTTGCCCAGTTTATCTCTAGAGTCCATTGTTTATATCCGCTAAGTTTTTGCACTTGAGATTCCGGCCGAGATGGAAGAAAACCAGCAAACCGATCGCGATTCACCCACATGCAAAATCCTGGGTTGTCGCATTGCACCTTGGAAAAACTGATGAGTATACATCATTCGAACGTCTCAACGCTTCAAGGAACAGATGTCAGTGGACCACAAGCCCGGATTTGGTGGAAAATCAGGAACAACGCACACGACCAAGAGAGCGCTGACTGCTCATTTCTAGCGGATTCCGAACAGTTCGACGCAGGACTTGGCCAAAAAAACTTGATGTTTCACAAAGTTTCGTCCAGAGGGTCAAGAATCCGGATTTGGAAAGAAAACGTACAAGTTGCAGAACTTGCCAAATTGGGACAAACGCCAGCCGAGTGTTACTAAAACGGGTGCCGGTAACTCTACACGAAGCTGCTAACGAATTACCGGTACGGCGTCTTCCATGATGAGACCTACATCAAGGCGGATCACAAGCAGTTGCCGGGACAGCAATATTTCACGGGGCATAGGCGTAGCCAGGATTTCAAATAGGGGGGGGGAGTTTTTTTTTAGAGAGAGAGAGAGAGAGAGAGAGAGAGAGAGAGAGAGAGAATTACATCGTCTCCAACCAGTGGTTGCACATACTGAACAATTAACATTAACGGACACTTAACGGACAATACAACGCCCGGTGGACCAGTAGAGTAGGGTCATTTTCATGTTCCGACAGATGGAGCGGGAATGGAGCCCCATTTATGTGACATTACGCCTGAATGCTGGTGGATTATCTTCTCTACTCTCACCCAAAGTATTTGACAATACCCGTCCGTTTCTTGCAACAAGATTAAACAATTCTAGGCTTGTTCTGGAATAAAAAAAAAAACGATTTTAAAAACTTTCGATTTTTCCCATGTTTTTAAATCAAACCACATTGAATGCCAAACATTTAACGGGTCATGTTGGATTTTTGTATAGAATAACCACCGAATTTGTTTGCAGTTTGTACTGAAAATGTACTTTTCATCCGCGACCCTCTCACCCAAAGCAACACAGAAGAAACACCGTTTTTTACTCACCATGCTCACACCGTTTGAATAGATTATATTTTTTTAATGGTTGTTCAAATAATAAGTGATTAGCTTTTAACAAACATACATTTTGAGTTTTGGTGGTTTATAGCTTATGGTTTGTGTCCCCTTTGCTCACCTTTAGTATAATTATTTTATCTGATATTTTCTAAACAGGAACATCAAACATAACCTTTTAAAACGACGTAAGTAACAAATGTAAGCAAGCTGTGTTTTTTGTGCTGAATTGTTGCTACTTGCATTCTCAACACACGAGTAGTTAGTAAATAATTTAAGAAATTTTATTCATCAATGACGAAAAGAAATGCATATGCGTTCCAACAGCTATTCCTCAATATTTTAAAAATAATTTATATACACATCTGCATCTGCGTTTTGAAATTTGAACCGATTTATCTGATATGATCCAACTGAAACACGTTCTGTCGAAACACGGTATATGTAGCAATCATGTGTATCTGAGTAGTATGAAACCAAAACGGTGTATCATTGAATTACATTAAAATTGTTGTTCAAATTCGAGAAATACAACCATTTTGCATATTTTTCTATTCGTGGTTATTTCAGCTGCATGAAAAAACATTCGTTTTGTTTTGTTTGCTTGTTTTTTTTTAATTACATGCTGGAAAATATTATACTTACTTTTGAAAAACTTTCGAATGTCCATTTATGGCACTTCTGGATAAAATGAATCAAATAACTGCTTTAGACTGCTTATAATAAAAAAAAACCGTATGTATTTTACCCGATGATTCGTTTTGTTATGAAGGTTCTTCTGTTTATAAACACGCGCAGAACCATCGCTTATTCTTCCTGTCATCCTCTAAACTCTCCACCGATTGCTTGTCGATCTGCCAAACTTGGAAGACATATGCATGGAGTAATCTCAAATTATAATAATCCGTCCAATCTATCACAAAACGTTGCGATTGGTTGAGCGGACTGGAGATAATTAAATCCATTTGTATAAGGCCAAGTCTCTCCCGGTTGGTATTAAACCGATGAGCATGGATATCAATAGAAACATAAAAAAAACATAGTTACCAGAAGGCACAAAATGCATCTACGGACTCTTATTTTTACGAAATCCCTCAATTTCAATTTTTAATGGACTCGCATAGATTTTTCATTAGACACTTCAACTTGATTGATACAGTTATTAGTTACAGCAGTGCAATAGATTGTAGAATACAGTAGTAAAAATTGTAAGGTACGAAAAAAGAGTTTGGTTCGAGCATCGGCTGTGAAAGGTTGTGTCGATGCTTTATTACGCACAATTTTTCTATCGAGCATGGCGCGTTTTGTATTGTTTCGGTTATCTATAATTCGGTGTAACGAGTGATCGAGTGAGCACAGTAAGAGAACAACAAAGCGTCACTCAAGCGTTCATAAAATTATCCTTGTTTTCCTAACGGAAAACCACCATCACACTTTGTGAGTGGCTCCAATAGCATCCTTATTATTGGTTTAACTCAGATCAAATCGGATTTCCAACATTATAAAAAATCACCTTGTTTTTCCGATGAAAAAACACCATTACACTTTGTGTGTGGCCCCAATAGCATCCTTACTGTTGTAATCGGTTCGAATCAGAAATCGGTACTAGTATTTAAATATTTTACTAAACGAAGCGTGAATTCAGCTTATTGTTTACCAAAACGAACCCTGCTGCCACCCAATTTTGTCATCCAAAATCCCAGTGATTTCTCGTGGAAGTGCGGCGGTGGTCTCGGCTTCCAATAAAACGTCCAAATAAACGTTAACGCATTCCTACCCTTTCCTTATTTGACCTGCATTCGGGCGAGGCCAGCGCCGGTATTGCCTTAGTTTGGGATCACCAGTTTTACACATTGAGCATGTTTGCATCATCTGTTGATCTGCTGAGTAATAACAGCTGAACTGGCAGTAACGGAATAACAACTTCGGGCGGTCAATCATGCTCATTATCCTGCTCATGCTCATAAAAACGGATAAATTATTTGAATAGGATAAGACAACTGCAACTTCTCGCCCTGACTAGCTTGCTGTTCTGCTTCTCACACACTGACTCAAACTGTAAGATATGATCAACATATATTCTCAATAATACGAAACTACAGTACCCTAAAACGGGGAAAGCGGGGTAACGGGGCGGTTTGACCCATGCCATGAATAGTTCAAATACATATTTTTCGTTGATACTTTTTCTAACTATCAACTGTGTTTCTTAATCTAGTATTATTTGGCTTCTGAAAGCTATAGCATAGGTTTGAATATTCAGTTTTTTGATTAACCAAGAACTGAACATTTTATTGAGCATAGCTTCTTCAACTTTCAGCTAGCGGGGAAAAAAATCAATCAATGCTTATCTAATAGCTAACATTACAGATTAAGAGATATTTCCCTAGTAGCACATTTGTTTCAACCCAGTAAAGGTGACTGCTCTGTGACTCAATTAAGTCACAATAGAGCTGCTGAAACCAGTTTTGACTGTTGTGTGCTGCTTGGGGTTTTTAGATACTTTAGGCTACATAGGTTGGGTTCTAGGTTAAAGGAAAAATATTGTAATAAAATTGTTACTCGTTACTATTTAAAAACTATTATATAATTACAACTTTTTTCTCATGGATGTCAATTTTTTACGCTTTTTTGCTACAACTTGTTACAAAATCGAGGCAACTTCGCGTAATTTGGCTTTTTTTATTTAGGCAAAGGAGCAATCTGACAAACATCCCAAGCAACACAAAATCGTCATATTTGGTTACAGTGACTTGATTGTGACTTAATTGAGTAGTATTGGAGTAACATCAACTGTATTGCAACAAGTTACTTTGCAACCTTCTAAAGATAAAAAATAAATAATAATATATTGAAACAAATAATAAAATTCTAAAAATAAAATCAAAACTTAGGGGGGGGGGGGCAACGGTCCCCCCCCGCCCCCCCCCTCTCCCTCTTTTCCCCCCTCCCCATAAATAGGGAAAAACCCCCCACCGCCCGTCCCCCCAACCCCAAAAACTAACCTCAAAACATTTTTTTTTTTTTTATACCATAAACCAAAAACACAAAAAAATTTTTTACCCAAAATTTTTATACAGTGTTGGTTCCTCCTGTACAAATTTTTTCTCGGGCGGCAGGAAAATTTTTTTTAAAAAAAATTTTTTATCCAATTCTTGTTTGGTGGGTCCCACACCCACCGCTGCCACCCCCCCCCCCCCCCCCTCGGAGGGGGGAGTTTTCCCCCCCCCCGCGACCCTTTCACCATTACCCCCCAAGGAAGGAAAGGTTGGAAATAAGGAGAAGGAAAATAATGATAATGAAAAAGGAAAGGAGCGATACTTTCGGGATATTATCATCCCTGAAAGGTCAGATTTTGAGTCACAATAGCCTCAGAGTATTTTATGGAAAGATTATATTGGGTTCTAGGACTGCCCAATTTGAGATATTAAAATTATGATAAGTAATTTGCATCAGAGTTCTTTTCCACATCGGGAAAAGAATTGAAGAACATTTTTTAGGTTGAGATTTCTATAATTAGACTCATCAATAATATGACGACCGAAAATATTAAAACGTAGTTGAGCAATTGCAGGACAATTGCATACTAGGTGGAAGGGAGTCTCATAGTCAGCTTCGCAAAGCTCACATGCAAACGACTGTGCACGTTGCATGTTTGTCAGATGATAGATCAGATTACAATGACCCGTTAGAGCCCTAACAAGGATACTACAGTTATTTTTTGAAAGATTTAATAGATAATTGCTGACTTTGGGTGACAGCGATGATAAGTACAATTTCGTCTGACGACAAGTATCAAGATCTGTCCAGAGCTTATTGTGCTCAGAAAAAGCCCAAGAAGAAATTTTCTGCTTAATCCAGCATGCTGAAATGGGCACAGCAGGTTCAGGACCAATGAAACTATTTGTGGCACCATCACGAGCGAGTTCATCTGCCCATTCATTGCCACCAATACTTGAATGCCCCGGGACCCATAAAAGATGGACAGCATTTAATTAGCTAAGTTCTTCTAACTGAGTCCGGCATACTATGACCAGTTTTGATCTGGAATTATTTGAGCCAATCGCGTTGATAGCAGCTTGACTATCGGGACAAAAATATATTATTTTACCCATTACTTTTTGTTGGAGGGCCGCCTGCACTCCACAGATAATAGCAAAGATTTCTGCTTGAAAGACTGTGCAAAAGCTACCTAATGAAAAAGATTGTTGTAACCTCAACTCACGAGAGAAAACTCCAGCTCCAGCTTTACCATCAAGTAGAGATCCATCAGTAAAAATAATAACGTTACCGGCGATCGTCCTCTCAGTGTGCCCCGAGACCCAATCATTACGCAATGGGAAAGAGATAAATATATCAGCATTTGGAAAACTAATAGGAAGTGTTACATCGCTCGAAGCTAGAACAAACTTATCCCAATTTATTAAGTGTGCCCATAAACGTGTATGAGACCTATTATTGTTTGCATCATGATGCCAAAACCCATTTGCCTGTAAACGGTATGCGCAAGAGTAGGCTTCCTGTTTCAAGAAAATTTGCAATGGTTTGATATGAAAATGCACCAGATGTCACTATTAGACACATGCGCTGCAGGTGATTCAGCTTTGTCTGGATAGTTCTCATCTCACCTTTCTGCCACCATACGAGGCACCCGTAAGCTAATATTGGTCTAACAATTGCAGCAAAGAACCAGTAAATATATTTTGGTTTATGACCCCAGGTTTTACCTATAGTTCGCCTACATTGTCCAAAAGCCATACATGCCTTTTTGATTCTAGAGTCAATATGAGCAGACCAATTTAACTTAGAGTCTAAAATAACTCCAAGATACCTTACTTGGTCTGTTATACAGACTTCAGAATCAAAGAAACGAAGTGGACGAACTCCGGTAATCCTTCGTTTTTCTGTGAATAGAACAAGTGTTGTTTTGTTGGGATTTACTGAGAGTCCGATATCACTACACCACTTTCAGTTTCTCTTAGAGCCTGTTGCATCAGGTCAAAAAGAGTACTAACACACAATCCAACAATCATTGTAAGGTAGTCATCAGCAAAGCCATAAGAAGGAAATCCCAAGTTGTTAAGTTTACGTAATAGACTATCTGCTACGAGATTCCATAGCAGAGGTGATAGAACGCCTCCCTGGGGACAAACTTGAATACATTGTCTCCTTATATAGGCTCGTCTCAGTGACGAGTTCAAATAACGATTTTTGAGCATCTCGTGTATCCATGTTACGATAACAGAGGGCACACCATGAAAAAGTGCAGCTTCAATGATGGCATTGAAGGAAACATTGTCAAAGGCGCCCTCAATATCTAAGAAGACTCCTAAACAGGATTGCTTCTGTGAAAAAGCCTTCTTTACATCATGGACAACGTGGTGCAAAGGGTTGTTGTAGACTTGCCTCTTTGATATGCATGTTGCATTTGATGAAGAGGTTGTCTAGAAAGAGTTTCATTTCGAATGTTATGATCAATAATTCTTTCTAAACACTTAAGCATAAAAGAGCTCAGACTGATTGGCCTGAAACTTTTCGCTTCATCATACGTCGCGCGCCCCCATTTTGGGATAAATTTAACATTTATTTCTCTCCAGGATTTTGGAATGTAACCTGTAGCAAGGCTGCAAATGAAAATTTGTTTTAATATATTTTTAAGATGATCAAAACCTCGCTGAAGTAAACATAGATACAGCCCATCTGCTCCAGGAGTCTTATAAGGTGCGAAGCTATTCAGAGCCCATTTGATTGATTCGGGTGTTACTAGCCTGCGAGCTAACGCCCTAGATTCATAACGAGCAGGACAATTTGAGATGGTCCAATCTCAAAGTTTACGGAGTTATTGAACTTTTAATACACGTTAGTCTTAAATTAACTGGTACTAAACAATTATGCTACTTAGCTACTTACTTTCGTTCGAAAGCTGAGAAAATTTTCAGAGCCTCATTGTCTGTCTACAAATCACATTGGGTAGCCTATCTTTATTTTCAAGCATTTAAGTCTTCCAAGAACGCTTAGAAATGTAGGCCTATAGTCTTAAAGATCAATCACAGTAATACATGGCTTTTTCGGCGGTTTTATAAGCACCATTATCCAATTTTGGTCCATGGACACTCGTTGAATAGTCTACCTTGATTTACCTTCTTTTTCAAGTGATATAGATCATCCAAAAACTCCATAAAGTTAAGTAGTAGCTTCTTTTAAATCAATTATCCCAACAATTGACTTCTCTAACGTATTTACAAGCGACAGATCCTTCTGTCGATCTATCAACGCACTCTGGATTGTACATCTTCATTTTGAAGCATTTTAAGTCTCCCGAGAACTGCTTTGGAGTATGGGTTTACAAAGCTTGAAAGGAAACGTCATAATAAATGGGTTTGCTGTCACAGTTACAGGTGGCAACGCCTCATTATAGTTACCCCAATGACAAATTGCACTACAACTAAAATCACAAAAAAGTACAAATATAATACCTAATCAAATTTAACATAAAACACGTCTGAAACTACACTCATTTGTTTCTCGGGAAAAGTTGAAATTAAATACACTGAAACACCTGTTAAAGACACGAGACATGCTACGCATTGGTTCATGTAAGCCATAATTTGTTCTTACAGGAGAAATGTTGAGGAACGAATGTGAACGAAGATTGTGACGACGTATGTTGATGTTCAGCAGCGAAGAACTGTCAACGTTAAATTGCAGGAGGTCTCCAATAAAACATGCCTTTGCCACGTTGCGCCTCGCCTCTAGTGATTCCAGATTGATCAGCATACGGCGGCTTACATAACTCGGTAAGTTAGATGGATCTCTCCACCTGAGATGACGTAGAGCGAAACCAGGATAGGAGCCACGTTTGAGAATTTTGAATCCTTTCGCCTGTTTTTTTTTTCAATTGTCTTTTCATTATTTTGTTAGTCAGTGTTTTGTTTGCAAGTTTAATACGACTTTCCGTAATTTCTTCAGTCTTTTTTAGTACTTTTGAAGCATTTCACCAGCCGTGCAAGGATCATGTCGTCAATAGAGACGCTGTTGACACTGCCTCAAAAGTTGTTATTTTTTTTTTTTTTTTTCTCTCTCTTCCCCTTGTTTTTTTCTTCCCCTTTTTTTTGTGTTGTTTTTTTTTTTTTTTTTTTTTTTTTTTTGTGTTTTTTTTTTCTTTTTTTTTTTTTTTTTTTTTTTTTTTTTTGTGGTGGGAAAGTTTTTTTGAGAGTTTTTCGGATTACAAAAAAATTTGTCACTATGTCGTCGAGATATTTGTATTCTACCAGTTTTAGTAATGTCTGATGTTACAAGTTTCAGTAGTTCCAAAAGTATAACTTTTATGGTTTACAGATGGGACTCATGAGAGTGAAGTTTCCTTTAAACGAGTTTTGGAAGTCATGGCTTCTCTTTATGTTATTTAATTTGTCGGTCAGTGTTACATTCATAAGTTCAAGAGGGCATTTTGTAACTTCTTCAGTCGTTTGTAATTTAGTAAACTTATGTCTAGTTCTTAGGTGCTTTGAAAGTCATCTATGCATACCTCGTCTTACCACGTTTAATTTACATATCTCTTTGTCCGCCTCAGTCAGTTTTTGTCTTCTTTTTTATTCAGTTAAATTCTATAGTTCTGTTGTAGAAAAGTGCAGGTTTACTTGTGTGATAATTGCCTTTTTTTTATTTGTCTAATACTTATCTCTAAGTCGTTTAATCCCTTTAAAGTCTTACATGTCTATGCAGCCTAAAAATAATTATTTGAGTCGTGTTTAGCTATAAGATTCACTTTTCGGTGGCAAAGTAAAGCTACATCGCGCCTGTTCCCTATCTATTATTTTAAAATTATCGAGAATGAAGCCGTTATAAGATTGTTTGTATACCATTGTTATAAAGTGTGGTATTTTTATTATAACTCTTTGAAATGATAAATAACAAAATAAGAATGGCGCCACGTTCCTAGTTTTAATAAAACTTCAACTCAGTGAATCCAACAGTCGATCCCTACGAATGTCAATAATCTTGAACACATTGTCTATCAATATTTATACATCTTTCTAGATAGAGTTATATGTAAGCGTAACTACGGCTCATCATCTAGAGGAACGCATAAGAAAGGTGTTGCAGCCAGGAAGAAATCCCACCTTATTATTACTGAGGAAAGAGCCTCACCTGACTGCACCAGCACTCAAGGCTCCCAGACAAAATGTCCGTTGGATCACATCTGTAAAATCAATGCATCAATGCCAGATATGTGACGCGGCATTAAATCAAAATATTCAAGATGTGATACTACCACGTCAGGATATGTCTTTGGTTGCCATCTCAGTGCTGATGGTGTAGGCCAACTCATCGCGACCAGATCACATATCCGAGGGGAGGGGAATCCCTGGAGTCCCAGATCTTGTTTCATAATGTTGTAGATCGGCTGCCATTTTCCGTACCGGCCGCTGAGATTTTTACCGTACATTGACGATTTTGATCGTTCGCGTATTTCTCAACGAGCAAGGTCGGCCAGATCTCGTTCGGTAATCCTATGAGGAAGCGTCACGGTACCTTCTGATGGTATGATAAACGAAATCGCGCTTCACACCTTTCAAAAACTTTTAAATCATCGCGTCACGTAATAGCTCCATAGTCCGCGAAAGAAAGACACTGAATGAAAACAAGCAAACATGCCACGAATTCATTTGCACAATCAAAAAGAAGAAGCACACCAATTCATCCGAAATAAAGGGTGTATTCGATAAAAATGGCACACAGAAAATCTTCTGTAACTTTTGAATCGTATGAGTAAAAAACCTAGAAATTTGAGTAGATCTTATCTATAGTGTATTTTTTACATCCGCCAAGTTTCATAGTTATACATTCAGTAGTTCCAGTCATGTCGTCGAAACAAGAAATTGTCCGTGAGAAAATTTTGTTCACTCACAATCAAAATCCAGGGGCGTCCCACCGGTGGATTGCTAAAAGGCTTGGAATTGCAAATACAACTGTGTCTCGTGTAATAAGAACCTTCAAGGAGCATCTGAGTGTCCAAAGGAAGGAAGGGAGTGGTCGTAAAAGTGGTCCAATGGACAGTAAAATGGCCAGGAAAGTCGTACAACAATTCAAGAACCGTCCAAACATGTCAATTCGAGATGTTGCTAAAAAGTCTAAGCTGTCAGTCGGTTTTGTGCAGAAAACCCTGAAGCGTGCTGGGTTACATGTTTACAAAGTGCAAAAAGCCCCAAACCGGAATGAAAAACAAAACATCACTGCGAAAACCCGCGCCCGGAAACTTAACACGAAGCTGCTCACCAAATCCGGTTGCATCGTGATGGATGACGAAACATACGTCAAGGCCGACTCCCGTCAACTTCCTGGGCAAGAATAATTCGTTGCCAAGTCGAAGTTCGATGTTCCGGAGGATGTTCGAAAGAAGAAACTATCGAAATTTGCAAAGAAGTTTCTAATCTGGCAGGCGATTTGCGGATGTGGTGAAATAAGTGCTCCCTTCATCACTTCCGGAACAATAAACGGTGCGATTTACACGAAAGAGTGTCTTAAGAAGCGTCTCTTTCCATTCATTAAGAAGCACAAAGGATCAACTCTGTTTTGGCCTGATCTAGCATCCTGCCACTACGCTCGAAACGTATTGGAGTGGTACCGAGCCAACGGAGTCAATTTTGTGCCAAAGGATATGAACCCACCAAATTCACCGGAACTTCGTCCAATTGAAAAATTCTGGGCAATTATGAAAACGGAACTTCGCAAACATCCCAAAACTATAAAAACAGAGCTAGAATTGAAGAAAATTTGGGTAAAAACAACAAAAACACTGGGAAAATCGGTTGTACAAAATTTGATGGGTGGAGTGAAAAGGAAGGTGCGGGCATTCGGGATGGGAGACGAAATTGAATAAAACAAATGTTGTAAATCAAAACTCATTAGTAGTTCTTCATTCCCTGAAAATTTCAAGAAAATCCGATAATCAGTTTAATTTTGATGAGTATATATGTGTGTGCCATTTTTATCGAATACACCCTTTATCTGTAGCGTAGTTAGACGACCAAATCGAAAAGAAAAAGTTTATGAGGATATATTGGACACTGTGCATACTTGTGTGTGTTTATGTTTGTATGTGTGTATGAGTTGAATAGAGATAACAGACATGCAACATAATTGAATACCTATACTGCAGCTCTGATAATTTTGTCCGTGAAATAGGGGACATTCACTAATTACGTTACGTTACATGGAGTTTGATGGTGTTTGTCGAAAGTTGACAGATCATAGAAATGTTTCAGGGGGCGACCCCGGCGTAGTGATTAGCATCCATACTTCTCACGCCAAAGTCACGAGTTCAAATCTCACCCCCGGACAAGTTACGAAACAACTCAAAAAGGATTTGAGTGACTGCTATGGGAGATGAACCAGCCCAGGGCTGAACATCTCGATAATCAAAGTATGAAAAATTAAAGGAAATCTTTCAGGCCATCTATACGGAAAAAAAATACTGCAGGGTCTGACACTGTCTTTTATAACATAGCATTATTTATGGACGGTTACTCATACACTAAATCGGTTTTCGGGTTTTGATAAGAAATCGAGAAGTTGTCTTAACTTAGTTTCTAATCTGAAACAAGTTTCGATCAGCAGATAAAGGAAAGACTCCTCAATCCATAGAGTATTACGAAATTTTCAAAAGGCCTTCTAAGTATTGTTTTATGTATAGTATTTGGTGTTATGGTAATCAAAGTTTTCCAAACATATTGTTTTTCATATAATATTGTAGGAGTGGTACTATAGAATATCTATTGTTTTGTGGAAAATAGCTATTGAGCCACACGATCAAATTCCAACCTGCCCTGTTAACTTGCAGAACATAAACATAAAATGAGTTAAATTTTTCGTAATTTTGTAAAATTCAGATGGCGTTAATTCAAATTTGAATTCTCTTCGGTATGAAACAGAGATGTTTTGTGCCTTTATTCCGAATGCTTTGTCAAATTCTATAATGATTTAAACAAAATGTCTGCGATATTTTCCTTCAATAAATAACACGTTTAAATCCTTCATTACCGTCAACCTTCGGCCACGCAACCATTCGCAGAAGCGAAAGGTTTTCTTTTTTCCGCACGTGAATTACTTCATATCCATCTTGTTGATCATTTTACCGATATTGTTGCTTATAATTGCGCCTGTCTGGTCGTTCTTTGTACATTTTACGGCACCAACCAGACACGTTTCCAGGCAGTCTCAAGCGTGAAGAGCGAAAGCAATCATAGCTCGAATGCACCGTTTTTGCGCGCGTTCCGACCATCCATCTGGCCGCGGCTGCCCTGCTCCCGTCCTGTTCGAAAGGTGTCCGGTGCCCTCTGTCATCGATGGGTGAACCAATAGACATGGCATGAACCAAGGCATTTCGCTTCGCATATGTGGTGCATGAAAAACGGTCGCCCGTCTGGGATGCAGAGTACAACTGCAGACTCTCTTTCTTGTTTACGCTCGGCTTGAATCATATTGAAGGTCGAATTTATTAATATTTCGGTTAAATAAATTGCTGATAGTAGTCATTGTTTATACACATTTTCAACTCCGAACAGCGACTGTCTAGTCAGAGTGGTATATCGATTATCTTCCTTCGACTACTACTATTTTGCATATTACTCGAAACGAAATGAATATGCAGTCAAAACTCAGAGACTCGCTGCTGCTCGGGTATAAGACAAACCATCACTTAATACATAGTACACACTGGGGATATTAAATAACAGCAAACTTGTTGCAATCCACTGGCTCTTATTATGCCCCATTCTTACCTATTTGTCTTTTCTCTGTCACCAGCGCTACTTTTTGTTGGCAATACTGTGCGTCTGCTGACGTTCGATTATTGGAATCCATATATGCTTATCGGGTCGAATAAATATGCAGTTTCTTACTCATAATAAACAAACGTTGACAAAATGTGCTCCATCCGTTGGTACCGCGGGAGTGTAGCATTCACATTTTTTTTTTTTGCAAACATGAGAAATCGTAAATGCCATGATCATGTCCGGCAGCGTTCCATACTGAACAATAATCGATCAAATTACGAAACGCGGATATGTTATGTGACTTTTAGTAAACCGTAGAGTAGATGTTGTGAGATGCGAGATGTTAAATATTTCCTCCCTCGGTGCTTCCATGGGAGATCCTGCCATTTTAGATCCATTGTATCTATCCAACCGAGCGAATCACGGCACCGATCGCCCTCAGTTAGCTGGCTGCAGTATTTAACATTCAACATTGTTCAAAATTAATTGACTTAACTTGACTTTCAGATTACGGATGCAAAATGGCAACAGGGATATACAATAGAAGCAGACGGAACTGAATTTGAAACTCGAATCTGCTGCGCTGTTGGGTTTGAAGAGCCATATCGTTTTTTTTTTTGTGGTTTAGTTCGAACAATCTAGCCGCTCCTGCTACAACAGGTCAATAAATAAAGATGTCTTGTGTGAATAAATTTGACATGCTACGTGGAATTTTTTCCGCTTAAAATTATCTACAGCTTGTGTTCTGCTAAGGTAACGTGTTTTTAATCAAAGGATGCTTAATTTTCATGTATACAATGAAATGCGGACAATGTGTTTGCAAGCTCAAAACCTCTTGAATAATTGACAGAAGTCGTTAGAATTTCAATTGTAATCATATTGATTTTTTGGCCTTTTTGCACAGATTAAGCAGGTGTAGTTTCGCAATGGTTGAAAAATGGGTACGCCACATGCATTAATTTTGACTAGACATTCATTTAGCCGCACCTAAAGGAAGAATCCAAGTAACGCAAAGGTGAGGTTGAATGTCATAGATGGCGCTCGTTAAAAATAGTTTTTCGAGCTACCTAAGCAAAGTAATTGGTGATAAAAAGATACGAAAACCGACGATAATGACGATGCTGACCAATTCCATACAGTTTGCAAAATAGAGAAAGCTATTATCAATTTCAGTTTTAGATACTACGATGTTTAACCTTACTTTAGCTTTGCTTGGATTTTACAATAAGTTAGAATAGTTTTCGATTGTTTAATTGAACGTGGTTTTTGGGTGGAGTGAATTTTGTTAGTAGTACAACTAAAGGAAAGGAAACTCATCTCACTCACACATATACTTTTGTGGTATTGAAGGATGTAAACAATCAAACGTCAGCCGCTAAGCTGCAGTATAAAAAATTACATTTTCTTTACTGTGTTGTTTTGAGCAATTTTTGAAATATTGTTATATTTCGTGATTTTTGTTTTAAAAGGTGTGCTAAAGATGTGCATTGTTAAATGTTGGTTAAGCGATTTGTGAACATTTCATAGAAATGGCGAAAGGAACTCGTTTGATGGAGGATGAACGATGAATCATAACACTATTTAAGGAAGAAGGCTACTCAAACCAGTCAATCGCCAAGAAAATCGATCGATCCGAAAAGTAATTCAAAACTTAAAAAAAAAAAGTGCGAGCTATGGTGTGTAACATCCCACAAAAGGGCGAAGCAAGGTGTTTTTACTGTTCGAAGAGCAAATCAGACACGAAGCAACTAAAAATCGATCGTCTTGTTCGCAAATTAATGACATATTGGATTTTACCGCATTTTTTATCTTCATGATTTCATTTTAATTTTGAATCGTTTGGTGGGGCAATAAAGGTGCCGCCACACGGTGCTTGAAATCTATGCTATAGTTCACTATGATATAGCCGTTATAGATATCTATTTCATATTTCTATGAGATTCGAGAAACGGTTTTGCAAAAATATGAGCTATGAAGTAATAGAAGCTATGTAGTAGAAATCTTTGCCGCAGCTCTATCACTTAACTTTTGACGGTGTACACACGATTGATTGTCTTTGTGGTCGCAAATAGCAGTTGCAGCTTTCAAAAATAAATTGGGAAGTAATCAGGCACATTCGGTAGCTTGGACAAGAATAAAAATTACTGCAGTTCTTACATATTGAAAGGCAATAAAACGAAAAACTAGCAAAGTCTGAAAAAATCGTGGAAAGCTCGTCTTGAAGCTGGGGAATTAGCTTATCTGCTAAGGACTGGGTTATCAGTCCTATAGGGAAATTTTCAAAAGTTTAAAGTTCTTCAAATGTTAAGGAAGTTCTTTACAGAAATTCGGGAAGGTTCATAGAGATCCATTCTTCAGAGAAATAAGGGAAGTTCCTCAGAGAAGTTCGGGAATTTTTTTCAAGGATTCAGAAATACTTCAGAAACTTCAGAAATTTTATAGAATTTGGGAATTATTCAAAATTTCAGGAAAAAACAAGTTTTCAAGGAACTACAGGAAAGTCTTCAAAAACTTCAGGAAGGTTCTTCAAAGGAATTTAGGGAATTCTTAGAAAATTCAAGAAGTTCTTCGGAAACTTCAGAAAAGTTCTTCAAAACTCATTTCAAAATTCAGGGAATTCTTCAAAATTAGAATCAAAAATTCACAAGGAATTCAGGAAGTGTTTATGGGAACTGCAGGAAGTTCTTCAGAGGCTTCAGGGAAGTTCTTCACAGAAATTCAGGGAAGTTCTTTATAGAAGTTCGGGAAAGTTCTTCAGAGAACTTCAGGGAAGTTCTTCATAGAAATTCAGGGTAGTACTTTAAAGAAGTTCAGGGAAGGTCTTCAGAGAATTTCGGGGATGTTTTTCAGAGAACTTCGGGGAAGTTCTTCAGAAGACTTCAGGGAAGTTCTTTAGAGAACTTCAGATAACTCTTCAGAGAAATTCGGAAAGTTATTCAGGGAATTTCAGCAAAGTAATTTCAGGGAAGTTATTCAGAGAAATTTCAGGGAAGTTCTTAACAGAAAATCAGGGAATTTCTGGGAAGTTTTCCGGAGAACTTCGGTGAAATTCTGCACTGAACTTCGGGGAAGTTCTTCAGAGAACATCAGGAAAGTTCTTCAGAGATCTTCGGGGATGTTCTTCAGAGAAGTTCTTCTGAGAAGGTCAGAGAAGTTCGTCTGGAAGTTCAGGGATGTTCTTAAGAGAAGTTCAGGGAAATCGGTTAAATTAATTGCTTTCAAATCATTCGTACCGGTTCTTAGAGCAGAAAAATGAAATGAAATTGAAATGACAGCTTTATTTAAAACTCGTATAATATTTACAAGAGGATTGGCTGTAAATTTCACTTGATTTTGAAGAAAAATGGAAATTTTCCAATTGTGTAGGAGCGTTAGACGGAAACCACGTTAGTATAAAAGCCCCTGCAAAGAGCGTCAGTGATTATTTAAATTGTAAAAAGCAGTTCAGCATCGTTCTAATGGGTATGGTGGATGCTGAATACAAGTTTACATATGTCAACATAGGAGCATAAGGAAGGATCAGTGATAGTGGGATATTTGCCGATTGCTGTTACGGAATCCGATGCAGGATCTTTAGCTCCTGAGATGCCTGTTTCGGCTCCGATAGTGGGCAAGTTGTATGGCTCATCTGCACGAGGACAATCAGCTGCTCTTGAGACATTCTGAAAATTATTTTCTCTTCATAGGACTGCTCAAATTTGTTATTCAAGTTCCTTAAAGCCGTCGAATATTTGTTATACAACGCAGTCTTCAGCCCATTACATCTCCAGCAACGGGTTGGATTTTTTGTGTTTTTTAAGTTCCGTGGGTTCGGACACGATTTCGACGCAGTTTGAGAGAAGCACCATTTCATCATATGCTGACTTTTTACGCTTCAAATTGCGCACTACTGGCTTTGGTTTCGATCCACTCGGAATTTCAAGTTTCAAAAAGGGGTGATTGTACTGTAGAGTCAGGGATTAAAATCAATGGTTGAACATCGAAACTGGTAGAATCGTAATCTGCCTCTCAACGTTATCATCTTGAAAATGCTTAGTACTTAGCTAGGTATCAATATCCCCTGGTCTAGACTTTCTTAGGATGAGGAACTGCAAAGCAGAATAAAACACTTACTTTGAAGTGTACACTTCCACAGGTGATCGGGATTAGTTGGGTCGGCAGAATCTCTTTTCCTGGGCCATTTTTGCTTTAAAAAAAACCGTAAAACACACACACTAGCAAAACAAAAAGAGAGAGTAAGATCGTGAACTCTCAAATCACACTTTATATAAAGTCATTATTTTGATCTTTCTGCAATAATACAAGAAACTACTTAAACAGAAATGGTTCAAAAGTGAATCTTACAGACACGTTACATTTTACTGCCGCGATTGTTTTAGTTGTGAGTCTGGGTTATTATTTTAATGACTTCAATTCAAGAGACTATTAAAGCAAAACTAACCGATAAAGAGGATAATTATTATATGGCCACAAGGCTACTCGCCTCCATTTGTGGACTCTCCGCGTCCTAGTCTTTTTTAAAAAAAAACCTTGCCTTTAATTCTTTGTCAGCGTCTGTTTTAAGTAACACTTTTCGATGACCTTTCTTCAATTCGAAAGCTCTGATCCCTAGCTAAATAATATGTTGTTAGATTTGGTGCTTTGATCACGGCTGTCGTATAGAACGCACATTTAAATTATAATATATGAATCCTGAAGAGTGTGAGCTTTTCAGTGGAATACCTGTAACTAGAAAATGTGAAGAAAGATGAGTAATTTCCATTTAATTCCAACTACCTTTATTGCTTATCTTGACAGATACGCGTATTTCGTCTACAATGTACTAATACTAGTACACGACACTGGAGAAGTCTGCACATTGTAGACGAAAGACGCGTATCTGTCAAGATAAGCAATAAAAGTAGTTGGAATTAAATGGAAATTACTAATCTTTCTGCCCATTTTCTAGTTATAATATATAGTTGCTCACAATCATGATCAAAACACTCACCCTTTTCGATAATGAAGCGAACAATAAGATTATCAATCATACCAACTGTATAGGTATATTCGATGTTTTATCAATGACATTTAGAGAATGAACAACAATGAAAGAATTGTCAAGCAAATGAAAAGTGCACTTTTTGTCGTTTCCCTAAATTATTTGATATCAGGTATTTGTAGATTGTTGCTAGCTTCGTCTACGAGTGAATTGCGGCTAAACCCGCCAGTATCACACCTCTTTCAGTGCCTTCAAATAAACGTACTACGACGTGGCAATTTAAAGGAAGCAGAGTGTGATACTATCACTGATGATCATGCTCTTGGTCTCCCGTGACGGCCTTTTGCATGAGATAAACCCTCTCACCTACGAGAAGGTGACAACCATGATCTTCGGGGGGGCAACATCCAGACATATCGCACGTATTTTGAACGTATCGCTAAACATAAAATGAGCGAAACCGAAAGGTAAACCGAAACTGACAAAATCCCATTAGCAGAATCGTCCAAATTTGCGAGGAAACACATAGAATGGAAAGTTTAAAATCTACCGATACAAAATCTAACGATAAACCAACCATTTGCTTCCCTTCGCCAAAAAACATTACAAGAATGCACCATACTGCTTCCAACAAGACTCTGCACCGTCCCACCAGGCGAAAGCTACACAGGCTTGGTGTGAGGACAATTTGCCGGATTCTATTTCGTCGAAAGAACTGCCTGCCTCTTCACCTGATTTGAATCCTCTCGACTTCTATGCATGGAGTTACATACTGGTCAAACTAGGGAACACCAAAGGACTAAGCTTTTAAGCAACATTTGGTGATAATGTGGAACTACATGCCTCAAGATATCGTTCGTGCCAGCTGTGAAGCTTTCCAACAACGCGTGCGGCTGGCAATTAAGGCAAAGGCAGAATTGAATTAAATTGAGACAAATGTTAAAGATACAGGGGATACAGACAAAATGATCGGGACTAGCAAATTGTTGATCAACTTTGAAGTGCTCTAACTTCATGCTGTCACATGGCATGTTTTGAGTAAAATAAAGATTTAACCGCATCCAGGATCCAGCATCAAAACCTGTTTCGCGGAAATGGCCATATCTTGCTCAATTTACGGCCGATTCCTGTAATCGACATTTCATTCGCTTGTGTACTATTTTGTCTTTACTAGTGTTTACTAAAAAAATTGTTTGACAACGGCATGTTGTACCAAATCTCATCACAAATTCAACATGTGAGATAGCTTCTCAGGTATATCAAACAGGAAATACATTGAAAATTCAAATTCATGCAAGCTTATCATTTTTATGACCATATTCACTGACAGGAATTCCCACTCACCCTGTACTTTGATGGGAATAACATTTTCGACTACTCCAGTCAATATGTTGTTTAGCCTTACAGAATAAACATCTTCTGTTTTTTATCTTGGCATTTCTAACTTATTGCTTATCACAATTAGATTAGTGTTACAGTTAATAACTGAGAGCTTTCGACCCCTGTACTACGGTGGTGTGGCTGGAACAATCATGTCCAGAGAGTCGAGAAGTTTTCCTTGCGATAAATTCCAAGACTACACCGGGAATCGAACCCAACCACCTCCAGCATTGTGTTGTTTGTAGCTGACCTCTACCAACTGCGATAAAAAAGGACCTTACTTAACATTCACACGTTAGTAATCGACATAGTGTTGTCCAATTCTCAGAAGATTTGTTATGTACGAAACAATAATGCCACGTCTTTTACGTCTCATGTCAATCCAAAAATAAACTCTCTATAATATTTCAAGGTTCGAACTGAACCTATTAATGAGTGTTGTCATTGAAATAGTGCTAACTTCATGGTTGATTAAATCAAATCGGTTGCTTACCTCGTATGATCTCACGATTGTTGCCAATCTGGAATGTCACCGATACACCCGGGCTAACGTGGAAGAGCACCACGTGCTCCGACGGCTGTGGGTGTGCTGGACAGTAAGGCCGCGAGTGGGGTTCGAAGCCGGGGCCAAAATGAAACACCGGTTCCACGATCGGCCATGCTGCGGCCGCGGCGGCATTGGCTGCTGCTGCTGCATTTGTCGGCATTGGGCCACCAGTAGCAGCGGCAATGGTGGCCGCTGCTCCTGCCGCCGCACTAGCCGTTGCTACCGTGGCTATCCCATTGATCAACTGATGATGGTGGTGGTGATGGATGTGGTGCATCGGTTGAATCCGTTGATTTGTTCCTGGTGCTGCGACCGCTGCCTGCTGCATGGACAAAATCTGCGTTGCACCGGCACCTCCGCTAGCTGCCGAAGATGCTGCCACCGACACCGGAACGGTTCGAGCAGTCGGCGCCACCACAGCGATGGCTGCTGTAGTTGTAGTTGTTGGGGTAAGTGTTACCGAAACAACACCACTTCCACCTCCGCCACCGCCACCTGGTGGTTCCGTCGCCATTTGGAGACGGCGATGTTTCTTTACCGAACCTATTTGGAAGTATTGCGTTGTCGGGGGTGGGAATGAAAATTGATGGAAATGTTGCTGCTGTGGTAGCTGCTGCTGCTGATGCTGACCGATGACCTCCTTTTGACAATAAGTCTGCGGTTGCTGCTGCTGTGGCACAGAGGGTAACACAGGTGCCTTTACCATCGAAAATCGCTTTTTATGGGAGGAGGCACCCACACCACCACCGACGGTTCGGTCCGTAGTTTCAATTATGTCTTCCTGTTTAGCTCTGACGCTCGCAGCCAGTTTATCAATCTATTTTTTCTTCTTTTCGATTAGTTATCAATATTGCACTCTCTGTTCACAAGTAGAAACAAAAACGAAATCAACTGAAAATAGCACGATAAACTAAAACACTTCCACGAAGTCTACACGCTGTTCGACACCATTTGATAAACACGCATTCGATATCCTTTTCGGGGGGGTCAACACTTTTCACAACCAACACATTTGGCTCGAATAATTAATAGCTCTTTCACTTATTCTAATGCGTTATCTCGACGACGGCGGTGATTTCACTCTTCAATTATTTTCACAATTCAAACCGACCGACGAAGCTATGAGACGGCAAGAATCAGCACCGCACTATCGTCGTAAGATTCCTCGGGGACTGTGTTCCCTTCTGGAGTCGGCTGTTAATGCTGAAGCTGCCGCTGTCGTCATTTGGCCGTGTCCCATCAATTAGCAAATGATCCAATTACGCACATTTTCCGCCTGGCAATACAAGACGACGGATGGGAGATTGCTTGTATTCGTACTAAATTATCGGGGCCAAATGCTCGTCCAACTCGCGCTCACACCGGACACACATGTACGAATGCTTCGTCGTAGATGGATAGGGAGATTTCAGCAGTTGTCCATGCTGGACACACGTCCACATTCACCATCAACTCCAACAGATACGCAGAGACACACAACCTGTGAATGATAGGGCATGACAAGAGCAGAAAAAAATACACGGAAGATTAGAAAGAGAAAACAATGATTTATTTGATTTTAATTGCATGGGGCAAATGAAAGTAAAACAATCTACTGGTAGGAAGGCCACCCGGGTACTTCCCCGCTTTTATATACAGTCCGGGTGGGATTTTTTTTTTCATTGATGGGGAATAAAAATTATACTTTTATGATTTATGTTTGTTACCTAGCTTACAGTGATCATACTGTTAATAGATATTTGAAAGTTCATGCTTTTAACAATTGTTATTTTGTCGTAAATTATCCATGGCGGAAACGGGGCGAAATAAGATTAAAACTGACATTTTTCGCATAACTTTTTTATGTTCTAGACTGACCACAATGCGTCTACAGTAGAATCACTTGAGAGCAAACAATATAAGGAGGATGTGACGCGCGATGGGGTTATTTTTACCTCCATACCATCGTTTGTTTGGTCTCGGGAAACCCTTCCCGAAGCGGCAAATACGCAAGCAATTCTCCTGAATTCAAACTTGCCACGTCGTCGGCCGTCGTCAACGTCTATCTATGTTGATTTCCTCCCGAGACTCTTCTCGTTTCTCGTGCATGGTCGTCTTGAATTCCTGTACGTATGTCTACCTACTATTTCGTTTGTTTTTCTTTTATTTTGTTTCTTCAGCTGATTACGACGAGAGCAGACCAAAGTAAATAATTTCCTGTTCCTGTCCTGTGTGCCATTGACACCATTAGTGAAGGTGAAACCATACGTAGTCACTCTCTGCCATCAAACGACTATTCCCCCGAAACAGAAACACGAGCCTCTCCAGATATGAGAGAAAAATCAGAAAAAGCTAACTTTGTAGGTACCTTCATTATCAGCCACTTGTTGCAAAACGAGTGGGCCAAAAGGTTACCAAAGCCACGGCGACGTGGCCAGCTCTCATTTGTGTGATTTCAGTATTGCTCGGGAGCAGCGTAAATGGCACACTGATAAGCTAGCGTTCTCCATTAAAATTCGCTGGGGAGGATTCCAATTGAGGACGCCAAAAACCGGGGTTGATCCTAATGAATACAAGGTCATCGTACAGAATTAGAATTTTTTTAGAATTTAGAAACAAAATAACTTGTTTCTTCAGAAGGTCAAAGTTTTTAGAAAAGGCTTAATTTCACATACAGTAATCTAGTCAAATACAGTAATAACTGGTAAAAGCTGAAATTTTGAGATCTTATTTCGTAGTTTATTTTTTACGGGCTCTATTTTTTTTTGCGGGCTAATAATTTAGAAAATATCTATTACGGAATGTTTCGACGATGATTAAATTAAATTTTGGTTTAATATTATTCTTTCCCTACTCGGCGTTTTTACACCCTATGGAACATTGCCTGCCGCTCAATAGAGCACATTCACAGTTCTTAATGGCGGGCTCTCTCCGCCATTTCTAAGCATCCAATCAAATTTCCCACTTGAAAAAGACATTCGACTGTTCCGGGAATCGAAGCCTTGAGCTCCGGACTGGCAACCCGGACTCGCCTCATGTTGCTACTCTGTTATTGCCAGATCAGCTGTAGTTACAGAAAGAACCAACAGGTGATGCTTGGGACTAACAAACATCCTCAATGTGTAAAAAGTGGGGAACGAAAACTAAGGCAATACCGGTGCTGGTTAAGTTCAAATGCTGGTCAAATAAGGAAAGCATAGGAATGTGTTGACGTGATTCTCGCTCTATTGAAAGCCGAGAAATCATCTGCACTTCCACGAGAAATCACTGGGTAAAACTGGAATAAAAGGTTCGAGTAGGTAACAGAGTTCTTTTAACGGGTGTTCAATAAAAAATGAGAATTTTTTTCTGTCATAGTAAAAAAAAATTTTTTTTTCAACGAATTCAGTAGTTTTTATTAAAAACATAATGTTTATTCTTCAAAAAAACGTCAATGAATATGGGGCCCTGGTCAGCCGTTCGACGCAACTTAGTCGCGATGCTCTCAC
Organism: Aedes koreicus; assembly: GCA_024533555.2. NCBI lineage: Eukaryota > Metazoa > Arthropoda > Insecta > Diptera > Culicidae > Aedes > Aedes koreicus. Next base: position 595,607 of record JAHHFK020004766.1, on the reverse strand, counting down.
AAGAGCGCTGGACGGCACTGACGTCCGTCTTCCGGATACAATTCCGGATCCTCGTGGTCAACTGCTTCGTATCCTTGGCCCGCCATTTTTTTTGTCCCCAAGGCCCTGAGGGAGCCGAAAAAATCCTCAATGGGACGGCACTGGGGCAAGTTGGTCGGGTTCCTTTCTTTCGGCACGTACGGTATCTTTTTCTCCTCAAGATACTCCAGCGTCTTCTTGGCGTAATGGAAAGACGCCTTGTCCGGCCAGAAGACGTACTTCCCATCCGCATGATGCTCCTTTAAGAACGGCAGAAGAATTTTCTCAAGACACTCTTCCAGGTACACTTGTTGATTGATGGCCAGACCGCTCGGCTTAAACCACGGCTTTGTAATCCCTCTGTCCGATATGGCGGTGTACAGCATAACTTTTTTTTTATCAAATTTATGCTTAAACTTATATTTTACTTCGGGGGGTGTGGCCGACTTGTCGCTGGAATAGTAGCTGTCATTTCCTGGAATGTGGGTCTTCGAGAGCGGAAAGTAATTTTCGTCGTCCAGCACCAATGACGTCCCGTGGTAGTTCTTCGTCATCCACCGGCACTGCGATTTCACGGTCACTATCTGCTCGTCCGTGTACTCGGGGGACCGAGTCTTCTTCCGACAGATGATGTCCTCCATCTTGAGGGTCCGGTGAATCAAGGTATGGGAGCAGAGATATTGCAAACTCGTTCCGTCCTTGTTGTCGAACAGCTTTTTCAACGCTTCCTTCTTCTTCTTCGTCATTATCTACGCCAGACGGCCACTACCGGCCTTCCGCTCCACACTCAGGGATGCCAGGATCCGGTAAACTGTACTCACGGGCACGTTTTCGTCTCGAAAGTGGTCTACCGTAAACTTTTTTCCACGGGAGGCGGCCTCGGCGTAGTGGTTAACATCCATACCTCTCACGCTAAAGTCACGAGTTCAAATCTCACCCCCGGACAAGTTACGAAAATACCTAAAAGAGGTATTTGAGTGTTTACGACGGGAGATGAACCAGCCCGAGGCTGAAAATCTCGATAATCAAGACACACACACACACACTTTATTCCACGATGACCATGCTGTTTTTAAAATTTCCCCAACTTTCTTTTGAACACACAGCACCCCCGCGAAAACAAACATGCCCCACCCATTTCTATGGAGTCCAGAGAGCAATTCTCTTCGAGAGAAAAAATTTACGCTCTTTACTTTAATTACAGAAAGGTATTGAAATCATTCTCATTTTTATTGAACACCCGTTAGGGCCGTTCATAAAACACGTAGACTCATTTTTGAAAATCTCAGACCCCCCCCCCCTCCCCCCCTCGTAGACTTTTCTCCATACATTTTTTTTTTTTTGAAATTTTGTATGGAGCGTAGACTTTGGTCAAACCCCCCCCCCCCCCCCAGAAAAGTCTACGTGGTGATACGTGATTTTTTTTTATTGATGAGCCATCTTTTGAGGTTTGGGAACATATAATAGTCCGAGGGAGCCAAATCGGGTGAATACGGTGGATGCGGAAACAATTGGAGCCGTAAGTCCTTGATTTTAGCCGTGGTTGTGATGCTCTTGTGCGCCGGCACATTGTCTTGCAAAAACAAAATTGTTTTTCTCTTCATGTCAGGCCATTGTGCAGCGATTTCGACCTTCAATCGCTCCAATAATGCACAGTAATACTCGATGTTCATGGTTTTATTCTTTTCGAGGTAGTCCACGAAGAGTATGCCATGACAATCCCATAAAACTGACGCCAAAATCTTTCCGACCCATTGAGCCTCCATTGAGGCCGCTTCGGAGCACTCGTGCCGGCTTCAGTCCATTGCCCGGCACTCATTCTGTTCACTGGTGTGTAATAGTGGATCCAGGTTTCATCAACAGTTACCAATCGACGCCAATAGTCCTTCCGATTCCGCATCAGCAAGTCTAAAAACACTGCTCTGAAGTGCTCTCGCGTTCCTGTTTTTGGTCAGGAGTGAGCATGCGTGGCACCCAGCGGCAGGATAACTTTTTCATATGCAGAATGTCGCCCAAAATATTGCGTGTGCGCTCAGTACTAATCTTTGTGGCATCTGCTAGCTCACGCACCTTCACTTCCCGATCAGCCAGCTTTCATGAACGTTTTTGACATTGTCCTCTGTAACCGCATCGGAGGGCCTGCCGCTGCGGACTTGATCGGTAGTGGAGATGCGGCCACCACGAAACTCTCGAAACCAATATTTAACGGTGTAATCTGACGGAGCATTTGCCCCATAATACTTATCCAACTTTTCTATTGTTTCCTTCGCCGTTTTGCCACTCAAAAAATAATGTTTTATGAGAGAACGAAAATCGTTTTTATCCATTTACAACATGATGCCTAGCACGTCAACAACAATCAGCTGTCAAAACAAAACTAAGGCCAGTATCGCACTGAAATTTGGCGTGTAAGGAGTGTATCGAATATAAGCTATCCACATACATTTGCGTTGTACGCATGTATTTGTGATGGTTTTTTATGCTCTGAACACTGCATGCTGTGCGTTTGATTACTTGTTTGTGCGGTTCAAATTCTGCGTTTTCAAAATGTCGCGTATTGAAAAGGAAGTGAAAATTAAGGTTCTGGACACATGGCTAAGTGAGAAGGGTATTACTATGCGAAAATTGGCGAAGCGGTTTGGAATTCATCATGCGAGTGTTAAAACCATCATTAATAAGTTTGGGGAACACTATTCTTTGGATGAGCTACCAGGAAGAGGCAGAAAACCCGGTTCTTCCAACCCGAAACTGGAGCAGAAAGTGGTATCTCTAATCATGAAGAACAAATCAATGTCAATACGTGATTTGGCCAAAAAAGCAGGAACGAGTGTCGGAATGATCCAGCGTATCAAGAGGCAGAAACCACCTGAAGACCTACAAGAAGCAGAAAATCTCGAAACAAAGTGCAGAACAGAAGAAGCGAGCAGCAACAAGGGCCCGGAAATTGTATTCGCGTCTTTTGCAGCGTCCGGATGCATGCGTTTTGATGGACGATGAGACCTATGTAAAGGAGGACTCAAAAACCCTTCCAGGTCCACAATACTTTACTGCCGTCGTTGGGGAGGATGTGAGCGATGCGGACAGTTCGATTCAAGTGGAGAAATTCGGTCGAAAGGTACTGGTATGGCAACCAATATGTTCCTGTGGTTTGAAGTCAACCATTTTTTACACTACCGGAACTATAAATGCGGAAATCTATCGATCTGAGTGTCTCCAGAAGAGATTGTTGCCTTTATATAAGAAGCATAGTACACCTCCACTGTTTTGGCCGGATTTAGCGTCGGCTCACTATGCCAAAACCACTCTCAATTGGCTTGCGGAAAAGGGTATAGATTTCGTTGAGAAAAATATCAATCCACCAAATTGCCCTCAGCTTCGACCCATCGAACGTTACTGGGCAATCGTGAAGAGGGTCTTCAAGAAGACTGGTAAGGCAGCTGGGAACATGCAGGAGTTCAAAAAAAATTTGGGCTCAAGCGTCCAAAAAATGCGATGCAACACTTGTCCGGAACTTGATGAAGAGCATTCGATCCAAAGTTCGAAAATTCGTGAAGGAATAACTTAAATTTCATCCGGTCTTCATTATGTTCAAGTTTAACCTCGTACAATAAAGGATCAATTTTTTGTATGAATAAAATATCGGTTTTCAACATAATTTGAAAGAAAGTTTGTGGATAGCTTATTTTCGATACACTCCTTATGCCTAAATTTGGACTACAAGGCACTACAACCTTTTTTGCATAATCATCGCGTTTTGACGGTCTAGGAGATTACTTTTCACCCCACCTATTAAGTAACATTGCTTAATCAAGTTTTATTAAAGTTTTATTAAAGCCACAATTGATGTCTTGGTTTTATTATGGTACCAATAGGTTTCATATTTTAGTCAGGTTTATGATAACCTTCACAGTTTGTTTACAACGATCTTTAAACCTTGTTTTCTCAAATTTCTGCTACCCTTATCAAAGGTATTATTTCGACTTTATGAACTCGTAAAATGCTGTTTTGAAATGCCGTTTGAGGACTCATTCATATTATCTTATTATGGTCAGTTATAAAACCATTTTGCCTCCAGTAAATGCACTAAACGGCAAATTGACATTGAGGAAAATCACCATAAACAACTACTCAAATAGGCGTTTCTAAATAACTTCACGGTTTTAGGGGAGTTTTGAAGACCCTCGTCGTCCATACAAAAATATGTAGGGTTAAGCAGTACTTCGGCACAAAATGATTCTCTTTGTCCTGGGGGGTTTTGTTGACCAGATTGACTGAGACTCGGTTAAAAGATTCTTCGTATAAAAGTACATAAAAACTTATGTTAGCTTCAATGTGGTATTAAAACGGCAGAAACATGACCATATAGTTTTATAGTAGTCATTGCGAAGCTAAATTGGCTTTTTGGCATAACTTTGATTTTCTTCCAATCGCCGTACTGAAATATTAGAAATAATTTAAATGTGGAAAGATAAATTTACCAAATTTCAAATGTAATGCTAATAAACTTATCGGAGACCGATTTCGGCATTTTTTTTTTTTTTGATAAACTTTAAGGTTATCTAAGGTCAATAATATTGAATTCCTTCAATTTTCAGGAATTTCATGATTAATTTATCGAATATAATTGTTGTAAACTCGCATTAATGTTCGGCTTTTATCGTGCCAATTTTCACCATAAAATTTAATGCGCATATGATTTGGAGCATGATACGCATAAAAAAAAACTCAATTTGTTTTGGATATTTTGCTATCAAACAAAATTTTCCGCAACACTTGAACTTTTTCCTTAGATATTATTTACTGTTAAATGAATCCGGAGAGCAGAGAATCGAACAAAGCAGAACAACAAAAACCAACCACGATATCACAGTGAAGTTGGACAGCCGTTTAAGGACTGCATCGTTAATTATGGGGACACCTTTGAGGTTCTGTATGAAAAAGATTATGACTTATTTTGACAGCTGTTTAGTGTCAATGTGTTGCTTGCCTTGTAAACAAACGAAAAACTTCATTAAAAGTTAAAGTTTTACTTCAAGCGGAACAATGCGAGGTCTTACGGAAGAAAAGCGAAAATCGATTGTGACCAAGTACTGCTCTGAAAAGGGATTGTCGTTAAGAAACTTAGCAAAAGAACAAGGTGTTAGTGTCTGTGCGGTCCAAAATGCGATCAACCGGTTTGTTATGCATAACACATCGAAGGACTTACCCGGCCGTGGTAGAAAAACAGGTGCTTCAAACCCAAATTTGGACAAACAAATTTGCAAAGTTTTCGAAGGAAAAAAGGAGGTATCCATCAGAGATTGCGCAAAAAAGTGTGGAACGACGATTGGAATGGTCCAACGCACAAAAGAACCAAATTCCTTGAAGACATACCGAAAACAAAAATGTCCGAAACGCAGCCAAATTCAGGCGGATTCCGTGAAAATTCGGGCTCGGAAGCTGTACGACGACGTTTTGAGCAAAAATGACATGTGCATTAGCATGGATGACGAGACGTACGTCAAATTGGACTACAGGGCACTTCCAAGGGCACAGTTTTACACCGTGAAGCGTGGAACGGATGTCCCACATTCGGAGAAATCGATTTTTAGCGAAAAATTTGGAAAAAAGGTGTTTTTTCACTACCGCAAATATGAACGCCGAAATGTACCGGAATGAATGCCTGGTTCGACACTATTTTGGCCTGATTCGCCATCCTGCCACTATGCGCGTGCCATCTTGGACTGGTATGAAGAGAACAATGTCCAATTTGTGGAAAAGGCGATGAATCCTTCAAATTGTTCGCAAATAAGGCCCATTGAGAAATTTTGGGCTTTGACGAAAGGAATGCTGCGGAAGAAGGTTAGAGGAGCAGATGACATCATCAAATTCAAAAAAGACTGGGTAAACGTAAGCAAAACCATCGACGGAGCGGTTGTGCAAAACCTCATGAGGAACATCAAGAAGAAGGTGCGAGAGCTGGCCAGATCTAAGAAAAATTAAATGAATACTGATGTAATGGGCTTTTTGATGGTCAATAAACAATGTAAATTGAATTTGAGTTGCAAAATAACTAAAACATATTTAAATACAGCAATTTTTAGGTGTACTCATAACTAACGATACAGTCTTTACTGGCAGCCAATAGGTTTTATGAAGGTAATCAAGTGGTCATAACATCTTTCACTAGAACATCTTCAAAATATTTATGGTCTTATAAAGGTTTTATTAACTTTTGTTCACAATTGTCAACAGAGTTGGCCACATTTTTAAAAAAAAATCGTCTTTATTGAAGCATAGAGGAGGTCTGTAGACAAAACAGTTTTGAATGTAGTTTTATCAACCAAGCCAGGAGGAGTACTACACGGCTGGAAAACTAAAATTGTTAATTGGGAAGTGACGCATAGTAAACAACTGAAAATATTAGTACCGATTTATACCAACAGTAAGGATGCTGTTACGGCCACTCACAAAATGTGATGGTGGTTTTCCAATGAGAAAAACAAATGGTTTTCTAACTACGCTTAATAGACGCTTTGAACCGATATAAAACAAAAGTAAGGATGCTGTTGAGGCCACTTATAATTTGTGATGGTGGTTGTCCATTCGGAATACAAGTTATTCTTCCAATGAGGCTTGAGAGCCAACTGGGATCGATTTATAAGGGTGTTTTTGGGACCACTCACAAATCGCGATGGTGCATTTTTATTTGTAAGACAAGGTAATTTTTAATAACTATTTTGAGAGCCGGTTCGAACCGATTAATACCAATGGTTGGATTGCAGTTGGTACGACTCATAAAGTGTGATGGTGGTTTTTCATAAGGGAGACGATGATTTTTTTATGTTGGATAACATCATCATATGGGGATACAAATTGTAAAATCTAAAATTGGGAGCGTCACGAAAATGTACAGCTTTTGAACGTTAATAACTCATACATTCCTCGTTAAAATTTCTTAGCCTTTGTATAAATTGATTGAATTTCTTTCTTCGCATATTCCGACACATTCAATTAACATTGTTCTTGAAACTTTTGAAAAGAACACAAAGAAAAGGACGTTTCCCATACTAAATTCACCAAATGCAATTTCAGTAAGTTGTCAATAAACAAGCATTATAAAACTGAAATTTCTGATTTGGTATACAGACTCTAAGGAAATCCTAATGGATATTTAAACTAACATATAAAAAAAATCCCTGTTATCCCTGATTTTTATGATGGTAAATACCTGAAAAAAAACTTTGATTCGATTTTCAAAGAAGCATTTACGATGCAGCTATAGACTTTTTCTTTTTTCTAAAAAAAAAAATGCACTAGCCAACATTAACAGTCAGTTAAGTAATTTTTGATTTAAATTTACTTTATTTACCAGTTTTGTATTTTTCTCCTTATCTAATCGCGCCAAAACACAACATCGTGAATGCTTTGATAGATCGCGGACGACGAGAAGGACCGCTTGGAATGTGCAATTCATTGCTGAAATGAAGAAAGGGAGAATCTCCTATCAATAATGTCGACTACTAACTCTAAGTGGAGAGCCTAACTGATAAAAGAATAAGGGGAGGCTCACTACGCTGGACAACCAACATCACCCACTGGTAATAAAAAGTAACAATAACTAGGGTTATGGCTGGTTATGTCAAACTTTATTGATTTAAAGTATTTTATTTATTTGATATGATCTGTGAAATTTTCTTCAAGAGAACACAGCTGAGAATGCAATGTTTAAAGACATAATATGACCAAAAATCATACAACGACTGCATTCAAGAAGAAACCTAGTGGATGAGTCGCAGTTGCATCCACGAATAGACTCGCTATGATGCTTATAGACCGACATTATATCCATATCCCTCATAAACGTTTTCATCTTAATAAAATTAGTTGTTCAACTTTTCGTAGTAGAAGCGTCTTAATAAGCTTATCTAAGAAAGCTCAGAACTAGTTGAATATCGCTTGTAGCTCAATTAATTTATAAGTTATCGTGACTAACGTTAATCGCTCCATTTTATGCTGAAGCGAGGGACACATACCCTACATAATAATAATTTGTTCTAGAAGGGAAACACTGCTATTCCTAACTTGAGAAGAAAACAAACTCAAACAAAGTATAGACGGAGGAATATAGATGACTTCTGCTCCTTAACATCTGTGTTATTAATTATAAAACGAGCCGGCAGAGTGAACTGATGGTGATTATTGTAGCGCTTGTCCCAATGCTGAGTGCTATCTGGGAATTAACTAAGTCCTACATGTGCTTCAGCTAGATTGGCGATAGTCGTTTTTTTTTCGTCACACAATCGTTCGTGTACGATCATGAATGGATGCGAAACAATGATTATGGTCATTCATTACTATAGATGAGGCAGTTGGCATTCCATAGGACTGAATGTCATTTTAACGTTATATTCCTGCTTGGAAATGTAGGGCGAAGAGTATCGTTGTTCTTGCGAAAAAAAATGCATTGGTTGACGTTCAAGCTGTAAAAATGAAAGATTAGAATAGGTACGTTAGCTTAATTGGAAAACTAGGAAAATTTAAAAAGTGATCGAGTTAAGTGTTTGTTTAAATATTTAGTTACCTAGTATTCCAATTACCTATTGATTTGTTCGGCTCAAACAATTTGATTGTTTGCTTTTTGAATTGATTAAAATTTCGTTTCTTTTTTTTTTTTTTTGGTTGTTCGAAATTTCGTTCGTTCATAATATTAAAACTGGTTGTGTCTAGGGGTAGTTATGACCACTGAATCTGAAAAATCGAATCCGTTCCGATAATGAAAATACAGGCTGTGTATTCATCACATTTTTGGTACAGCAATCGAACATTCCCATTTTGAAATTCGGCCACTCTTTTGTGCAACGGTTACAATTCTCTCTTGCAAAATAAAAAAAAACAATTACAATGAACAACGTGCAAAGATAACGCAATAAAATTCAATATGAAATTCATGGACGCATAATCTAACGCGTGAGTTTTGAGGATTCGTGGTTCCCGAATACTGTTGATACATAGCTGGTTACATGGAACAAAACGCTGTCGAAAGATTTAAAATGTGAGCACAAAAATTAGGTGTCTCATTTCCAACATTTGATCTAAGCTTTAACTTCGACACTTTCTGAAAGGTTCAATGATAGGCGATGTTCCGGTCTGCTTAGATTGCTTGGGATAGCATCTTTGAACGATGTCTGAATCAAAGAGATCTAATGAGCTTCTGAGATTTTCACAGAACTTTAAAAGGGTGCACTAATTTGTATTGGTATTTTGAGAACTGGAAATTCCACGAGTGTTGAAACGTGCGGACCTCAACATATGGGGTAAGATGTTCAATAAATCCAGCCAGTTCATCTGTTTCACGACGACGTGAACATTGTCAGAAGAATGTTCCAGGCGGTTGCTAATCAGTACACCAAGCTGAAACGTGAAGCAGAAAAGGTTGGATTAAAGTCGAAAACTTTGAAGACGAAGTATCTGTTCGCAGGAGGAAGCGAGCGTGATAGAGTTCGAGGTGGTGGATGAATTTATGAACCTCGGATTATTTATTTTTATTTGAAAACGATTTGTTGTTATTTGAAAACGACGTATGGAAGAGAAGAATGAACGCCGAGCTGGTGAAACTCTGTGGCAAATACAGTATCCTAATGCTGGAAAAATATCCATTTGATATCAACAATATTGTTGGTTGTTTAATTCAATATCATTGGTTTCATCAAACATTTTGTTGAAATTTGTCAGAAAGCAGATAATTTCCCATCAACATGAGAGGCTCTAGGAGTGGACAGTAATTTATTGCTAGAACTAAGAGAATTGAAGAGAAAGCATTGATAGTTCCGTTTAGAGCAACGGCAGGTTATGAAAATTGAAAGATACAAGTTGAAAACGAGCGGAGGGCATATGAAGGTAGTATACAATCGGGCGCATAATCTTTTACCAAACTACCCCAGATGCGGGATAGACAAGGGAGAGGATATCCCCTTGACTGGTAAAAGAGTATGCGACCGATCGTGCTCTTATACTACCTATTGCTTTGTTCTAATTCTAGCGATCTATTTATTTCCCTCTCTCAATGCCTAACATGGGTGAGAAACTATACAGGAGTGGAATGTCGAGTGAGAAATTATCTCTTGCTGTTGGGTTTATTTTTGGCATGCACCAACTATTTCACAAATATTATTCCTCTCGTCATACTACTACTTGTAGAACTCGGAGAGGAACGACGGTGAGTGGTGCAAATACTGGTTAATGGATTCCCCCATTGTGGGCTTTCTACACTTTGATAATTGTTTTGTTGTATTCTCCTAATGCGCGGAGTAACGATATCTAATGATGAAATTTGTCAGAAAGCAGATAATTTCCCATCAACATTTATTCCAAACAACTAGTTGGTTTGATTCAAACCGGATATTGGTTGAAACAAACTACTAGTTTTGTTTGAATTTACCAAAGAGTTACAGCTGTCAAATTGGAACAACCAAAACAAAAACAACCTTAATTTATTTAAAGCATTGTATGCTTTCGAGCATCATCGAACTGCAATTCGACACAGCCAAAGAGGAAGCAGAAGGTATTGAGAAAACTCAGGACGCATATCAGATCAGAAGCAACGTAAACGAAGGTGAGTTACTGCTGGAACATACGGAATGCATAAAAAAGATTGTGGAGCATACTGTAGAATGTGCAAAGTATGCCCACAAAATGTTCAAATTACGGGAGGAAGAAGTGAAGGAAGGACTTTGCAGCAGAAAGAGAAGGATAAAAGAGCAGAATTAGAATACAAGCTTGAATCGCTGAAATATAAGAAGAAGAATCTGAAGATTTTGGACCGCCAGGAGTTAAAAAAAAAGTAAAAAGGTGATGTGAAGAATAAAACAAATTGAAACTAACTAATAAATATATTGAATCCTGGTGAGTGTGAACTTTTTAGTGGAATACCTGTAACTAGAAAATGAGAAGAAAGATTAGTAATTTCCATTTAATTCCAACTACCTTTGTTGCTTATCTTGACAGATACGCGTATTTCGTCTACAATGTGCAGATTTCTTCAGTGTCGTGTACTAATACTCGAGTATTAGTACTTGACACTGAAAAAGTCTGCACATTGTAGATGAAATACGCGTATCTGACATGATAAGCAATAAATGTAGTTGGAACTAAATGGAAATAACTAATCTTTCTCCTCATTTTCTAGATAAATATATTGATATGAAATGAAGAAAAAAAAAATATAATACTTATCTTCCATTCTCGAAATTTGACCAAGTTTCCCTCTCCGAATTCCTAATTAGTTGTAGTTAATACCCTGAACATAAACCTCTAGAGCTCTTCACTATAATTCTCTACATTTTTTGTAAACCCCAACTCACAAAGAATGTTGACAAAGATTCTCAAAGAATCCTCCATAAGTTTTACAAAGGATTTCCTCTCCTTTGCAAAGGAATCCTACAAAGAATTTCGAAAAATCCTGCGTAGGACTCATCAAGAATCTTGCGAAGGCTTCTGAAAAATCCAATGAAAGATTTCCAAAGAATCCTGAGAAAGATTTCCGTAGAATCATGTAAAAGGTTCTCCCAGAATGCTTCAAAATGCATACTTTCATAAAAAAATCCAACTAGCTAACACCAAAACAAATCTTTACCAAAAGGGCGAATTTCGATTATCTCTTTTGTTGCAAAAGTTGTTACAAAATCATTCGAAACTTCATGAAATATTTCTCAAATGACGAAAAAACTAATACATTATTATTATTATATGTATTGATGGAATATTGAATACTGAAAATTTTCTCAGTTTGACATTTCTCTATGTGAACTTCCAATCAGTATCGGTTCATCCAGATTCATCCCTTCCTCTCGGTACGAAATAAACGTCTCGCGTCGCACGTTTCGACATTTAGAATAGAGCGATACGTGTCGCGCGACAACGAAACTAGAATTGTCGTCTCGACTCCTGCGAGACGAAGATTAGACACAACTGTATCATCTCCCGGCTTCAGTGGCAGCTTGCCAAATCTGGCCAGAATTGCACTGGATCTTTGTGAGCCTATATTTCTCAAGGAACTCTTATTATACAGCTCCATCGTTTTGTAGGTGATGAAAAGCTTGGTTATGAGTCCGGAGCTGCAAATTCCTTACCAGATCATCGGTTTCCAATCGAATTTATCTGCGAACTTGAATTTGCTGGAGACATCAACCCGTGCTGTGACCAAGCCTTGGGTTTGTCACGCTCATGACGTAAAACTATGCAACAGAAACATGATATGAATGGATTTGCCAGCTACCGAACCAAAGTTCCAGCACGAAGTTTGCTTTGAACCTTACGGGCAACACTCTTGTGATCGCTAAAGAATGTTTTTTACGGATTTTTTCAACTTTTTCGTGATATTTCGAATTTTAAAACTTGCGTCATTTAATATCTGGACGCAAAAAACGGATCTTTCTCGAAACCATGTAAATGTTGCGTACTCAAAATATAGGCCACTTCAAAGATAAAAAGGCAAATTACGAACTTTTCTTCGAATTCCACAAATCTTATTTTGGAGCCTCGGTTGGCTAACCCTAGCAGATGCACTTGTTGCAATTCGGTTGATGTAACCTGAATGTGACATTCAAGTCATTGTAACCAATTATAAGTATTTCGTGTTGTTTGGGAACCTGTCCGGCCATTTTGTTCACCATCTCTTCATCTCTGTTGCATCCACTCTTCTTCAACTTCTGTTGCCCAATGTTTCTCAATTGGGCGGAGTTGAGGGATGTTGGGTGGATGATGTCCTTTTCGAAGAAATTCACCCCGGTTCTCGATACCGCGAAAGTACTTCTCCGCTGTAGCGGCAGTTTGCAATTCAGGCCAAAAATTCGCAGGTCGATTGTAAGTTTTAATGTACGGAAGAATACGTTTTCTTTCTGGCACTCCTGCTTGTACATTTTGGAATCCATAGTTTTGTTAGTCACAAAACCCCGGGTTTGTTGTCCGCAACTGCAAATACTTTGCCAAATCATAAGCTTTCTTGCCAAAACATCGACGAAAACGAAATTGAACTTGTTAGGGACATCACCTCGACAGGTGACTTTATAGAATATTTGACCGGGAAGCTGCCCATAGTCAAGTACGTTTCGTCGTCCATAAGGATGCATCCTTCGTACTTCGTAATTTGGCAGCTTCAGTGTCCTGTTTGGTTGCTAACTGGCGCGAAAAGATCAAAATCCTTTTCACAGACGAATTCTTTTGACGGTGCTTTGGTTGTCATTGAGTTTCTTCGCAATATCATAATCCGACAGCCCTGTGTTTGCCCTAATCGTTCTCAACACCTTTAAATGCAACTTCCGATCCTTCGTTCCACTACGACGCTTGCTATGATCCTGCCTATCGATAGTATGCCACGGAGATGTTTGAGAACGCTGCACACGGTCGATTTAGCCATTTTCAACGACAGTTTTTGAACCTTACTACACACTTAGAAAATTTTACAGTATTAGGTAATTTTTTACCGAACTTTCAACAGCTGAACGTTCGGTAATCAGATTTACCGGATTTCGGTGAAATTTTACAGTATTCCGGTAAAAAAATTACCGGAACTTGTCAAATTTTACCGAAATCCGTTAAATTGGATTACCGAACGTTCAGCTGTTGAAAGTTCGGTAAAAAATTACCGAATACTGTAAAATTTTCTAAGTGTGTAAGGTATGAATTGGAGTTAGAATTGGAACATAAACTATTGCACATATTTCGGATATACACTAACAAAATAGTATTCTGTTTTAACTAAAGTGCTCGACTTTATGTGAACTTTAGAGGGAAAATACAAAAAAAAATCATCTCGATTTCGATAATTTGCGAACATTTCTTGGAATACGTTTCATCAACAGGCGCACATTATTCTCATCCATCGTTTTGGCAATCTTATTCCACTTCGTTCTCAATTCATTGATGCTTTTGACGACACTGCCCTTCACCTTCAGCTTCCTCTTCATAATAGCCCAAAATCTCTCTATCGGTCTGAGCTGGGGACAGTTTGGTGGGTTGAGTTCTTTCGGTATAAACTGAATCCCATTGGTATCATACCACTGTAGCACTGTTGCAAGATCTGGCCAAAACATGACAGGTTCATTATGGGATCTGATGAATGGCAATATTTGCTTTTGGAGACATTCCGTTCTGTACAGCTCTGAATTAAATGTCTTATCAGTGATGAAAACCTTGGTCTTCCTACCGCAGCTACAGATGCCTTGGCAAATCATGTATTTACCTGCAAATTTATCTGCAAACACAAACTTGAATTTAGCAGGAACATCTCCCCGTGCCGTAGCCAAGTAAAATATTTGTCCCGGTAGCTGTTTGAAATCGGCCTTTACATAGGTTTCATCATCCATGAGGAGACAGCCATTGAATTTTGTCAACACCTGATCATACAGTTTTCTGGCACGGATTCTGGCCACATTGTTCTGCTTTTGATCCCTATTTGGTTGTCTACAGGCACGGTATGACTTGAAGCTTTCCCGGAGACGAATACGTTGCACGGTACTGCGTGTGGCGCGAAACTTTTTGGCCAAATCGCGGTCTGAGATGTTGGGGTTTGCCTTAATGTTCTTGATGACTTTGTTCTGCAGTTCTGCAGACGGTAGACAGTACCCGCCCGACGCTTGCGCTGAGGCTTGCGATCCATCGACAAAGTTTCTCTGTACTTTTTCAAAACACGCCACACGGTGTTTCGAGGAAAACCCAACACTTTAGCAAGTTTTGGCCCAGACCACGAAGGGTTTTCCAAATGATTGCGCACAATTATTTTTCTTCTTTCTTCTTGTATTTCTCTGAAACACGTTCGAACTGAACCGCAAAAAAAAACTTCTGATGTTGTTATTGTTATTGGGAACACATAAAATATCATAGTTTACAAATCGCTGCAAGAATCAAACATGTTTGTTCCAATACTAAATAGGCCACACCTTACATCGGATTTTCGAAGTGGGCGTCCAAAATTAATTTGCGGTACGCTGCTTTCATCAAGTATAACTTCTTTGAAACAAAATGAATCGTAACGCACTTTGAAAGAGGAAAAAAATCAAATCAAACTGCTGTTGAAGCATTCCTGATCCGACCACTAGGAGTAAAATATACAGTGCGACTAGATAATAAATTAATCAAGCTTTATCACATCTGGTTGACATTTTTTTTTAATCCACGTATCGAGACAAAACTTTCATCACTAGAGCACGTTTACAAAGCTTTCGATGTCAGTGTCATGTTAACATTTTATAGTCATAATCAGAATACGACCAATTTTCCTTTACGAAGACTTATGAAGCAGGAATCGAGCCTAGCCACTTCCAGCATATAAATTTTTGTTCCACTTGAATTTTTGGGAACTTTTGGGGATTTGCGCAGACAGAAAAAAAAACGCAGTAAGCTTTGACTGCGGACGGTTGTTTTTCTGCGAGCTGTCACCGTTTTTCTATTCGCTTGTAAAAATAAACTGAAGAGTAATGAGAAATCAGAAATAATAACGTGTTTGTGTATCCGTTCCCCCTTACTGTTTTTTGTGCATATTGTTAAACTAATCACTATCACCCCATCATGCTTGATGCAGCCATCATAAGAAGAAGCAATCAATGGAGAAATTTAGAGTAGTTTTCGGAAACCAGATAGGGTAGGGAACAGCTTCAGATCCCCGGGACACTATTTCATGCACGGAATCATATTCCCATAAGTAGGACCCACTGCAACGCATTTTGGAACCAGCAACACGATTTGAAATGCCATCTCGAAAAATGATGCTGATCGAGAGAAGCTACGAAAAAAAACCTAAAAATGGAACTAACGGACCATGACCAGCAAGGAAACAACATAAATTAGTGGTGAGATTAACAAATAATAAATTCATACTACTAAATACGAGCCCTTATCAAAACAGAACATGCAGCGATAATGGAAGTGTAAACATAATACAAATATCCAATTGATGTTTATACGGGGCTTGTTGTACGTGAAAGTGACCTCGGAATGGACGTGAGTGGCCAGGCATTCTGAAATGGGTCACTGGATCCCAACAGAGCTATTTCAACTCCCGGGCTAAAAATGTTTACAGTTTGTGAATAGAATTAGAACAATATTAATGATAACTGCAGACATTTCTCTTCCATAAAAGCACTACCGGACAGTGGGAGTTGGATTGTAAATACACACACACACACTTTTTGGGCTTTGCGCAGACAGCAGGTGGCAGTGCTGCTACAAAAAAAGTCCAATGAACCATTTATTTGGATAGCAATCAGTTTTAACTGAATAACTTTTTCCAAAAGCGTCGGATAAATTTGGCAGGAAGTGATAGGATTGATTTATTTTTAGAGGACAACGGCTCACCTCGCCACATTTTCTTTGAATATGTAAGTTTCCCCAAGGAAAATACTATGGAAAATTAAAACCACGGGTGCTAAAATATAGTTTCACCGATCGAGCACAAAATTTTGCACAGTTATTATAGAACCCAAAAGACTTCCAAAAATCACAAAAAAGGACGACTTTTTTTTTCGGTAATATCTTTTCAGTGTATCTAGGCTAAAGTGTGAGAGCAAATTATCCATTAGTTTTGTTTTGACAACTTTGTTAGTCGAAAAATAGACGCTGTTTTTACCATGGATAAAAAATTGGAACAACGCGTTTGTGTGAAATTTTGTGTTGCAAACGTATTTTCTGCAGCGGAAACGCTCAGAATGTCAAAAAGCCTTTGGTGAGGACTCTATGTCACAAAATCGTACATTTGTTTGGCACAAAGACTTTAAAGAAGGCCGTGAAAGCGTGAGTGACATGCCGCGTTCTGGACGATGAAAACATCGCTTCCGTGAAGAATTTAGTTATGGAAAACCGCTCAATTAGCATTCGGGAGATAGCTGCACTCCTTGATATCTCATTTGGATCGACCGAACACATTTTGACGGAAATTCTGGGCATGAAACGCATTGAAGCACGACTTGTTCCAAAAGAGCTGAATTTTTTGCAAAAACAGCATCGAGTTGAGGTCGCTAAACAGATGATTGCGAACGCAGATAGCGATCCCACATTCATGGAACGCATCATAACTGGTGATGAAACGTGGGTATATGAATTTGATATGCTCACAAGTCAACAATCGTCCGAATGGCGCGCCGAAGATGAGCCGAAACCAAAAAATCACGACAAAGTCGCTCCAAAATTAAAGTTTTACTGACCGTTTTCTTTGATTTTCGCGGTGTCGTCCATTCTGAATTCCTTCCAGAAGGTCGAACGGTTAACAAAGAGTATTATTTACAATTATGAGACGTTTGCGTGAGGCAATTCGAAAGAAAATGGCGCAGTAATCGTGGATTTTACACCACGATAACGCTCCATCACACACCGCGCTCACTATTTGTGAATTTTTGGCCAAGAACTCCACCAATACCATCAAACAAGCACCATATTCACCAGACCTTGCCCCGTGCGACTTCTTTCTCTTCCCAAAACTGAAAATTCCGCTCAGAGGTAGGCGTTTTGAATCGATTGATGCGATAAATAGAATTCTGGAGAACTGAAAGCCATACATTCAGGGCCCCTCCACATCTCCTCCTTCCCCCCCCCCCTCCCCCCCCTCTCTTTTCCCGTCCCTCCCCTTTACCCCCCTCTCCCCCCTACCTTTTTTGCTTGTCTATCCAACACCCTTTTTTTCTGCTGTTTTATAATTTCTGGTTTCTACAAATTGCAAATTTGACAAATTTTTATTTCAATTCTCTCCTCAATTAACCGACTCTACTGACATTCACATTTAGTCGGCCACCTACGTCGAATTTCATGGGGTTGGTTGTATTAAATTTGAAAATGTATGGTCATTTTTCGGTTTTTTGTTGAAAAACAAACCCCTTTACAGTCACCGCCAAAATAAAGTGCCCACTTTTCTCATGAACACGCTTCATCTCTGAAGTCATTGAAAAACTCATTATATCGTATTCATATATTTTTCTAAGCATGATAATATTATTATTTTAAAGATGCATGTGTATTTTTGCAATGGATAATACACATTTTTGCAAAATTATTTTTTGAACCATACGTGGTGTAAATTTGGGTGTCATAATAAAGTGCCCAGTTGAAAATATATTATGTGTATGTAATTTTCACATCCAAACGCCCCTCGTATTCAATTTTTTTGACGTTTCCAAGTGTTTGTTGATCTTCTTACGGATTTCAGTTGTCGGTCAGAAAGATTCAGTGTGAGTTATCTAAATAACCATGGATAATATGGTGGCAAGCAAAACTATTCCCTTGCAGATCCGAAAATGTGTTATTCGTGACATCGAGAAAGGTGAATCGCATCGCAAGATTGGTGAAAAGTATGGATACAGCAAAGCAGCGGTTACCAAACTTTTCGCAAAGTACAAAACCTATGGTTCAGTAGCTGATCGCCCAGGAAGGGGAAGGAAACGTAGAACAGATTCCCGAACAGATGCGAGAATCATTCGAGAAATTAAGAAAAATCCGAAGGTTACCCTCAGGGAGATCAAGGAAGTGATTCAACAACCGATCTCGGACAGTACTCTACGCAGAAGGATCGCTGAGGTATGAAGAGCAGATTTTGTAAGAAGTTGCCTTTTATTAGCAAGTCAACAAAGCGAAACGACTCAAATTTGCTCGGGAACATGCTGATAAACCTTTAGAATATTGGAAGACTGTTTTGTGGACTGATGAGTCCAAATTCGAGTTCATCAACAGCAAAAAACGAGCTCGTGTATGACGTAGACCTGGAGAGACGCTTCATGATCGACATATCCAGGGCACAGTTAAGCATGGTGGAGGGAACGTGATGGCGTGGGGGTGTTTTTCTTGGGCGGGTGTTGGTGCTTTGGTAAAAATCGATGGTATTATGACAGCAGATTTCTACATCGACATATTGCGTGAGAATTTGGAGGTTTCGTTGGTTAAAACTGGGCTGGAAAACAAATTTGTGTTCCAGCAAGATAATGACCCAAAACATACCGCGAAGAAGTCAAAGGCATTCTTCCGTTCCTGCCGTATTAAACCTATGGAATGGCCCCCACAGAGTCCAGATCTGAACCCAATAGAGAATCAGTGGGCCATCTTGGATTCACGAGTTGATAAGACAGGAGTTACCAACAAACATAACTATTTTCAAGCTCTTGAGAACGCCTGGGAAGATCTTGACCCACAACACCTAAAGAATCTGGTGGAGAGTATGCCGAAACGTTTGCAAAAACTGTTGAAGGCCAGGGGAGGACACATCAACTACTGATCACTCTACAGACTGGATCTACAACTTGTTTTTTAAAAGAAAATAAGAAGTGGGCACTTTATTTTGACATGCATAATTTCTACTATAGTTTGACCTTTCTTGAAGAAAAAAATGAATTTGTAGGACAAGTGTTTTTTTATGTTCCAGATAAGAAAAGAACATAATAAATATGCCATCAAAACAACAACACTTAGAATCTTTCACTTATTTTACAGTTTGCTGCACAAAAAGGAGAAACTGGGGTTGACAGGTGGAAAACAGCTAGGGTATTGACTGTAGAAAACAGCTGGAACTAAGAGTTTGGTCATCGGCTAATTGCTTACCCTACAATATTATATTTGTTTTGTGATTGTACTGAATAAATTTCTCAGATGAACCAGCCCGAGGCTAAGAATCTCGATAATCAAGAATAAAAACGAAATTTCGACGAAGTTTCAAAATGAACTATTTTTTTGGCCAATAAGCTAAAATATCAGTATCTTTTCAACAAGGTGTGTAGATTAAAACTTATCTTTCGTTTCAACCTAACACCAACAGCACTTGAAACAGAGACATTATCAACCATGAAGTTTCCCCACCATCAATCAATGCAACATCCAACGGGCGACTACCTTACGTTATTAGTCCGATTGTAATCTGATCAACTGAGCTTATCAAAGGACATTCCGTACAAATAATAAAAACAACCCACACTTGCCTACCAGTCCATCTTATCAACGTGTGACGTATGACTTATCGAAAACATGCCACAAATGACGCAAGAGTTTTGTATTATTTTTTGAGTGAGCTTAGCTGGCTTTCTCATAATTAATAGCACATCAAAACAAAGTTATAAAGCAGCCCACTGCCTACTATCTCCAGCAATGGACCGGCCCTATTAGCCATCAACAAAAGAGCAAGGCTGAACGCTGAACGGTATTTGGGTGCTCAACTTCTCTTGCAGCAGACACAATTCCGTCAGTACGGTTCATCGCCTGTCTGACGTAATCGTGCCACCCTTTTCCCTGAATTTTCTCTCTTCTCACCCACATTTTACCGGTGAATTGAGATACAATATCGTCGGTAATATTATCGCTGAACACGCCATGTCGTTGCGTACACTGCGAGAAGTCATCTCCAAACCAAAACGTAAACATTGGCTCCAGATTATCCCAGGTGGTAAAGACGGAGCGCGGAGGTGGATTGTTCGGTTTTCTTCTAAAGCGACGGCGACGTGCCATTTTCCGACAGACAAAATACATACCTATATAAGAATATGCACCTACGTAAAGCAGCCAGCGACATCGGCAGAATCGATACCATGCGCCAGGATTGCGAAGGAGGACAGCCTGATGAAATGATAATGACTTTAACATATGGAAAACTGAGTAACGATTTGCTCTCTTGAGATGAAGGGCCTTGGCGGTGTGTGCTGAAGCTTTGAAATTAAAAACATAATTAATCGACCCCCAATCCCACCGCCATGTTGAAGCTCTCGTTGAAAGCCATAGGGGCAGTGGCATTGTGGTTTTCAATGCAATCTGGTGGGACTAAATGGCAAACGAGACTTCGGGCAAATTGCTATACTTGATGCCAGTTTGGCAAACACAACCGCGCAGTGCCTCAATCTCACCTCGAAATCTTCAATGGGTTTCAGCGCTGGCGGTCCATCCGGTGATTGACGGGTTACTTTGAATTAGGGTTTTAATTGAATCGGGTTTCTTTTGCACAAAGTGGTTAATCAGAGTATAATCGATAGTTACCATATAGTCGATGGTCTATAATTGAGTTCTGTATTGTCTTGAAATTTCCGGTGTATCAAATAGAACATCTTTGCTAAGTTTTTCCATGTTCACTTTATTCCACTTTCGCTCCAAAACTATATGCCATTACTTTTTTCTTAAGACCCTCCATGAGATTTTGTACAACATTAGAGCCGCAAGTGTTTGTACATTTACCCATGCTTTCTTCAATTCTTGATGATTTTGACTGTCTGCCCGCTTCATAATAGCTTAATATTTTTCGACTGGTCTCAACTCTGGGGTGTTAGGAGGATTAAGATCTTTTGGTACGAAGTTGACCTTAATTTCATTATACCGTTCCAGCGCCTGTTTTGAGTAGTTGCATGACGTCAACTTAGGCCAACAAATTGGTGAGCTCTTGTGCGACCTTTGCGTACAGTTGACCATTCATGGTTGAAGTTCTCAGCACTTCGCTGCTTAAACTACCTTCCTAGCGTCTCTAACGCTCCAGCGAGATTGATTTTGTCCATTCCTTTTTTCGACTCGTGGTCAGACGTTTTTTGTGACGTTTGATGACACGGGCAACAGAGAGTTCACGATTCCCAACTTTATTGATATGACACGATACGAAAAAATTTTATTTTCGGAATGGGTATACAAAATTTCGTCAAACTTTTCTGCACTTTTCAATCAAACTTACACGATGCAAACAATACATTTTACCTTAAAGGCAAAAAAGTTATAGCAACTTGAAAGTGTTGCAATTTTAACGTGGATTGTATTTCTCAGTCATTCATATTTCAATAATCAGTGAATGTATTAATGCTATAATGTATTTTATGAAGTTTAACTTATTCACCTTTGTGTTGGATTACGGTCTTTAAAAGCTTTTCGAAATTATTGCAAACCACTCGCACCGAAACATCGAAATTATTGCAAACCAAACACACGAAAAAATCAGGCAAGAAAATCCTGTTTGCTCGAAGTTTTCTTTGTGCATGTTTTATCATCTTTCCTGATAAATGTGCTGGTTCAAAGTTTCGCTTTTTAGCCTGTAGATTGCTTGCCTGACAAGAAGCTGTTTGGAACACATAAAATTTTTTTTAAATTTTACATTCAAGTCGTTTAAAAAAAAAAAAAAAATACAATATTGTATTGCGATTTTACGTGATTTTGTTTCTTTTTCCGCTATGAATCGTTAAATTGGAGTTCGAAAGAACGATGAAAAAAAACAATCGAGATCTGTCATTAGGATTTCAACCGTGGCCGACAGTGTGGCTCTTCGTGGTAACCAATCAGTTATATTAACAAGTTGGATGGAGTGGAATAAAGACCCTACGGTTTCTTCGACTGTCAAGGCACTAAGCGAAACGGCGATGAAGACAAATGCATTTGTTTTCAAGCAATCTGTGTGCATCTTGTGGATCAAGTTGGGTAAAATTGCCATTTCCGAGTCGTGCGTTTTTCTCAAGATATGATAGCAAAATCACAATATTGATGGTCCGCCACAAACCCCCACAAAGGTTTGAGCTGGGCGATTTATCTTTAAGATAATTTAATATTGAACAACAAGTTAATCAGATTTACAAACAAAAACAAAACTGATCTGATTACATTTACAGATAATTAATTACTCCTGGATCACTTTCCATCACCATACAGCAAAGTTATAAATTAAAAAATGCCGTTGATTTCAACTTCAAATTTTCGTGAGCCAGTGATCAAAACGGCCGACAAAATCCAGGACATTGCCAGAAATTAAAATCTCGCTTAATTCAAAAACTATGGGCAACAACCGTATTTTCCATCTTAGGCACGTTCACTGAATATATTCATATGATAACTTGGTTATTCAGTTTTAATTTGATTACCTTCCAAGTTGGGCACTCTAAAATGCTGCTCTTGTCGTTGCCTATAGTAGAACAATTTCCAGGTGTGTGTAGGACGCTGCGAAAATACTCGTAAAAGAAACACACAAAAAAACAAAAGTAAACTATTTTTTTTTTTTTTTACTCCCCAAAAACAACCCCACCCCCGGGAAAACAAAAAAAACCCACATTTAGAAAAAAAAACATTACCAAAAAAACCAAAAAGAGAGGAAAAACAAAAAATACTCACATTTCGAAAAATATTCATCGTTCCCTATTGAGAAATCCAAGTAAAGCTAAAGTGAGGTTAAACATCGTAGTATCTAAAACTGAAATTGATAATAACTTTCTAGCTATGTTTTAAACTGTATGGAATTGGTCAGTATCGTCATTGTCGTCGATTTTCTTATCTTTTCATCACCAATTACTTTGCTTATACAGCTCGAAAAACCATTTTGAAAGAGCGCCATCTATGACGTCTAACCTCACTTTTGCGTTACCTGGATTCCTCCATAGAAGAGGTTTAATATAAATTTTTTTTTTTTTTTTATTTCGTTTTTTTTCCCCAAATTTTTTCCCCCCACCACCACAGAAGTTGGCTCACACGACTGCTCCTTAACTACCGAACTTGCCGAAAACTTGCGGCGCTGGTTACAATGAGGGCTAATCCGAGAGTCAAAGTGTCTTTTGTCACTTGGTGAAGTGAGAAAAGCTGCTTGCAGTGACGTGACTATCCATTTGGTTTGCCCAGAAAAGTCGAGTCACTGCTAGTGACTTTTCTCACTTCACCAAGCGACAAAAGTCATTCCGGCTCTCGGAATAACTTTCAATCAGTGGTTATCGGTTGCTGGATTGAAAGAATGGCGGAGCTGGCGAGGTTTGTTTCATCCACGTATGACTCCTGGTATGGCCACCTTGATTAAACTGAGAACGGATGATTAAGAACAACGCCGACCAGGCTTGGAAGTCATTTTGATTAATTTGGTACAAAGTATCTGAGCTGCTGAGAGGCGGCAGACCTTTATTCCCATATTTCTCAAGGAGAGGCATATTCCCGAGTAAAGTCTAACATCTTAAATATAGCAATTCTTAGCAACTGATTTTGGTATCAACATCAAATTTAAATCAAAATTTGATTTCTCTTCACAATTGTTAAATATCATGTCAAATTTAAATCTTGCTGTAATTGCGTTTACTTTACTAGGAGAAAAGTAGTTTTGTTTTCATAGTCTTGTAATATCAAGCAGTGTTGGAAAAATCATTTTCAAAAAACGTTCAGTCTTTGCTTATTGTAAAGATATATCGCCGAGAAACTTCGCACTCAAAGTTTGCGAACGAAATACAATCCAAAGTTCATGAAAGCGCAAAGAGAGGAAACGTTTCCTTTCTCATCGCGAAAGATCTTTCGTTTTTCCATCTCACAACGTTTCACTCGTATTCGAGATCCGATCCAACCAAATATCCCCTCGGCTTTGTTCTTTTTGTCTACCGCAAAATTCGAGTGGTAGGAAACGTTTGCTTGAATGGCGTGATGCATTGAGGACAAATTCAACCCACCCTTCCTGGCCAGACAGTCAGAAATCGGACATACATCAAACTGAAGAGAGTGTATAGATTTATGCGTGATATCTTTCTGTCTAGATTCCGTTTCTATGAAATGCGCAGTGTGCGTTTCAAGAACGAATATGGTGTAAAGATATAGAGAGAAAAAATGTTCACTCAAGAAACATTGGCGTATGAAACTAGCCACGGGAGGTTAATTGATATTTTGGTGAGAATTCCATCACTGATATCAAGTGAAATACTCATTTTGATATCAACCGGGAAAAAATGTACAGCAAATTTACATTCAATTTGCTCTCACTAATAGGATCAGTGTTAAATTTGATGTCACATGAATAAAATTTAGCTATCAATACTGATCTTTTAACCGTTAAAACGCCAAAACCTGAGTAATCATTATCAATAACATCACAAGAACATACTTAGTTTTTTATTTGATCTCAGACTCTACTCGGGTTCACTGTAATGCACTGCACAACACTCTTCAATAGGTCTTCTTTACACAAAGGCCTTGGTATACTGGATTATTTGTTTCCGGAAAATGGCCTCGCTGATTTTGCCAATCCTCTTTAGTTGAGCTCAGCAGTGAGATAATTAAAGCCGTGCTAATTCTCTCGCTGCGTGTGCCTTTCGATTTGTTTCACAAAAACGCGAATTTACATAAATTATCAAAAAACACGTAAGATTTTGTAAATAAGCGCTAACTGGTTACAACTCTCTATTGTGCTCACATTCTCAACAGCTGACGGTTTAATTTCCCGATATTCAGATAACATTTTATACCCTCTCGTAGGTCAAATTTGTCACCTTGTCGACGGTGAGAGGGCTTATCTCATGCTATAAACATGCATGTGCGACCAAGAATTTGACCAGTAGTGAAAGTATCACATTTTCTTATCATTTTTTCACTGCCACGTCGTAGAACGTTTATATAAAGGCACTAACATCAGGTGTGATACTGGCGGGCTATGCCGCAATTCACTCTTAGACTTCTTACTATCAATCTAAGGGAAACGACTAAAAGTACACTTTTCATTTTTTTGACAACGTTATCTGTCGATGATAAAAAAGCTAGCAAAAGAAGCGGTTCAAATTGAAAACAGCAATGAAAATATAAATGTTTAGTAATAATTGACATAAAAATCGGTTATAGTAACATATAATGAATAAAAATATTGACTAAAAATAAAATGTAAAATTCAGCTGAAAATAATGAGTTTGAAGGTGTGGTTACCATGACAACGCAAATTTTTGTACTGTTTGAATCATGAAATATAGTAAAACCATCGATATTTGTTTTGAGCATAACTCCCCAGCAGACGGTCGTGGCCGGACTAACTAACCGCCACTTGAAAGCTCTTATAATTTACTATTAGATGCAGTCAACTCTATCTGCTCCTAAGTGTGGTACAGCCGACGAAAATACGACAAAAATAAAACGGAAAAAAGTTCAATAACTCATCCCACTAAAATAATGAAGGTATAGTATGTTCTAGACAGTTTTGTATTTTAAAATTGCAAATTACTTTGTAGAACATTATATTGTCCTTAAAATTAAAAACAAAATGTTTCGGTGAAAAATGTGTTTTTGGAGGATAGTTCTTATAAAACGCTTTCTATCTCCAATTGGGTGAAGCATACGATTTATATGTTTTCAGCAAAGTTTGTTTGTATTGACTTTTTCTACAATTTTGCTGAAGACATCAACTCTCTATCTTAAAATCCTAAAAAAGTCGAATTTTTATCTCACTTTGAAGGGGATTGATCACAAAAATCATGCCGTCAAAATATGAAGCTTGTCATATCGATCAACTTTGCCAAAGACGCCATCCCTCTAGCTCCACTATATAGGGAGCTATCAGTTGAGAGCTTTAAAATCGACTTTTTGACCACTGTGCGATGGCTAGGATAACAGTTGTTAATGTATATTTTGAAGATTTTAAAAATATGGAGAAGCCAGCACATATTATCTATAAGAGAGACGAGAGCAAAAGCAATTCTCAGATCGTGTAAGCATGCATCCAACTATCTTAAAAAAACATTCTTACCAACAATAGCAATTTCACTTCCCTGTTATTAAACCTATAGCTTAATAATTATGATTGATTGTTAGCTTAATTTTTATACAAATCATTGTTTCTAATCCAATGTTGTAAAAACTTCACACACTTGTACTGTTATGCGCCTCAAAACTCTTTATACGAGTAAGGAATATAAGATTTTTAAATCTCATTAAATCTGAAGCTTTACAAGAATACCCTCTCGTAGTAGGTACATAATTTAGTAAGCAAATTGAACGCACTCATACGCACAAGGCACAGGCTTCAGGCCTCGAGAAAATGTTGG
This sequence comes from Aedes koreicus, assembly GCA_024533555.2. NCBI lineage: Eukaryota > Metazoa > Arthropoda > Insecta > Diptera > Culicidae > Aedes > Aedes koreicus. The sequence goes on along the minus strand of JAHHFK020004766.1, from coordinate 568,860 downwards.
CTAAACAAATTACTCAGAAGAAGAGTCAGATCTCACCATAGGTGGATGAACTCAGTTTTTATCATTTGACTAACAATAGGTAATACGAAACCTCCCGGGACATTATTTCAAAACTTTATGAGAATCTATTTCCATCAGTATTCCACCACTAGAAAACGATTAGCGAACCACCAGAAGCTCAACGATAATTTCATTCTAGAAGAGGATTTACATTTGAATAATCAACTGTGTGAAGTGTCGATCCCGCCCATAATAATGCACAGCCACCCAGAAATTTGCAAATTTAGTGCTTGCCTTTGTGGACTCGGCGCAGTTGCACTTGTAATACAGCGACAAGTCGTCCCCGTTCTTCGTTGTCGTTAGTAATTTACATAACACTGTGCTACCGTCTCTGCTACTGCTGGCTTCCAAAAGTAAAAAAAAAAAGTATATTAATGTCGCTTTTCATGTAAATGGGTCAATATGAACGAATCTTGTTCGAATCGATCTCTCGAATGCATTATAACAAGAAGCTCTTATTTGTTTGGTGATGGTTCATGTCTCTCCCGGCTGTAGTTGGATTGTTGTGCATGTAGTTTTTTCAACTCATGTTCCTTATCAAAAACCGATGGAATGCGTGGCATTCGTAGAATAACAGATGATAACAATTGTATTTCAAGAATTATAAATATTGATCCGGCTTTCAGTGTCGGTTGATTGTAGGACTGGGAAACATGAGAAACAAAATGTCATGATTTTACATTATTCCTGAAAAGATCGTAGTAGAGTCGACGTTAAAATAGCCTAAATAGCAAGCTGCAAGTGTTTCCACTTTGAAATAATTTTAAATAGCGGAAGACGAAATAGCAGAGAATTTACTTTTGAATTAACCTTACAAACACAACTAGCGTAAAGTTTTACGTTGAAATTGCTCGCTTGCTTGTTTTCAAAGCTTCTTGTCCATTTGATAACATGAGTGGCAGATTCCTTAGGCGGTTGCCAAAACATCGTTTTTGAAGATCTAACTCACTCATTTTAGACCAGGTTATCGCAATTAAGTTAATTTAACTTTATTATGGAGCTTTACAGTCTTTACAGTACTCTGTAACACGTATATAATCCTAGAAGACCTAGAAAAGTGAATCCAAAATATTCTGTATTTGTAAATACAGATCTACCCACTTAAGAAACCGAAATCTTTTGATAAAAGTTAGCATAGCTCAATCAACAAGCTCCTGTTTATGTGCATCTTGAAAAGATAAAACCCAAAAAAAAAACGAAATAACTTTACTTAGTTATGTCTACGTGAGCCAGTTTCCCCCATCTCTTGTAATCAAAGGTTATGCCTTCATCTTTCAATAGCATTCCTTCTCAAAACTCCTAAACGAGAGTGCGAGATAGAGAAAGAGAGAGAGAGAGAGAGAGATGCAGCCTTTCTGCCCTGTTGGCACATCGCCGTTCGTCGTTTTCGCTGTGACGATTTACATCCGCCGAACTGCTTTGGTTTTTTAGTCCCTAACACGTTTGCACTGTCTGTCTGCGTGAGTCATCGATCTTCTTGGAAAACGATCTGGTAAACACTACTTGTTAATTAGATGACGACGGAAAGCAAAACAATCCCGACACGACCGACGCGATTTCGACGCTTCCAGCACTCACTACCCATAACAACAACAATAACAACAAAAAAGTGTGTCCCCTCAGACGCTAATGGAATGTAAATATTGAGCCTTACGAATTCGCATCAAAGTTGGATAACTTTTATACGAAATCCTTAAAATAACATTCCACAACAATTGCAACCGAACCAACGAGAAGCAACGGGATTTTGTTGGTTCGCTGTGTCTAGAGCAATATATCTATAACATAGACAAAAATGACCGTCTGCGGAGCACCATTTTGCCACCCACCTCCTTCGGATTTTCCTAACAGCCACCCACACCGAGGAAGAAACGCCCACATGTGTCAACTTGCATTTTTGAACGCGTATCCTCTTGGACATCTATTAAACCGATGCTTAAAACCCTCAGCAACTCTTCGCTGAATTTTGCAAAAGCTCGTTTAACAGTTCCCTATGCTTCTCGAACCCTCATAATCCTAAATGCATTTTCGGTTTCTCTTCTCCAGCTCATACTGCATTACCTACATCCAATCAATGTATTTTAATCGTGTCTAGCTTTTTCTGTCCACGTCCTCTAATGCTTGGGTACCTTTAGTAGTGCATTGACCACAAAGAAAAAAGCTAAGCAGAAAAGTGCATCCAGCAGATAAGCGATGCATGTTGGAATATGGAATGTCCCGGGCGAGACGAAAACCAGACTACCCTCCGGCAGGCCCGTATCCATACGGATATAACATATTTCACTTGATTACTTACACGGACAAAGGTTCTAACAGCCGGAGCAAAGCACTCGACACTGCGGACCGGTTCCACTAGACATTTTCACACGAAATCAACCGATCCGATCGCTATTTCCAATAGAATATTGCAGATTTTCTCTCACTGATTCCGAACTGACTTAACTTTTGACGATGACACGAAGAGAGTTTGTGGATTGTGAAACTGGCTGATGGATTGACGTATCAGAAAACGCAGCCAAGCAGATTTTCAGATTTTCCTCTGGCTGCCTTTCCGATGCAAGAGTGTGTGCGTGTGGAATTTATACACGGTAAATGATAACAACTCAGTGAGAGAGTTCGTTTCACGCAGTGCACGGCAAATGAGAGTAGCCCAGTGAGAGAGCTCATTTCACGCAATAGTCGAAATCAAGGTGTATATATTATAGGTGTTCTAAAGTGACCAAGAAATAATTCAGCTCTGTGAGATTTTTGTATGGGCCGGATAAACAAGTATTTGAAAAGTACTATACCATTTATCGTTCAAATATTATTTAAGTAAACAATGTGATGATAGATTCTGATTTATCTTTATTCAAGAGACTTTCAACCAGAGGCTGGTTCATCTCTCGTTTGTGATGATAGATCTTATCTTCAAACAATCATAAAGTGTAAAGTGTACCATATCGATGAAGAATGTTACGGCGGTAGAGCAAGATCCTACTGACAGACGTTTAGGCAACCCGGATAAAAATAAAGATACAATTACAATTTAATAATATACAATAACAACAGAACGTATTGCTGACAATGAATCTTACTGTTCATGTATCAGACAAATAAAAAACAACATATTGTAATTACATAAGATCTACTATACACCCCATATGCTAGACATTTTCAACAATAGTGAAACAATACAATTAATAAATCATAACTCAAAAAAACTCAGAAAAAAAAAAAAAATTTTTTTTTTTAAAAAAAAAAAAAACAACCTCTTTTTTTATTTCTCAATTTGTAGAAACAGTAAGTCTTAATGTTATCTTATTGTTGTGAACAATAAGATCAATTGTACTTACCTTTGATTCTATTGTATGGTTACAATAGATTTTATTGCCAATCTACACTCAGCGAAATAAACTTTCGATATTCATAAGATTGCATTATGATTATTTGCTATAAGAATTCGGTATGAGTTTCATAACTTTACCTTATGAAATATAATGATGTGGTAAAAATAAAAATATTCAGCAACCGGGATTCGAACCTTGAACGTGGGGGTTGTGGGTCCGGTGACTTGTCCACTAGTGTATATCAACACTTGTAAACAGGTATGCTTAAAGGCGTACAAGAACAACGTCGTGTGAAACAAAATCTGTTCATAAGTCAACCTTATGAAATTCAAAAGCATCGTTCATAAGTTGAACCTTATGAAATTCTTAAGATTATTTGGCTGAGTGTATTATCATCCAAATAAAAACTAAAAACTCTATAATTCCTCTCCAATTTATCATCATTTTTACTAATTAAAGGTCGGTATCGAGTTCGAAAGAAATTTCTTTTTCTATCTCAATCCCGTGTTCAATTCCGTTTACTGAAACGGAAAAGTAAAAAATCGAAAAGAAATTTCAGCAGCAGTATCCACCTGAAAAGAAAGAAAAATGAAATTAGAATTTGTAAGGTTTCCACTCAAACTAATGGGAGCTGTCACTTTTACTTTCGGAAAAACATTCCGCTCGATTATTCCGTAAGTGAAGGTGACATTTCGTTCCATGCAGATCAATTGTCAAAATACCGCTTGGTAATATTGAACAAAATTCCGTAACCTCTCTACTTTTTAAGTCGATACTGGCCTTAACAAGAAATCAACCATTAGGCTATAAGCTTCATTTCAATTTACTGAGATTCAGTGAATAAATTACGACATTTGGCCAACAAATTATATTAAAGAAAAATTTAGTAAAAACCAGACGTTTTGGATAAAAACAAACCCATGTACGCATCAAAAACAGAGTGTGTACAAACTACCGCTAGAAACTATCACAAGCTATCAGTGGTACATGAGCGAGATCCATCACGTTATTATTGCCTATTGAGGAGGCGGATTCGCCCGTGCCTTGATCTACCCCGCAGTGGGATGTTAGGTAATGATAACGTCCATGGTTCGAGTACTACTTTACCCATGCCCTTTCGCTCAATTTTCAATACTTCTATTCTATTTCCAACTTACCGTACACTGACGGAACTTTCAACACTTTCTCTTCATATCTTTCATTCTAGAAAACATAACTGTCCACTCTTGGTGCCTCATGGTGATGAGCGAAACATTTCTTTCTACATCAAAAAATTCATATTTTACCGATACTCAGCTAACAAACAAATATTAAACAGGGATATCAGCAAAAGTAACTGCCAAGTTGATCGGCTGTTGAACATTTTGCTGAGGTAAATTGAGTGTGTACTACACTATTCAGTTCTTGTTTATGGAATCTTTATAATATATCAAATACTTTGTTTATCGTTGTTTATAGTTGAAATATTTTCTCTCAGTACAACCAACCATCAATAGGAAACTATAGCGAATTAACGATATTTTTACGTTGTGTTTAGTTGTTTTACCATCTGTTTTTATTCAAAGAAGAAGACCAATGGCAGTGGTCTCATTGCAACGTTCCTTGTGACAAAAGGTTGATGGTACTGACCAAACGGCGTTGAAGTACTTGGGCAAGATAGACATTGTTATGCGGAAGCGTCAGTCGTGGCCAGTCGTGTTTAAGCAGCAGGCAATAACCCCAACAGAGTGACTGGAGGTCCTGGTGAAAAACATCTCTCAGGCTCAGTGTAGTGGTGTAACATCCATACCACTCACCCTCAAACAAGTCACAATAAATACCCAAAAGTTGTTTAAGTACCTATGACGAGAGATGAACCAGCCTGAGGCTAAAAATCTTGATAATGATGAAAAAAAAACATTAGTAGGCCTGGAATACCACTCGTCATACGAAACATCCAAAGATATGAATAAACATACAAATACATCCGAAAGATTCAGTGCAAAATCGTTCCGAATTTTCTGGGCAATCCAAAATAGACAATGGAAACGAGGTATAATTATCCACAGATGCTATTGTTTGGCACCATGGCCAAATCTGTAATCAGATTTTTTTTCGTATCACCTTCGTCAGAGCATGTATTCTTTAAGAAGGCTGGAAATTTCATCTCCCATGTAAGTTGCGATCTTTCGTTGCCCGAAGCGAGAATTCAAGCTTTAATTACTTCATCGCTAATATTCTCAAAGATTATCTGCGCCATGTATTAGTTAATCTTGTTAAAATATTTTATCGAATCAAAATTCATCGCGCTGAATAAGATGCTAGAGTTGCTAGAGATTTCATCAACAATTATTAACAGACGAGTTGTCAAACTAATATCTGGCGTGCGAAATAGGATGCGCTGTATCCGTTCCGCGAGAAATATCGCTCGGTGAACGAAAGGTACGGATACGAAAAAAAATCTGAAGCCATTAGTGACCAATCAGAAGAATCTTGAGTCGGATGGAGGCGTGCAGATAAAAAACAAAATTGAAAACTGCCCGGATAAAAATGACTACATAATTACAATACAATAATATAAAATGACATAAAAATTTATTTCCGACCATAAATCTTATTGTTCATGTATCAGATAAATTAAAAATGCACATTCTCATAACAATAGATTTACTATTCATACCACATGCAAGAACTTTCAACAATTGAGAAACAATACACTTAATAGTAATTGAATAAAATTTGTTCGAAAAAAAAAAAGATTTTTTGTAAAGTTAAGACACATAACAACTCATTTTCTCTAAAGTAGATATCTCAATTTACATTAAATTCTATTGTGGAAACAGTAACTCCAATCGTTATCTTATCGTCGTGAAAAATAATATTCATTCTTCTTCTTCTATTGTTTTTGAGAGGGACTTTAACGCTTTGGGTCATTCGTCCTTGAATAAAATACTATTCATTGTACATTCTATAGAATCTATTGAATGGTTACAATACATTTAATTGTAAATCTATGACAGTTTTTTTTTCTGGTGGACAGTTCTGTTTTACATCACGTTTTGGAGACATACCAAATTTAGGGAATTATGCCTCTAGGATCGAAGATTTTCAGTAACATGATAAGTAGCGAGCAGGAAAGAAAGGCGATCACTATCCGCATTGGAATAAAATATTCATTCAGCAGGATCTTTATGCTTTTTTAGCAAGGCACAAAACATCCCAGCCAATGGGGGATTTATTAGAAAGTGATTTTTCTGAACTGAAATATTTGCATACAACAGAAAATATCAAAACCTTGTACGATTCCCTGGAGTTCTTATATTTAACCTGCCGGGTATGAAGTTGTGAACCCTGATAGAAAATCACCTTAAACGATAGATATCACAAATCCTTCAACAATTTCTTTAATGGTTTGGATGATACCCCAAATGGGTCGTTAAGAAAAATAACCATACGAAATTTATTAGGGTATGAAACACAAAGTTTTGAATATATCGACAGAGCTGAAACTTTACTCACTTTTGAGTAGCTATACTTGTGACTGTATACACGCTATTTCTAAACAATTCATAATTGAGAACGATTGACTCAAATTCGTCGGAACTATGGTTACACAAAAATGAGTAAAGATTTTTTTTAGTGGTAAGATTAAAAACAGTCACTATCGATTGAAATATTTGGTTTCACTTGAAAACCGAATTTATCGACTAGCGACAATCTATTTTACTCTCATTCTGTACGTTATACCTAATGTCGGAAGTAGTGCGCTGTATGGCGCATCTGATGCGCTATACAGCGCGCTACTTCCGACATTAGGTTCAACTTATGGATCGACTGTAAAATCAATTGTCGCTAGTCGATAAATTCGGTTTTCAACTGAAACGGTAATACAATCGATGTTTACTTTTCCCACTTTTGAATAGCCATACTTCCGACTAATTTGAGTCAATCGTACTCAATTTTGGGTTGTAAAGAAATAGCGTGTAAGACGCTCGTTTTCAGTTACTCAAAACTGAGTAGAAAACGACACAGTTACGTAATAAGTGGAACTACCCTAATTAGAGTAATTAGAGGGGTACTAATTTTTGATTCACTGGGTTACCTGTCAAAATTAGAGTAAACATTACGCAGTCACGCTTGTTTAGATTTTCTCGCAATTGAGTAGAAAACGACTCAGTTTTGTTAAAAGTGCTCTCCCGTTTCATTGTGCTCAATTTTTTAGTACAATTGTATACTCTTTTCTCCCCCCACACACATAAACATAAATCATAAAAAAAGAAAAAAACAACAAAATAAAGAAATTACACTTTTACCACAAAAAAATAAAAATCCCCTGAGAGAAAAAGAGATAGTAGACAATTGTACTAAAAAATTAAGTAAAATAGAAGTGTTCTTCACACACCGAGTGGAGATAAATCTGACACACTGAAACCGACCAGTACCCATTAATGGGTAAAATATCACCCATTTCGAACTTAAGCAGGTTAGCTCCTTTAATGGGTAAAACGATTTTACCCATTAATGGGTAAAGAGCCGGTACGTCAGGCTATCGGGTATTTTTTACCCATTTTTCAAAACGTTTGTTATTTGGGAAATGGGTATGAAATACCCATTTTTCGAAATGTTTATTATTTGCGAAATGGGTATAAAATACCCATTTTTCGTGATTTGTTTTAAATTGTGATATTGAATAATGAGCATTAGAATAAACATAATAGATCGCAATAACTGAATGTGTATTTGTATTTTGACAACCCTTTAGCCTCAGACCTTTTACCTATCAGGTATGATAAGTTTCGTTCGGGAGTTTTCACACCGGCAAATATTCCGGCGACGTTCAAGTGGTCCATTGAAGCGCTTATCACAGCGTTATCATCCAGAGAGGATATCCGTGGAATATATCTGAAAGGATTTAAATGATTTCGACGTCAACTTGATGAAAGCTTGGATGTTACGCCCCGGAAGAGACACATACTCGGAAGTACGATTCTACTGATGAAATTGAAGCATTTTATATTATAATATTAAATCATTAACGTACCTCTTAGTTTTTGGAAGCTTACGCTATCCAGTTTAACCTTCAGTTCTTCATATTCTTCGCGTTTTCGTGGAATGGATTCCGCGAAGTTTTTCTATTTTTCGAACCACGCACTTTCAAATAAACAAAGTGGGCCAGGAAAATGCTAAGATATTTTTTACCCATTAATGGGTAGAAAAATACCCATCTTTTGATCTCTCATTGAAAATAAAAAATGGGTCTTTAGTATGCATTATTTTGATTTTAAAAGTACCCATTTTTTGACAGTTTCATATACTAGCGAAAAATGGGTACATATTTACCCATTAATGGGTACTGGCCGGTTACAGTGCTCATTTACACGCTTCCCCAACCCCACACCCACACAAAAAACACACATCCCCCAAAAGCCCCCCCCCCCCATAAAAAACTTTTTACCCACCAATAAAAACAAAAAATTTTATAACAAAAAAAATTTTTTTTTTTCCCCATAAAAAAAAAAAGGTTTTTTCCCCAGAGGAGAAAAATATCCACCTTTTAAAAAAAAAATTTTTTTTTTTTTTCTCGTTATTTTTTATTTTTTGTTTTTCTTGGTACTTTTTCAAAAAAAATAAAAAAAATTAAACATAAAATACTTATACTTTATTTTCATTCATGCCTTTCCTGGTATAGCTATGGAAACGATGAATCCATCAATAAATCAATATTTCTGGGTCCAACTTCTTTCTAGGTTCCTCCATGTTCCGTGCGTACAAAGCGATTATAAACGCAAGTCTTTACAACCGCCGATCTGGAAGCATAATTTTGAAGCATTAGATTACTTATTTACAAAAAATTTCATTTGTCTTACCTGCATTGTTCCGAGAGTGTATAGTTTAAATATTATTTTAGTTTTTATAAAATTATAAAAACAATCTGCGCATTCCACCAACGATACACTTGGTTTTTGAACTTTTTTTTTCACCCATTTATGTGTAAAAATATACCCGTTTTTTAATTGTAAGAGGTTTCCCCTAATGGGTATTTTTTACCCATTTTATGATTGAGAAATACCCCCATTGTATGAAAGACGGGAATGCTATTTGAAAATGGGTATTTTTTAACCATTAATGGGTTTTCGCAAACAACCGTGTAAGGGTTACTCATTTTTGATTAACTACACGCTACCTTAAGATTGTTAAAAAGTACCGATAATGGCTCAAAAGTGCACATACCTAAATTATGCGTTAACACAGATACCTAATATTGGGTAATAGGATTGAAGGAAGATAACGTTAAATTTTACCGTATGTATTTGTAGTTTTATTTTACAGAATGCTTCGAAAATCTATGGATGGATGGATGTTTCATCCATCATACAACCACAGAGAACAGACATTGATGTCCATATACCTGTTCTTGAAAAACGTGTGTAAAAGTTAATATGAGCAGGCAGTATAAGAAGCAAGTGTAGAGAAAAACAAACAAAACTTTTCAGGTTATGTGCTAAGCTTTTAATTGCTAAACATTTACATGACAGTTATGGCACAACTGCAGCGCCACCTATCAGGAGCATAACGACATACATTTGAAATGTCGGTTTAAAGTTACCTAATATTGTCACAAGTCGCAGACCGAAGATGAACGTCTGTTCTCTGTGATACAACCAAGTGCTCTTAATTAAAATTTCATTTACATTTTTTAGAAGCATTTTAAAATTTTCTTCCTATACTTTAACATGGAAGCTATCATATGTATTACCACTCGGTGTCTTCTTCTTTTTTCAACTTGGATTCGTCTATAGTTATCGAGTCTTTTGTGCTGTTGCTTCTCTGGCAGCCTTAAGTAGAAAATCTATTGTATCATTACAATAAAATTGATAAATTTTTATTTGAAAAAGAAGATGACACAAAGTGATGATGTTCTTGACGTCTCACATGTATAGAACGAACATGCGCTGCTTGGTATGCTTTTAAAAAATTCAGAATAAAATTTAATTTAAAACGGATTGTTGTACGATGTAGGAAAAATTCTTAACTGAAAAATTGTAATCATGATAATTAGTTCTTTAAATATTTTTTTGTCGTTCCGGTTTGATGACTTTCTGGCCTGGTAGACGTGGAGGCAGGCTCATTTCATCGCTTTTTCGACAATTCAGAAGGAAACCTTCGCCTTCTTTATCACATCGTGTATCGAAAAGTTCATTGGATGTTTGAGTAGATTCAACACCTTCCTTGCTTTCCCCGGTTTTCTGTCGCTGCCCGACCCCACTGGGTCATCTGGGTCTCCTTGAATGACTTCATCAGCTGGAACAACGTCGAATGATGAAATCCCAGATGTTTTCCGATCCATCTGTGGGACGCAGTCTGATTTTCCACGACCGTGCACATAATTTCGTGGTAGATCTGCTCTTGTTCTTGTTTTTATGAAAATTTTCCAACAAAGCCATCGACCGTCCTGATCTTCTGGAGCAAATCAACATCAACGTGCAACCCCGAGCCCTGAGGAATAGTTCGATGCTGCGGTTACCTCTACAGCGAATCAATTACAGCATGTATGGCGCAATTGGCGGTTTACAAAGACTCTTTAATAGAGTTTCCGCCTTGTTTGATTTTGACGTGACTCGCCAGATGCTTCGTCGTATGTTTAGTCGTTTTTTTAAAGTTTCTATTCGATCGATTTTTTTTTTTTTTTTTTTTTTGTCTATCCATCTACTTTCCCCCTTGCTTTAGTTTTAAATATTTTTTTTGGGGTGAACACAAACCGTTTATGTATAGAGAAATAAAATAACCCTCTTTTTTTTTCTCCCAAAATTTTATAACTTTTTACACCCACGTTAAAAAGTTACAAGCTAATCGTTGTTTCTCTCTCTCTCTCTCTATCTCTCTATCTCTCTCTCTCTCTCTCTCTCTCTCTCTCTATCTCTCTCTTTTAATACAGTGTTTAACAATAATTCACTTATTCTGATCTAATCAAATCCGACGTTATTTTACACTTAGAAAAAACTGTTAAATTTCTTATCTATTTGTGGAAATACTTCGTTTTCCTACAATATTTGTACAACAAAAGCTTGTATTACTAACATTTTTGAAACAACAGGAAACTGGTTGATGTTTGCACACTTGATGATCTAACTCGCCTGAGAATTTTATGAATGATTGGTTTTTTTCGATACTGGGGTTGTCATATATAAATAAAAACCCGAACTAATCCACCGATGGTGTTACTGAACCCTTCTTACACTTCACCAGGTATTTCATATATTGAAATGAACTATTAGACAATCCTACCTGTCAATTTTGATTATGGATATGGATTCAGGATGCTAAATAAGTACATGTTCGTTGAAAATGGTGCAGTTATAGTAAATGGAGACTTTGTATATTTTCAAAACTGGACAAGACCACTCGCGCCAATTGATCCTACTCTAATTCTATAGAGTCTATAGTGTCGCATCTAGTGCGCTGAATGGTGCATCTGATGCGCCATACAACGCACCAGATGCGACACTATAGAAAGCAAGCGGCATCGATTGGTGCGAGTGGTCTTGTTCTATTTTGAACTGCAACGAATTTATTCTCATCTCACACTTTATGTACTCTCAGGTATAGTTTTGGTCATATCTTCATGAGGAATTATCCAATCATAATACAATTTCTACAGGTAATTCAAAACAATAAACCTTTAATTTAATTAACATCTACAGAAATAAAATCGGAACATAAATAGCTCAGTATGTAATAGCGTTTTAATGAGACTGATCAATTAGAATGTTGTAGCTTTCATTTGTCTCCAACAGATCTGAAGTCAATTCACAAATGGCTGAGAAACCGATGTGACATTATCTGTAACGCACACACACACACACACACACACACACACACACACACACACACACACACACACACACACACACACACACACACACACACACACACACACACACACACAAACACACACCCACGCACACACACACACACACACACACACACACACACACACACACACACACACACACACACACACACACACACACATACACATACACACAGATATGTGCTCAGTTCGTCGGGCTGAGTCGAATGGTATATGGCACTCGCCCTTCCGGGTCTCAGTTAAAAGTCGAGTTTCCAAGCGATCTTTATACCCCGTTTTTGGTGTAAGAAGGGTAAAAAGCTAGAGCTAAGAGTTTGATCACCGATTAGTTACCAAGCGTTGAGTATATTCAGTGAAATATTAACGATTATTGTAGGAATTTCCAATGGTCTATACGGTTTTTTTTTTTTTGCTGGGGCGTAGAACCACTGCGTCCACTGAATTGAACTTTTGTGGTAATATTATTCTATCCGGTTAGTACCGTTCTTATCTCTGTCATGACAAACGAAATAATTCAACACAAAGAGATTATCGATCGGTACCTTAAATAATTATTAATCTGACTAGCTTGTGATATAGCAACTAATAAGGACTCCTAATCTTATGCTCTTCAAGCGTTAAATGCTTGAGTACGATGATAAAACTATGACTCTCACACATGATTTATTCTACTCCAACTACTACGTAATAGAATCAAAGCGTTTTTTTTTTTTGCAAGGAAGGGGATTTTTTTTTAAAATTAGTACACCAGAATAGCTGGATTTTTCAGCGAAAACGGATGCACAAACGGATACAAAAGTCACAAGTTCTCCGACGAACACGTATTCTATTAAATTGTTTTTAGTCGATCGTAGCGCAGTGATTCCAAGGCGGAAAAAAGTCGAAAAATCAACTTCCACATGTTACAATAAATTTAATTTTGTACACTATTTGACATTTTTTTCCCCAAAATTTTATTAAGATTGGGTGAAAATCGCGCTCTCTACAACTTTTCAAAGTATGCGTCCTAGATGGTTTTTTACTCCCATATAAAATGTATGGAGAATCGGAAAAAAAAACTGCAACTAAGTTTTCAAATGCGCATATACACCACAATAGGCTTATTTTAAAGATTGCCAGCTTTCCGAAAATCTGGGTATCATCTTGCGCAAACTTGCGCAAATATGGTTCCGGGAGGCCGGAGTCCTGGAATGTCTGGAAAACCCGTAATCCAGATTGGTGTTCCGACCCCTCCTGGAAAAGTGGTCAGATTCGGATTTGCATCGAACTCCATCATGCGACACATAAAATAACATGATAACTCAAACATAAGAGCAATGATGATGATATTTAGTTTCAAAGACCACAATTACCACATCCGGGTTCGTATTCCTAGTACTTCTAGGGAAATGTAAAATGGTCAGATCTCACGAAAGGTGGAAAAGTTGGTTTTTTATATCCAAATAAATTTACATGTAATGTGAGAACGAATTCACTGTAGTAACCCATTTGTGATTTTGACTGGCCACTGCTTGGTCCTCTGGATCTAGTGCATCACTCGCTTTCTAGAGTGACGAAACACAATCATAAACAAAAACTTTCCAGCAGAAGTGGGGATCAAACTTTCATTCCGTTCTTCGATTGCATTAGTATGTGTGACCACATTTAATTGCATTTATATGTATGATATGGAATTATTCAATCCTTCCTCACAATGCATTCTAACAGAATTAGATGATTTCCTGCCAGAAAAATGTACAGTCAGGATGCGAAATTGTAAACTTTTAGTCAGCAATTGAGTTTTTAAAATCATTCGATTACTTGTGTTCCCTTATTTGTTATTATTCTGGCATTATTGTGGTTATTATTGTGTATTATTGTGTATTATTATTGTGGTTATTAATATTCTGGTTTTTATTGTGTCTGGCACTAAACACACGAAAATCTGAAGACCTCAAAAGAGTTTAGACGAACTTTGTGGGAGAAGTAAGCGATCAAGAGCTACAGAGCTAAGAGCTAATTATTAAACGGAAGAGCTTGTATTTGCTGCTCAAATGAATCTAAGAGCTAATAGAGAGCTGCCAATATGCTTCAGCAAATCTTAAAAAAAAAATGAAAATCGGTCAAGTAAAATTTAGTTTTTTTGGACCATGTTGATTCATGCTAATGACACAATGAAACATTCGAGTCATATATTTTTCGAACAGGAACATACCTACCAAATATTACAGATTTCTAAGAACCAACTCATCTTTTCGGTATAGAATTGCTGAGTTATCATTTTTTACGCATGTTCCAGAACTTCCGGAAGACCATGAAATGGCCACTCAGTGCCATAAATTGTTCTCCACATTGCTTTACTTCTTACATTTTATGTACAAATGGTTTTGAGAAAACTCGTATTGCTTTAAGACGAGACTTATGAATTTACCATTTTATCGGATGTTCTGGATATTCCAGGGGATCATAAACTGGCCATATCTCGGTAGTGCGGCCCAACACGACAATTTAGATAAAAAATTTGAAATCAGCGGCCCAAAATTACTTGAAAACATATAACTTAGCTATGGATAATCCATTTTTAGACTTTTTTCCGCCTTTTTTTATGGAATGGAATCACTGTGCGTCGGTTCAGGTACGACAACCAGCTGTTGACTGTTTTGTGATAGAAACATCTGTTTGCTGTTGAAAATCCATTCCTGACATCCGACGAAATCGCATTCAGTTTTTCAGCCGTTAAGACTTCTAAAGGAAACTTACTCATAATTATTCGATTTATCATTCACACAAACCACATAAATTTCACAGCCTTTATGATATATTTTCATAAATACAGATTATTTAGTCTACCGTTAGCTAAATGAAAATACCATATAATATAACGATCTTTATTCACAAAATATCACATAAAAAACGGAAGACACAGCTTTGTCCAAATTATACATAATATCAAAAAAAAAAAAACTCAAAATCAAATTTTAATAATCCACGGGAAAGTCATAGACATTATCACACGCTTGGTCCGCTATTTTCCTCAAGTTAATAGCTCTTCCCCTTTCCGAATGAGCTTCGCAACGCAAAACACAATAATTGCTGTAGGTCTCGTGATCGCTTCCGCAAACGGGCATGTAGATCCTCGGACAGGCGCAAACTGCTCTCTTGGCTTCGCTGCGTGCCTCTGCAATTGCCAGGATACTCATCACGGCCAAAACACCCACAATGACTGCACTGTGCTTCATTTTCGGTTTCGTTTAAATCGTTCAGCGACTTTATCACCAACTGAACTATTCTCTCAAATCGTCAATAATTTTATAGGGAACTCAACGAGCAAGACGATATCTGGAAATAGCGGAAATAGTCTCTTATCGAATAGATGATAACACCCACCAATGCACCCGTTCAATACAGTACAGAGAGTTCATGTGCTGAATAGCACCTGAGCGAATGTCTGGATAGTTTCGCTTTAAATCGATTTAATTTGAATGCGCTTATTACACAGGTAGGTATTTACTTGTTGCCTAACCAAACTAGTCAAGATCGCAAATTGGTAAACAGCATGAGCGCTGGAACAGGAAACAAGTGAACAAATAACAAACAACTTGTAATAAAATAGATCATACTTTTATTTCATTCATAATTCATTCTCACAGGATCCTTCACGGAGTTTTTTCAGCGCTATTCTGGTACCGGTTGGAGTACCCATGGCACAGTTGAGGACACACTCATTGGAGTAGGTTACGTTATCACTTCCACATACCGGTTGGTAGCTTAGGGGACAAGCACAAGAAGCCATTTCCGAGTAGATGTCGGCTTTAGTTTCGATCGACAGCAATCCCACGAGGACCACGGTCATGATCGCAGCAACCACAGAAATTGAACGCATTGTTTTCATGGAGATGTCTTCGAACGTGAACTGCAGATTTCCAACTACTGCGCCTTTGCTGGCTCTTTAGCGCTTATGTGGTGTTGTTCGGTATCTAACTTATAATCGATAAGATAAGATAGTCCAGATAGGGGGGGTTTTCCTTGTTCTTTCGTGACCTCGTCAGTTGCCGGTAAACAGAGGGTAAGTGCTTTTCGGTAACAACAATACAGAAGCTCCTAAATCAAAGTATGTTCAACGGATATAATCTCGATTTTCTTGCTCTCATATATAGCAGATCAGTTTTTTCTAATTCTGCTTTTTTAGGTGGCCTTCAAGGCTGGCGTGGAAGTGTGGATATGCGGAAGTAATCTATACTAGATATTTTTGTTTACATTCGGAATTATGTTCATCTGACTTGTTGCACTAGATTTAAAATATTACAAAAGTTGTTTATGATCACAAAATCTCCTTGTGTAGTCAACACCTTGAATGAATAGGTCGATTAAGTCAATCTAGCTATTCTTGCTATATCGATGAAAAAGAGAAACGTAATAAGATATTGTTCAATGTAAACAACCTGATAGTTCTTTTGTGAAACTAGAGACTTATAATGTTGGCGTCACTCTCCTTACATGTGCAGATAAATAAATTTATTGAAATGTCACATTAAATTTCCCTTTAAAATAATTCGACAAAGATTTTTCATTAGGGCCTAACTGACAAACGTAAACAATGGCTTCTTCCGTAAATTTCTCATGGCACAAAGGCTACCCATGTAAGCTTCCAATTCTATCGGATAGGTGAACTCTTCCTCTTCGAAATGACCGTTGTGGATTGATTAGGCGAGTTTTCAATAACGAGAAATTCGCGGAAAAAGCCATTGTTTACGATGGTCAGTTAGGCCCTAATGAAAAATCTATGTCGAATTGTAGAAAACGAAGATGAAAAGTAGTGAACTAAGATTCGTCCAGCAGCATCCGTCTCCGTGTCAATCATTTGTCTCCGTATGTTCTTTAGGGGCCATCTACATTTAGATCGATCGAGATTAACATATAATTTTACATCCGAATGTTTTGTCATTGTCAACTTTCGTTTTGCGTTTTTAAGAACTAGTTTTAAGAAACTATATGTCAAACATAAACCTAGACATAACATTTCGTGTCCTAATAATGTTTCACTCGCCCATGAGAAACGACAACACGATGTTGAGAATGCATTTTTCTATGCTTCGATGCTGTATGTTTGCGTTGACAAGATAATTCATTCAGAGTCTGATAACATTTAATTCCCAGGCTATACAATCATGTTTGCCGAGATCTACTGATAATAAAAATTGTAGTCGGTAGTACACGCAAAAAAAACAGCAGTAGAAACTACCATTTCAGGGGTTAAATTAAGCGCAAACACCAACAATTTTCACCTGATGGTTGATATCAATATGAGGTCTGTCAAATATACCACAAATGTTGAAGGTTTTACCATAAACGTAGTAAATTTGACTGAAATTCCATGGTAGTCTTATAGATAGGCATAGTCGGCTAAAATGGTAGCTTTAACTACAAGATTTTTTTCTGTGTAGCTGAAAATACGGTATTTCTCGAGTACTTTTTCAAACAGACGTATCGGATTTTGTAAACAAAGAGGGGAAGTAAGATTCAAACAGTCAGCAATCCGATTCCCAGTCGGCGTCGGCATATCCGATCAACGGTTCCGGCTCATCGTGTCGCTTGAATTCCAATCTCCTAGATCTGGTTCCCTTCAAGTAACGGACTATCCTCTTCAAGCATTGCCAGTGAGATGAATATGGGTTCTGTTGAAATCGTCCCAGGAAGCCAACGGGAAAACAAACGTCTGGTCTGGTACAGAGTATGATGTACATGATAGTGCCCCTCATTTGTTGCCTCACCATCACCTGACAGTAGCATTCCTTTTTCCATGGGGGTTTTAACTGGATTGCACTCCAACATTTAAAATTGCGCCAACAGCTTTTCAATATTCAACGCCTGAGCCAAACGAAGACTGCCATTTTCCTTGTCGTTGATTCCCAAAAAATGGCTCGCTTCTCCGCAATCAGTCATGGCAAAAATGGACGTCAGCTGCTTCTACAGTTTGATAATTGATGACATCTTCCTACTAGCAGTCAAAAGGTCATCTACGTCGAGTACGATGTAAATCTCATCTCCGGGGCGAATTCTTGTATACAAGCAGTAATCATGCATTGAACGTTCGAATCCCAGCTCCAATAGCCCGTAAAGTGACTTGATTTATCTGCTGTTAAGGGCTGTTTAAGCCCGTAAAGTAACTTGATTAATCTGCACACGGTATTTGGCGGCGAGTTGACGCCATCCGGAACTGCCATGAAAATCCTCTCCTTCAATTCTCCATGCAGGAACGCTGTTTTCATATCCATTTGATGGAATTGGAAGCCCTGTTGAACACCAACGGCCAGTACGATCCTGATTGTGGTTAGCTTGGCAACTGGAGCAAATATCTCGTCATAATCCAGTCCTGGTTTCTGCAGAAATCCTTTCACCACCAATCAGACTGACCATTCTCGTCTTCCTTCATCCGAAAAACCCATTTGTACTTCAACGGTTTCACTCCTGCTGGACATTGCCAAACATTGTTTCCCTTCATGGATTACAGCTCATCTTCTACAGCCTTTAGTCACATGTTCCGGTCAGGTCGATTTTTGATTTCATCGAAGGTCTCGGGGGCATCTAGACTGCCAGAATGTGCTCTGTATCCAGTAAAGTAATCAAACAACTTACCGGGTAACCTGCGCTCCCGTCTGCTGTGCTTCGACATTGCTTCTTGTCAATCTGAGTGCAGAGGGAGCGCGTCGCTGACAGCATCATCCGGTTCTGGTTCACTTTCAGGAGCATTGATCTGACCATGGACAACAGGAACAGAGATGGTCTCCGCATCTGACTATCACCGGCACATCTGTTTCAGTGTTGAGTTTGAACCTCTTCTCGTCAGCGTAGGAAAATGAGCTCTCATCAAACTTCACGTCTCTTGCAATGGTTACTTTACTTGCTTTCCTGTCCCAGAGCCGGTAGCCGTTAGCCATTTCACGACTTTTCGGATCAAGCTTCTTCCGTTGCTGTACCAGTATCCACACGATACCTTTGCATCCGCAGATCCGTAGCTTATCCAAATTTGGCTTGGAATTGAACCCCCCCCCTGCCGGAGGCCCCGCCACACAAAAAACACCCCGCCAATGATTGAGAAGATACACCCTAGCCAGAGCCGCTTCTGATCACAAGTTATTTGGTAGTTCAATGTGTATTTGTTTACGCTGTGTAAGTTTCACTAGCAAATGTGCAATCGTTGCGAAGATGGAGTCGGAAGAACAGCAGCGGCGCAAAGAAATTTTGCAATCCGGATCTTTCTCATCGTGCCATCAGCAGGAAGCTGGGAATGGTACATTCTACGGTGTCTCGTGTTTTAAATCGGTACCACGAACGTTTGACCATCGATCGGAAAGAAAAAAAAGTGGCAAAAATGGATCTCCATATAGTGTTAAGGATCACAAGCGGGTAGTTCAAGCTTTCAAGGGGAATCCCAACAGTTCAGTTCGAGATGTGGCGAAGAAACTGAATCTAACCAAAACTTTCGTGCAAGATGCGAAAAAACGTGAAGGACTACACACGTACAAAGTCCAAAAGGCGCCTAATCACGATGAACGGCAGAATGCGGTAGGTAAAACACGTACACGGAAGCTCAACACCCAGATGTTAACGAAACCCCATTGCCTCGTTATGGATGATGAAATTTAAAAGCAGACTTCCGGCAGCTTCCGGGGCTCCAGTTTTTCACTATTCATCAAAAATTCGATGTCTCTGAGGACGTTAGAAAGCAGAAGATGTCAAAGTTTGCCAACAAATATATGATTTGGCAAGCAATTTGCTCGTGTGGAAAGCGGAGCACCCCATTCGTGACAACTGTAACGGTCAATGGGCAGGTGTATCTAAAGGAATGCCTCCAAAAGCGTCTACTTCTGAGGTCCCACGATGGTCCTACGATTTTCTGGCCGGATTTAGCCTCGTGCCATTACTCGAAAGAGGTTTTGGAGAGGTACAAGGCTAAGGAGTTCAATTTCGTGCCGAAGCATCTCAACCCCCCGAACGCACCGGCACTGCGGCCAATTTAAAAGTACTGGGCCATCATGAAGCAGACACTTTGGAAGCATTCTAAGGAAGTGTAATCGGAGGAAGATATAAAGAAAAAAATGGATTGCCACACAAAAAAAAATTGGTCCAAATGTTCTACAGGACCTTATGAGTAGTATAAAGAAGAAGGTTCGTGCATTTGAATATGGAATTGTAATTGAATAAAACAAACATGGGAAAATATTCATAACATGTTTTATTTTACTCCCTGAAAGTTTGAAGATGATTGGTTGAACGGGCGAATTTCGCCAAATATTTGTGTGTGTCGCAATTTGATTCCGTACACCCTTTAGGCCACCGTTGGCTGCACTTAAAAGCCCTTTTGCTAGTAGTAATTCTTTTGGTTCGTGGAAAAATATTCCCGTTCTTGATCCACAGTCATCCGGGAAATGGGTTTGCCAATGATTGTCGTTACAGCAGCGTCACATTCCTTGAACCGCTCGAAAACCTCCGATTTCTTCTTCGGCAAATAAATCATCCCAAAGTGACTGTAGTCATCGATAAAGCTGACGAAATATCGGGATCCGTCCCATGCTGGTGGGTCATTGGGACCGCATACATCCGAGTGGATTATCCAAAGGGGGCGAGTTGCTCGGCTTCTTGTGCCACTAAAAGGCTGTCGACACCTCTTACCTTGAACACATGTGTCCTTTCAGTACACCTTTCGTGCCATCGTATCCAGTCCATGATGATATAACGTCGATGCCAGAATTTGTCATTTTCTTAACCGACATAAGATTTTCTAGCAGGTCCGGTACCAGTAAAACGTTATTTACATTGAACTGCACGCCTCTGTTGCTAACAGCGTTGATCTCCCTATCTTCTCAGCCATCATAGCCTGGCCTTCCTTCGCAACTTTGATCTCAACTGGATCGTCCAGCTTGCGTAGGGATTAGAAAACGGACCTTTCGCTTACCAGATGGTCACTACAGCCTGAATCCAACTTGAAAAGGATCTTTCCTGACTTCTTTCGTCCGCATCGTTGAACATCTGCCATGAAACTGACCGAGCTCTTCTCTACAGAATTGGCTTCGTTTTTGTTCTGGTACCGACAATCTTTATTGAAGTCGCACTTTCCGTTAAACTTTTGTTGTTTCTTCTGCTTATGCCCTGTAAACGCTGCTGGCTTGGCTTCCTCGAACTCTTCTTGACGATCCGTTCGCTTTGACTCTTCTGCTAAAAGTCTCTGCTAAAAAAATTGGTTCTGCTCATGCCAGCGCATCTTTCGTTAGCACTTCCGAGACTCCTGTCGCTTCCAAGAAAAGCTTGACACGCTAGCTCCAGTTTTCATTTCCACGAAATTGTGGTATTCCGTGAGCGAGGTCCTTTGGCGTGGTGCCCATAACCTGTTGAGGGACTCAGACGGCTTGAAATGACGACTCGAAAACTTGAAATAACGAAGTAACAAACTAGTTTTATTGAGTACGTCTGGACTGGAATATTTTCGGCTGCATTGTATTGCCTAGGTGGTGTTGTTTTACTACGAAATAATAGTCCACAATGTGTATAGTTCATTAAAATTACTTTGGTCCTTTAAATATGACACGGTGTTCAATAAGTTCGAATACAAATTTTCATCATTGTGCCATGTACAAATTCTGTATTGGTATTGAGGTCAGCTTTAGCTTCACATATACGCTAACGAATATGCGTGGTGTTGACATTCTGTCAGTTGTTGTTCGTTTTTTTTTTCCAAATTTTACATTATTTTACATTTATATATTAACCTAGGTGATCCTGCTAAGTAATTAACATTTCAACCTTATATGCTATCAGTTATATCTAATTGTGTTGATATTAGTTTTACCTTGTCTATTCAGTATTTTTAACAGGGTTTTTTTTTTGCCTGCGTGTAAGAATAATTATTGATTTCTTAAAACTAGTTCTTATCTATAGAGAGAATTGATCATTGCAATTGAAGACTGCAATGATTTTTGTCTAAAATTATGAATTATTTTGTTGGACATTTCTTCTAGAGTCTCAACGTTTGAAATTCTATGTAATTCAATAGTACTGAACCAGGGTGGCAGCTTCAAAATCATTTTCAGAACTTTGTTCTGAATCCTTTTAAGTGCTTTTTTCCTAGTAGCACAACATCTAGACCATATTGGCACAGCATAAAGCATGGCCGGTCTAAAAAATTGTTTGAATATTAGAAGTTTGTTCTTCAAACAAAGTTTGGATTTTCTGTTTATAAGAGGATATAAACATTTTATATATTTATTACATTTGGCTTGAATGCCCTCAATGTGATCATTAAAAGTTAATTTTTGATCAAGTATCAGTCCAAGATATTTTACTGGATTTGACCAAGAAATTGGAACTCCGTTCATAGTTGCCGTTCCGTTCAAATGTGTGGGAATATTATAAGTTGAGTTTTGGAAACATTAGGAGAAATCTTCCATTTTTGAAAATAATCTGTAAAAATGTCCAAGCTTTTTTGTAGCCTCCTGGATATAACACGAAGACTTTTTCCTTTAGCGGAAATGCCTGTGTCATCAGCAAAGCAAGATTTTTGACAGCCCTGAGGTAAATCAGGGAGATCTGAAGTGAAAATTTTATAAAGTATTGGCCCAAGAATACTACCTTGAGGAACACCAGCTCTGACAGGCAATTGATCAGATTTAGAATTCTGATAATTTACTTGCTGATTTACTGATTTACTGATAGAACTTTATCAGTTAAGTAGTTTTGAACTAATTTCATGATATAAAGCGGAAAATTGAACTTTTTCAATTTTGTAATCAAGCCTTCATGCTTTTTCTATGTCTAGAAGAGCAACTCCAGTGGAGCAGCCTTCAGCTTTGTTTGAACGAATTAAATTTGAAAGTTGTTGTTCGTTTGTTCCACGCAATGAAAGAGTATCGAGACATAGTATTTAAGCGTTTTTGAACGGTGAGCGACCCAGCGATATTTTCCTGAAATCGCATGAAGTCAAACG
Source organism: Aedes koreicus (assembly GCA_024533555.2). Classification (NCBI taxonomy): domain Eukaryota; kingdom Metazoa; phylum Arthropoda; class Insecta; order Diptera; family Culicidae; genus Aedes; species Aedes koreicus. The sequence goes on along the minus strand of JAHHFK020004766.1, from coordinate 545,660 downwards.
GAACTGGCATAATCAGTTGACGTCCTCGACCGATGACCGTGCGAGATCCGGTCGACCGTGTTCGGCGAGAACACCACGGGCCATCAAGGTCGTGAGGGGGCGGATTCAGCGCAAAAAGAACCGGTAGAATTCGGAGAACGGCTGCTGATCTCAACGTTTCCACCGGGACTGTTCACACCATATTCAGCAAGGACCTAGGTCATAAACCTTACAAAAAACGTATGTTCCATGGCGCTTCGGAGGCTGCCAGCAAAAAGCGGTTGGATCGAGCCAAGATGATCCTCTCGCTGGTACGCTGGTCGGGAATTCGTTTTTTTTCGGAAGGGAAACTGTTCGATGTGCAAAAAGACTGGGTGTGGGCGCCAACGAGGGACGGCATTCCTGAATCCAATATCAACATCCCTTGGTTTCAAAGTGCAACGTCGGTGATGGTTTGGGAGGCAGTTTGCAAACGTGGTAAGCTCCCCTTGGTGTTTAATGAAAAAAAAAAAAAAAAAAAAAAAAAACGTCAAAATCAACGCGGCGTACTACAAAACTGAGGTTTTGACGAAGGTTGTTGCCACCAGTCTCCGTAGCCTCTACGGAGATGAGCATTACGTGTTCCAGCAGGACGATGCACCAGCCCCCACGGCAAATGTGGTGCAAGCCTGGTGTCGGGACAATTTAATCGACTTTCTGGACAAAACTTTGTGGCCTCCCCCCTGATCGGTCCACGATCAAAGAATCACCAAGTGAGAGAGTTTAATTTTTGAAAAGAAATCCCATCAACAAAGGTAGTGGTTCTTTTAGGACAACGCCGGGAAGTGGACGCCGTTGGATTGTAAGTATTAGGTGCGCAACTAAGTTTCCGCTGTTTAGCAATAGATGGCGCCAGTAGTAAGTTCTGGTCGAATGTTGTACATCTCAAGCGTCATAAACCAAGCTCAGACATATGGTAAACAAACCGCTTTGCCAAATCAGTGTTTTTGGTTTAGTGTTATATATTTTGGTTGTTTGAAGATGTCTGATCTCGTGCCAAATAATCGTCATTTGCGGGAAGTGTTGATTTTCTTCTTTCATTCGAAGAAAACGGCGGCTGAAGCACATCGAGAGCTCCAAAAAGTTTACGGTGATGCTGCTCTGAGTGAAACAACGTGTCGTGATTGGTTTCGTCGCTTCAAAAACGGTGATTTCAGTGTGATGATCGTCCGCGTGAAGGAAGGCCAAAAAACTTCGAAGACTCTGAATTGGAGGCATTGCTCGATGAGGATCCGTGTCAAACGCAAGAAGAGCTTGGTTCAGGATTAGGAGTTTCCCGCCAAGCCGTTTCTAAGCGATTGCATGCGTTGGGAATGATTCAAAAGCAAGGAACTTGGGTTCCTTACGATTTGAAGCCAAGAGATGTTGAGCGTCGTTTTTTTGTCTGTGAACAACTGCTCCAGCGGCAAAAAAGGAAGAGTTTTCTACATCGCATTGTGACGGGTGACGAAAAATGGATTCATTACAGTAACCCAAAACGGAAACATTCATGCGGACTGCCCGGGCATGCTTCAACATCGTAGCCTAGGCCGAATATTCACGCTGCGAAGTTTATGCTGTGTATTTGGTGGGACCGAGTTGGTGTTATTTATTATGAGCTGTTGAAACCAAACGAAACCATTACCGGGGAACGGTATCAAACTCAATTGATGCGATTGAGCCGAGCACTGCACGAAAAAACGGCCACAATACGAGCACAGACACGAAAAAGTGATTCTTCAGCATGACAACGCTCGACCTCACGTTGCGAAACCCGTGAAAACCTACTTGGAAACGCTCAAATGGGAAGTCCTACCACACCCGCCATATTCTCCTGATATTGCACCGTCCGATTATTACTTGTTCCGTTCGATGGCATATGGTCTCACTGGTCAGCAATTCCACTCATATGATGACATCTCAAAATAGCTTGATTCTTGGATAGCATCAAAAGACGAACAGTTCTATCGAAATGGTATTCACGTTCTACCAGAAAGATGGGAAAAAGTCGTAGCTAGTGATGGGCAATACTTTGAATAATTCGTTTGTAACCTTTGTTTTCAAAATAAAGTTCCTTTTTCACTAAAAAACAGTGAGAACTTAGTTGCGCACCTAATATAAAAAAAGTGCGAACTCCTGGGAGAAACAAGGAACTCCCAGTGACAAGTACTATTTAAATTGCAGAAATTGCAGAGTCGAAACGGAGAGGGTCACGTCCTGGATGACGCCCCAACGTCGACCGCGATTTCCGTTACGGTCATCAGAAGCTTTTCCAGGACTACTTTAGCAACACGCAAACCTACATCGAGAAGCACTTTCTGCGTTTCCGCATGCCAAGAGAGATGTTCCTGGACATTATGCGACAACTAGAGTCAACAAGAGGCTTCTCCAAAATGTATCTGTATGAGCTATTTGCAAGTGCTTATATAGTGACCAATCTATCAATAAACCGATTGTTCACTTTGAAGACTTAATTACTTTTCATTTCCGAGCAATCGAAATTCTATTCAGAATCTCGGATCCTCCGCATTTCGATCTAGTCAGCGTTTTCCGGAAATTGCAGTGGTTTTAAAAAAACAAAGACAAGCATTCGTTATTTAGGAAAGAAACAGAAAGGCAATTCACTAGCACCAGGAGCAACTTGAGGTAATTATCAGCATCCGAGGCGAGCAACACAACTTTTTGTCTGCCGCCAGCATCACACGCAGCAAACACGGTTACTTTTCGGCTCACAAATATACCTCAGAATATACTCAATAAAATTGAGTTATTGTTTAGTAAAAGCTGAACTTTTACTCAATAATTGGTAGTATCATGTAGCGTTTAGTGTTTTGGAATGGTGTTTTTCTTGTTCCAAATTGCTGCAAGAATAGATCAAAACATATACCAGTTTTGAAATGATGCAAAATAAATACAGTATAAAACAAAATTTACAACACCGGTGCAGCCGGTGACGAACCTGCCCAGGTGGCTAAAAGTCACCTTGATAAAGGGGTGGTGGGGGGTGGGGGGTAAAGAAAAAACACCGGTGCAGCGATGTTTTTGCGTTTGGTCTATAAAAAATAATCCGATCCACGATTTGGATCGCCGTTGAAGATGCCCTTACTCTTTGCCTTCATTTTTCACAAACGTTATTTAATATTTTCAATATACGCGAACTATTTGTGACACTTAAGATAATTGGAAATTAAGTTTTATAACTTTTTATGAGTGAAAACCAAAACCTGTTAAAATACATTTTTATTCAAAAAAAAAAAGAAATAAGAAAGTGATTGAAACAATAATAGTCAATCCATTAAAATATGCAATATCATTTGCGCCCGGTATTGGAGGTGCTGAAGTTGAAATGGTTTACAACAACGCGGGCTATTTAGGTGCGTATTACACATGGAAAATATATGGTATTATATCATTAAATAATACCATCCAATAACACAACATGCTGCCTGTTTGCAAGCAAACCGAATCAGATGGTGATGGATTTCTCAGCAAGGAAATCAGCAAATATCCTTGTTTCGTACCACACTGTATGTATCGTCATAACTGTGTCGTGGATCACATTGGTTTCATCTCATAACTCCCAAATCGTCAGTCAAGTGCATGGAGAGAGGTCTTTGTTTGGGGATACGACCACTTGACCTGGCTAACGACCTCCCACAAGGTTGTTTCATAGCGTACCCTTCCTCTCTACACGTGACATCGAATGACCTTGAGTGAGATTCTCCACTATGTTGCAGCATCTGTGCTATCATTTGTTCCTTAACTGTTGTACACATAGGTAGATTAAACAAGGCAAGTTGCTAGTCAACGAATGTTCTCTTGGAGCCTTAAGAACTTCACAAACATTGAGAATAATAATAACAAAACACCAAACGAGCAGGTGCAGAAGAATGGTTTCAAAATGACAGCCCAACAGCGACAGCAACGTTGAGCGAGTCAGAAAAAAATATGAGCGTGAATGATTTTCTTCTCTTTCTCTGAGAGATGAAAACAAAAGCGAATGAAAGAGAACACTGCCGAGAAAGAGAGTCAATTTGTGTGCGAGCGAACGACAATGCAACATAAACATAACCTTATATAGAATAATGCACATTCAAGCCATGCCTCAATGCAAGTTGCACGAGAACTCTGAACAGAACGAAGACTAAGATGAACTTGGCACGAACGGCTACTTTGGAGAAATACGGTAGTTTGACAAATATTTGACTACAGAGAAGGTTTATAGGTACGATTTTGTTAAACTCAGATAATCTGAATTTTTGGAATAATTCCTCAGAAATCATTGCTTAACTGCAATTAAATAAGATTCTGCCATTCGACCATATATTAGGTACCTTTAGGTACTGCATACCAAAGACGTTCTTTATATTAATGGCTGGAAATCGATATTTTATTTTATAGTAAATTTATATAAATTAAGATATTTATTATAATCTTATTTCTGTGAAACTAAAAAGATATTTTGTTCTTAATATATTTTAAAAAGGAATAAGGCAATCTCTACCATACTCTACCGTACCATCAATAAACAGAGCTATTGATTCTTGCTCTCTTCTTCGCTCAACAGTGCGGGAAACCACCAGCTCCGGAGAGCACGCATGCATATCCGTCGAGCGCGAGCCGTGGAGAAGCCGTTAAAGAGTCGGTGTCGTTTGAATTTTCAGTTTTACTTCTACTTTCAACAGAGACGGTAGCTGGGAACTGGTTCTCCTGCTGTACCACCGCTCGTTTACCTCATCTTAAAAACAGTGCTCATACTACCGCTCTTTACCAATTCTCACAAAAGCTCACGGGTCCAGCAATCAATAGTAGGCTAGTTAACACACAGCCTCCCTTGTTCGAACGGTACAAGCTCAATAGTAATACGGCGTAGTAGCATTTAAATTTGCATACACGAGCGTGCAATTTCCCGGTGCTTTCAAACAGGGAAAACAAGGTAGAAAAAAGTGCAACAATAATAAGTCAGCAAAGTTCATCTTCATTATCTTAAGTGTCGAATGTAATTCAATCAAACTGCTTTGATCCCACACGAGAGAAACACAGCACCTATTTGAACAAAATAATTGGGAGAATCGAAACAATAAGTGAGTGCAATCGTGATAGTGTTTGGTACGTGTAGGCGTGTTTGTCGTGTCGTATCGGTTTCCGTTCGGGTAGTGAGAAGGAGCCATCGAGTGGTTATTGATCTGCTAACAAAAGCGTACTACAAAGAGACCTCGGGGTAGCAAATTTGAAAAATGTCAGCTGACGCAGAGCTATTCTCGGTCCTGAACCGTCGTCAGCAAATTAACACCGCTCTGGAGAATGGAGAGGAGGTGAAGCACACTTATCGTGTCGTCAATGTCTATACCGAGTTCCATGAGTTTTCGCGGAAGGAAATTAAGGATTACCAGGCGACGTTCTCCAAGTGAGTGTATTTAATATTTTCATATCCCTCTTTGCCTTCATGGGTTGCTGCGTTTCCGTTTCGCCTCTTCTTACAGTAGCCATAATTTATGAAAATGGCAGGATGCGGGAAACTGCTAGCTATGGTAGCTAGACATGTGTTGGCTGTTTGAAGAGGACTGTTTAAGGAGATGCAATTAGTTTATGACAATATATGTAGTAATGCTTGAAGGTCTGGCTAAAAAAATGTTTATTTGTGGGCAGAGAAAACGAAATGGAATTCCTAGAATGGTCTGCATGTTGTGCAGCCGCAGAACATTTATGGAACTGAGCTGTGTGGGAAAAATGGGACCCTACCAAAGTTGAAAATTGTTGAATTTCTATTTTGAAAATCACCTCGAAATACATTTCAGTGCCAAAATGTTCACTGGCATTCATTTCCTAGTTTTCTGATGTACGTCACTGCGAGTTGACGCAGTATCGAAATTCTTATTTTTGATTTGTTTTGTTGTTATTATTTTCATTCAGTACGCGTGAGTTCTTGTTGTTCATCCAAGATTGTCAGTTTTAGTTCTCTCTTATACCCATTTTCTAAACAGAATAATCAGTTCATCTTGCAATCAGTGAAGACGTATTTTAAAAACCCAGTCAGACACATTGATTTTTATCACCAGTTTCGAAAGTGCTGCACAGTTTCTCTTAATCCGTGTTAGCTTTATTATTAATCCTATACGCATCCTTGCTCTGCTCTAGCATCACCTCACAAGCCTCTACAAATGGATAAAACAGCAAGAAACGTAAACAAACGCTCGTCGATATAGCATCCACGTTTATCTTGTGGGATGGAGCAAAAGCTTTCTGCAACATCTATCCAGAAGGCAGCTGCAATTACGTACAAGTCAGGTTAGACATAGGAAATTTCATCCGTCATTTTCAACTTCGACACGACGAGCTGACGAACGCTAAAAGACTTCGAATCCAACGGCGAAAAAGCCAAGAACCATTCCGAAATATCCTATTCCAATCGACCAGTAGTTGTCCATTGAATCAATGGTGAAGCTAACAACCTACCATACGGTTTAAACATTCATTGCGTAAATATTCAGTGAACTGAATGAACTTTTTATTCCCTGTGATATGGCAAGATGAACTTGAATTACTTTCTTGTTCATTGTCATTGAATCGACAAACGAATGATTGTGGAACGATTGCGTGGAATGGCAAGTGCAAAAGTAGTGAAAGCAAAAATCATTACCGAAATAGTTGTTCAGTAGGTTGAAATTGTGGAAAGATGGACAAGGAATTTATTATTGATTCAGTTCGTGTTGCGTCAGTAATGTAAATTTCATTTTTTTTTCAACTCTGGACCCTACCATCCTCACTTAAATATAATCGAAACTGTTACTGTTTGTTTGGTTGAGGCTGGTTTTTGTTCCACTTTAATCTGATCTTGGCTGAGAAAGACGATGGATTTGATTTAATAGGCGCAGTTTTAGATCTTCACCGTCTCCCAATCTGGCATCACATTAAGCGTCAACCAATTCCACTAAAGTAAGCGGGAGACTCTTTTCGGCCTTTTAACCCTTGTTATTCTGTTTTGGCATGACTCTGAGAGTGTACCAGCTTTACACCAAGCTCTTGTTTTGCTAGCAATGATAGACGGTATGATTTGGCAAACGCTTAATCTTCTAATTTTAAAGGTAGCACAGGTGATCCACATCGTTTATATCCCCTATGTCACCCGTCCATGAATAAGTCAATGATTTTTTTTTGAATAAACGAATTTTGGAATTTTTTTGAGTATCCTGTAAATCATAGATTCACCTACCACCTAAGTTCCTGGTAAAAAATTATGTATGAGAAAAACCATCAAAATGGAGCAAAACCACAGCTTCATCAACTGGTGGTGAAGGTGGCGTTGTAAGTTTTCAAGCTCCGTCAAGTCTGAAATTCTTATAGGAAATTATATGCCCAACATTGTTTGTCGAAGACCAAAAGATGACTAAACCCAAAAGCAGTTTTTTGAAGTGATATCTGACTGATGGTGGCAAAAGATAACATACAGTGTTGGACAAAACATAAGAAACCAACCAAAGACGATCATAAAATTGTACAGTAAAAATTTGTGGTAAATTAACAAAAAGAAAAAGGCATGCAGGTGATCAAAATAAACATGATTCAAATTTATCGTTGCGAATAAAACAGAATTTATTCACAAACAACGATACTTTTATCAAATGAACAAAACAAGAAATTATCCTTCTGGAAAAAACAAATGCATCTTCGTATATTGGCCACCAGATTGTTTTCGGCTTTCGGTTCGGAATCCATTATTGTCGATTTCAGCCTTGCACCCTTGAGGCATGGAGTGGATCAGGTTGTCAATAATGCTTTGTGGGATCTCTGCCCAAGCTTTTTGCATTTGCCCAAACAGTTGATCCTTAATGCGCACATTTTCGCCGTTGATTCTTCGATTTACGATCTTCCAAAGGTTCTCGATCGGTTGAGATCTGGAGACTGCGGTGGCCAATCCGTAACTAAAGGGTCTACCAATAGGGATGATATGTTTTTGAACGTCCTTATCGGGCGCATTATAGCTGAATTTGACATTCAAAGTCATTTGTCATCAGTAAGGTATTTAAACATGAATAGTTTCTGTCTTCCGCAAAGTTTGGAAATTTTCCAATTATTTTATCAAAACTTGAGAAGTTTTGTCGGTGTTCAAAGAGCGTATCGTGCAAAACATGGTCGCCATTCTGTTCCATCTGTTTTCGCAATTCGTCGAATAATCGGAAAGTTGGAAAGTGAATTTACTCTATTGGATACAAAGCCTCAAAATCGTACCAAACGCTCAGCAGATACACGGCCACGAATTTAAATTCAATTTTGAGTCATTTATGGCTCATATTCGCCAAAAGTGGAGTCACTCATATATGAGTAAATGTAACTGGGATTGACAAGCCGACATATCCAAAACATCCATCTGGCTTAAGTCGATGTCTTAGGTATGTCGACTTTTCAATCCCATTTACATTTACTCATGTATGAGTGACTCCACTTTTGGCGAGTATGAGTCAATAACGACTCAAAACTGAGTAAAATTGATGGCCGTGTAGCCACTGTTCAGGCCACTATTAAAGAGAACCAAATTCAGTCAGTTTCGAGTCAGTCAGATGCCGATCTCAGGAATTTGGGACTGTCTGCGATGACTAACTGACGTATTATGCGGTTGGAACTTGGCCTGCGTCCTTATAAAATTATTCTGGCACAAGAACTGAAGCCCGCAAACCATCATATGCGCCGGGAGTTCACAGATTGGGTCCTTAGAGTCAATTGAAAGTCCACATTCCAAAATCCAAATTTGTATCGAAAAATCATCTTTTCTGATAAAGCGTATTTTTGGCTCAGTGGTTTTGCCTCGAATATTTCCTTTGGGGATATGTCAAATCTAATACAGCATAGAATATTCGTTCTAATAAATCTTATCCGCATGAATTTTCAGTTTTTTCTTTCAATTCATATCGTCCTTATTGGTTACATATCGTCGTTATTGGTAGACGTTTTATTACATTGTTATCCTCAAGCCACTGTTGGACGACTTTAGCCGTGTGTTTAGGGTCGTTGTTTTGTTGACATATCCATTTTATTGGCATATTCCAATCTGCATACGGTAGCATAACATCTTTGAGAATATCCTTGTACATGAAACGATCCATAATACCATTAATTCGATGAATGAGGCCCAGACCGTTCGCAGAAAAACCTCGCTTGACCATCATTTCCTCCGTCCATGCAGTCTTCTGACAGTCTCGTGAATCCAAGCGTTTTCCGATCGGACGGCGTACACGGCACATTTCGTCCAGTGATGTTGAACTTCGACTCTTCACTGAACAGTACTGATCGCTATTTCTGCACACTCCAGGTTATGTCAGATCGAGCAAATAGGAGCCGTTTCTTTTGGCTTTTCACCGATATCAGAGGTTTCTCCGCAGGACGCCGGCAAAATAATCCGGCGGCAACGGTACATCGCCTGATTGTCCGGTCCGGCACAGGCAGCAGTAATTCCTTTTGGATCTCATTGGCCGAGTTGAAGAGATCTTTCTTGACGCTTCTTGTAATCATCGAGTCGTCTCTTGACGTTGTGGAACGTGGTCTTGATCCGCGACAAATTTTCCGGTTGGGTGAAACTTGGAACACAGTCTTGATATGGTCGTTTTTTTTTTCAAGTTGTATTTGTCACAAATGTTTTGTTTTTGTGACATAACGCCCACGTGATGTCACAAATATAAAGATCATACAAATGTGTTCGGTTCTAAAAGTATTTACCTCTTATCTTATTGTCACTCTTACCTTGTTGTCACTGAAATATATAGTAAACAAATAAAATGAAACTTTTCTGCGAAGTTATTAACACATAGGCACTGAAGAGCAAGTGAAATCAGAAAGTTGTATATGTTTTGGCCAATGCAAAATGACAATTCTAGACAAAATAGTCAAAAGGTCGAAAGTAACATTTGTAAGGAGTTATTACCTTCACGTCGGTAGTGGATATAGATGTTAGCAACCTGGAATTTCCAGGATATTTACGTTTGAAGTCATTGTTTACAATTGTTACTTTCGACCTTTTGACGATTTTGTCAAGAATTGTCATCAAAACTCTAGCGGCGTGCTCTCAGTGAATACTTGATTACTACAGCAATAATGTAGAATTATACAAATCTCCTGAGCCATCAATTCTAGACAAATTCGTCAAAAGGTCGAAAGTAACAATTGTAAACAATGACTTCAAACGTAAATTTCCTGAAAACCCCAGGTTGCTAGCATCTATATCCACAACCGACGGGAAGGTAATAACTCCCTGTATCTAGTGCTATTTTGTTGAGAGCAAGCAGATCCCAGAAAAGTACGCTAGAAGTCATTGTTTACAGGTGTTGCTTTCGACCTTTTGACTGTTTTGTCTAGAATTGTAGCATATTACTTAATTTCGTTAATGGAATTTCAATGTTTAGTTACGCTTTTAAGTATTGTAAGTTAAAAGTTGCATATGTTATGCCCAACACTGTGTGCACTTGTGAACAAACCCATTTATGTTATTAATTATCGATTTGACAGAAAAAAACCTTTGCCACTATCAAATAACAGCATCTGTCTTATCTGTTCATATAAGCCGTCATTCTACCCATGGCGCAAGATGACATCAAGTCATTCATCCCTAAGTCATTCATACATACCATACTACACATCTTGATGAATCCAATCAACCCAAAGCCACAGGATAAAATCAATCGACTTTGCCAAAGGTCACGTTTCTACGTTTTCGACATCGTCTGCGTCGGCCGGGAGGAGGGTCGATGTGCCTTTAGCTTCCAGATCCTTCCTCACCTGTCGGCATCTTGTTTCGTTTCTTAGCTTCTCTTACCATACAATCACATCAGGATCACGTGCTGCGATTTGTACGAATATGTTGGTGTGTTGGTGAGTAGGAAGAACAATAAAGTCTGAAAGACCGTGGTCTGCAGGTTTGTGAAACCTGTTTGCGGTGATTAATTTTCGAGTCACTTCAGTTCTGATGCACATAAACCCCCTACGCAGTAGTGCAATATGCCTAAAGAGAATTTCCGACCCCATTAAGCAAAGGAACCGGAAGTCGACAAGATTGAGCATATGTGGAAAATGTATAGTTTAGCAATCGAATACCAAACTTGCCACATTGAATTCCATACAGAAGCTATCTGCGTTCCCTTTCCTAGGCAGGAAATGGGAAACAAGGTATAATTGGGTACAACACAAATGGCTTGAACGTTGTGCAATCGCCGCGGCCTACTACGACTCTTGCAACGCTTTGGCCCTAGCGAACTGCAATCCGCTTACTGTGCTCACCGCAATGGTTTATTCTATCGATTACGCCTTGCAGGGTTTCCCTTGTGTGTGGTGTGGTTTATTGTGACACATTCTGTCTCACACCCGTCGCCTAATGCACATAGATTGAACTTCGCTTCGTTTCTAACTCGATCGATACATAAAAACTGACCCTTTCACCCAGCCATCGAGAGCCAGCTTTACAACCCACACGCCTACTCAGGTCACGATTGAGCATGAAGAAGGTCAGCTAATCCACTTCTCGCTGACCCAGAACAATGCAGAGCAAATCGATTTCGTATCCGGCGAATAATGCAGAACCAAAATGAAAATATACATCGTACATATCTATATCGGAATGACGAGCGAATCTGGTCAATGGCTTCGTTTCGTTGTTTATGTTTGTTTATCGTCTAGAACGACCTTGGGATTGCGTGCTGAATTGGTATCGCTCCATCATGAGAGGTTTTAGCTATAGATTTCAGGCTCGCGTGCGTTCGCTCAGTTATGTGTGAGAAATCTAGGTTGAAGGTGAGCCAATCCGACTCTGGTTTAGTTGGTCCAAATCAGTCAAGTTGAAACGTAAGTTGGTAGCATCGATTTCATGATTCATGATTTCTATATGATGAGATTAGATGAGATAATTAAAAAGTGTTGCATGTTTTAATATGTCGCTAGAACCAAAAATGGCTTCGCCGCTTTGAATCTTTGAGGACACAAATCTAAGAAACTTTAAATATTCCACATGTTAACAATAATACATTTTTTGGTGCACTGCAGTTTGGCTAGTTTCTTCTAGTTTCTTAGATTTCTTAGATCTGACTCAAAACGGTTCAAATATTTATCCTGATATGAGCACGAGCATGAGCATGATTGACCGGCCGAGGTTGGTACTCCGTTATTGCCAGATCAGCTGTAATTACACAGATTCAACAGATGATGCTTGGGGCTAACATACATCCTCAATGTGTAAAAACTGGTGATCTCAAACTAAGTCAATACCGGCGCAGGCCCCGCCCGAATGCAGGTCAAATAAAGAAAGGGTAGGAATATGTTGACGTGAAACTCGCTTTATTGGAAGCCGAGAACAAAGCCTCTGCATTTCCACGAGAAATCACTGGGATGTTGAATAACAGGATTGGGTAGCAGCAGGAAACGGATAACGCAATAATCACAACGAAGACACACCGCTATCGCTCAACAAGTCCATGCAAACGTCGGAGGTAGGAAGTATTTGGTATCTACCATAACCCATTCGGGCCTAAATTTTTCCAAGCGATATTATACAAGCAGGTTGGTGTATTCTGATTAATTTTGTAGGAAACGAGAAAATATTTTTTCTAAATTTACTAGGTCATTCAAACAATCCTGGATTTCAGAACCTAAAATCTACTGTTGTAACAGTAGCTTTATTCGCTATTCAAATTACGGTATGCATTGAATCATATTCAATGAATGTCTTGGAAGACCAACAGACGTTACGAGATAATCTTGGAATATTCTATGTCATCCAAACTGTCCTGGAGTTCAGAACTTAAGATTTACAGTTGTAACAGTAGCTTTATCCGATATACAAATTACGGTATGCATTCAATCATATACAATGAATGTCCTGGAAAACCAATATACATTGTGAGATAATCTTGGGATATGCTATATCAAACAAACTTTCCTGGAGTTCAGAACTTAAGATCTACTGTTGTAACAGTAGCTTTATCAATGATAAAATTTTATGATATGTATTCAAACATATTCCATGAATGTTCAAAACAAAATACAACAAAGAGCATGTTGAAACGGTCTTAACAATTCCTATTCAGTAACTTATACAATGTAACAATTTGATCAAATTCAGCACAGATATCAATCAACGTACAAGCAAGACGGTTATGAATATTTGAAGAAAGACGGACATTGTGTATCCAACAGATTAACGTTTTTTACTACTACTGCAATTCACAGAAAAACTACTGCCACGATTGTAGAACCTAACTTCTAAACTCAAAGGCAGTTTTTGTGACCTAGAATTATCCCAAAATATCTCATTATATCTGCTGACCTTCTAGAAGACTCATTTAATTTAGTCAAATACATATTGTTACTTCCATTGTTAAGTCCAGAAAGCTACAATTACAGCTGTAGATTTAAAGTTTTGAACTCCAGGATAGTTTGGATAACCTAGAACATCCGAAGATTATCTTATAATATCTGTTATTCTACCAAGATGTTCAATGAATATGTTTCAATACACATCGTAGCTTTGCATAGCCCAGAAAGCTTTCGATAGCCCTGTAGGTTTTATGTTCTGATCTTAAGGATAGTTTGAATGACCTAGTACATGTCATTTTACTTTATAATGTTTGTTGACCTTTAAGAATATTATTGTAACTTTGTATTGCCCAAAATATTGTTACAACTGCAAGTTCTGAACGCCAAGACAGTTAGGATGATCTAGACCATCCCAAGATTATCTTCTTATGTAATTTAACGTTTGAAAATATTCACTGAATATGCTTGAATACGTGACGTGACTTTGTATAGCCCAAAAAGCTACTGTAACAAGCGTAGATTTTAAGTTCACTCCAGGAAAGTTTTGATTACCTAGATGATCACAACGTTATAAAATAATTACTGTTGACCTTCTAGAAGATTCATTGAATATATTTGAATACATATCGTGACCTCATACAGCCCAAAAAGCTACTGTTACAACTGTAAATCTTGTGTCTTAAACTCAAGGACAGTTTGGATGACCTAGAATATCCCAAGATTGTCGCATTATGTCGGTTGAAATTCCACACTATTCAATGAACATTGTTAAATTCATATTATCCCTTTGCATACTCCAAAAACCTACTGTTACAACTGCAGATCTTACACTGAACATTTATTTTCGTAAAGTAGCTTTTACTCGTATCGTAAACATCGGATTTGTACCTGGAACAAAAATCTTGTATATTGTATGAAATATTCATATTGCTTTTTATCTGGTAAAATGCTATCATTACACCTTTTTGTATAATGCACGAAATTATTTTCGTGAAGACCAGCCAATCGCTGTGTTGCTGCTGGGATGAGCGGGAATAATTTATTTATCCCAAAATAAAAATTAGAGCGCTGTCGAGAGTTAGAGCTTCATGCTCATTAATCAAGTATCTTCTCATGAGTTTTCATGGCCTAGTACGATCAACCACGGATATATAGTAGATCTGTCAGTCATTCATGCAACCACCAGAGAGACGTTTCTTTTTAATTTGTGACCAAATATTCGTAGCTCTTTGGGTTGTTTTCGTAAAATGCATGAATTTTCTTTCTGTGTCAACAAATGCTTCGTGCTATTGACAGTTGCGGGTGTGCCATTAATTACGAAGGTGTCTTCATAAAAACCACAAATCAGTTTCGTTGCAGAAAACAACGAATAGATTCGTTAGTTCTACCTTCGATTTCGTAATATTAACTAAAATTAATTTTCAGTGTATGAATTTAAAAAATCCCTTTTTTTTATTATTTTTTTTTTTCTTTAAAAAAATAAAAAATAATTTTCCCCCAAAAAAAACAAAAATTAAAAACACAACAACATTAGTTTATCAAAAACAAAAAAAAAAAAAAAAAAAATAATTATTACCCCAAAAAAAAAAATTTTTTTTGAATAAAAACATAACAAATAAAACACCCCAAAAAACTTTTACAAAAAAAAAAAAAAAAACTTACCAAATAAAAATAATTTTAAACAACAAAAAAATCCCCAAAAAAAAAAAAAAATTTTTAACTTTTAACAAAAAAAAAATAATAAAAAAAATAAAAAAAAACAATATTAAAAAAACCCCCCTCCACCATCAAAAAAGCATTTATTTTTTCTTTCGATCTTCTTCATATTCAGGATCATATTCAGGAGATTCGCAGCTCCTTCTCAATTGAGTTGATTTGAAATTGCAACGATTGACTCAATAATAACATATTTAATCTGAAATTTAAATGATTTTAAATTTAAATCATGGAACAATGATGCATGGTCCATGAACTTGAGCTTGCGCTTAGAATGCCGCACATTTTGTATACATACAGATCTAAACGAACGCGGTCTTTGGTCAGCAAACCACTCTCCATGTATATGTTTCGAAGGATCTTTAGTTTATTTGGCCAATAACGAAGCCTGCCACGGCCTCACGGTTCACGGTGAAGTCGGATACTGAAGACCGAATACAAATTCGCATCTTCACGGCTGGAAGCCACTTACAAGGTGTGATGGTGGCCGGTTGACATCCCTGTGGCGTTTTGACTAAAGTGCGCAAAGTGACACTAAATCATTGTGACAGAGTTGCCCTTGGACATTTTCAGGTAGTCGACAGAGCACACTGTCAAACCATGCCACATCCTAGGCAGACTCCTCACTGGTAAAGGGCAATGGGACGTCAATCCGCTGGGCCCGTCTTTAAATGTATCCCATTAGTATAACTAATCAAATACATAATTCGTGACGATCAATCGAATCGATGACTAAAAAATGGAACTCGCGGTCGCTTGGCAATCTCACAAATATTAAAGAAAAAGAGAAAAATTATTTCGAAACTTATCTTGAGTGAGGAGGACACACAGCAGACGCGAAAACACGTAACGTACGGACGGTACTTTTATGAGCGATTATTCTTGGTCCACTATCACCATCATTTCGAAAAGCAAAAATTCATTTGAAATTAAAAATCACACACGCAAAAATACGATAAAAAACGTGACAGCTCACAAAACCCAACGGTTCGTGGGCATAGCTTGCTGTGATATTGCTAGCGTTTCTGTGCCTAAAATAATGGGAAAGCGACATGCGGACATCTGTTTATAAATTGCATCTACTTTAACCGCGTTCTTCATTATATTCAAGTTTTGGCAGTAAATGATAATTTCTCTACCTTTAGCACTGATTACCTTTTCTTGATGCCGAGATGTGGTCAAACTCTGGTTCTGTGAAGTCAAGTCCGGTTCAACAATGTCGTTGGCTTCCTCCGAGGATTGCCATACTGCAGCGACCTTACAGTTTCAAAATCATATATTGAAGTTATTAAAAAGTATAATAGAGTGCACCGAATCAGAAACCAGTTTGAATATGGTGCCTCCCTGGCTCGTACTGTCAGGGGTCGGGGATGATATATTGAGTTGCACTGGAACGGTCGGAAGAACAAGTTGGCTCATTAAACAGGATGAACATCAAGATTTCGAAAACAAGTAGCAACTGAAGTCTGATGATATTAATCTAATCTAATCTAGCGAGCCTTCATAAAATTGATTCAAATTCACTTGCCAGAAAATCTTCATATGATCAATTATAAGGTCACTCATGATTCGAAAGTTCAATTCAAACACAAAATAGCGTCACGTTTCGAATTGTGTGCCACCGGCTGCTCCAATGACAACCACGCAGGCTTTCGCAGGTATTTTTCCCCGCACAAACAAACCATTACAATCGGTCCGTAGTGCATAAATTTTCATAAGTGGTGCAGTTGTTTTACAGTCCATTCGTCGGTAGTCACGCAAAACAAAACATTCACACACCGAAATAGACTAACCCCGTTCAATAGTTTTCCCACGTACCCGCTCGAATGGTGATGTGATGATGGCTTTCGATGATCGTCGCTTACTGCGATGAGCAGGAATTTTATGCAATCAATCGTCGACCGACTAACCCGCATGGCATCTCCTGCCTAGTGTAGCAGACCTTCTCGTTTAAAAAGCCTTTTGCCTTTCTTTCACCAAACGGTCGGCATCTAGCTGGAGCCGCTAAATATGAAGTGATTATGTATCAATTTGGCTCCAAAAGTGGCTGGCATCGTAGTATAGGCACGTAATCTATCAAATTCAGTAGCTCGCGTAGAGGTCCTAATCGAACATTAATTTTTCGTGTTTGTAAAGGTTTGAAATGTTTCGTAATTACTTAAGCATGTTCTTCATACAGAGACACAGCGAACGCACCAACGTAACATACATAACTTAACAAGGTGGAGACCTAACCTTTCCAATGACAGACCACCACAAAAAGTCGAGTTTGATGGTTGAATAATTGGAAAACAAAAGCTATCTCCATCTTGGCTACTGATTAAGGAACAATGCGTGACATTTTTTTTTTGGGAACCATAAGGCGGCCATATGCCTGGCTGCAGCAATACAATGACCGCCGCACAGCAGGCTGACCATTGGACAAAGCGAACGAAACAGGAAGAACAACGTTGTACACATATGGTGGCAACTCGCATATGGTATCTAATCAACAATGCGGTTGGTTGCCACAGTAGCGCTTGGACATGGGAGATCCAGAATGCAGATGGATATTTTCTACATGCATTTGAATTTAATTTTCTGGTCGCTTACGTCAGCATGTTTACTGCATTTCGATTACCTACTGCGTTTTAAAGTCAATTGACTGTCACTGATCGCATGAAGAGAATACCAATCATATGTGCTTGTTACATACGCTTTCCATGTGAAGTTTCATTTTGTCGATAGATGTATCGCTTGAAGCGTTCAGTATGTCACACAATTTGAACATAAACAAAATGAAGTTACTGTACTGCGTCATTTGTAGATTTGTCGGACGATAATTAGCGTCAAAACGATACATTCACGAGTTCAATCAACTGAAAACAGGTAGTAGCTAGGTGAAACAGGGTTAGGTTCACACTTATTATCTCACGCAGTGTCAGATGAATCCAGATAGACAGACGTAGTTTAACGAATTAAATATTCAGACACGCTGCTCTCTTGATCTGGATGTATTGCATAAGGGCCCACCCGTTGCTAATGGCAATAGTTGTCAGGGAAGTAACCCTGATGTAGCGTCGTCATGTGTTACGACGAGGTTGACGAATGGATGATATATGAGCAAAACCGTGCAGGTTTTTCTGTCTCTCCGTAAGTCACGCGGCTTTAATAGCCCTTGACTGTGCCGGTCCGTACTATCAGTTACCACCGCTAATAAGGCGGTCCATTAGAAGCATATCTTTTCCCCGCAGGCTATTTTAAAGTCAACCACTTAACGTGGTGCTGTGTGAATTGGAATTATTATGCGGCCATGCGGCCATCGGACTAAAGGGAATCGACGGGCATCGGTTGGTTTTAATTAATTTGCGATCAGTTTAACAGCTCTGGGTAAATATGAAAATTGCACATTAACATTGAATCGAATTGCAAACAGGGCGGGAATGGTTTATGAAAAATGAATTCAGATGGCATTGAAAAAAAGTGTGTTATTTGCGATGAGAGACCGGGTAGAGCGTGTTAATTGTATCAACAATCAATAGGAAACTACCACTAGTTTCTAGTGGAACTAGAAACGTTGTTTTGGTTTTGATTCGCTGTGTAATTTTGACAGGATTAATGAAGGTTCGTTTGGGAGTTAGTTGATTCATTTAGCTTCGTACTGATGCCCTAGTATTAATATATTTTCTTCTCGACCATCCAGCCCCTCATTGTATCCCCTTTGCTTTAGTACTTTATGGAAGTATTACCTCTTTTATTTATATATGAGCAGGTCAATATTTTTTGCAGTGTTCTCAAAATTTCCAGGGCATCTTTCAATACTTAAATAACCGAACTGAACAACAATATGCTTCAAATAAAACTCAAAATTTCCAAGGCATCTTTCAATACTTAAATAACTGAACTGAAGAACAATATGCTTCCAATAAAACGTTAAAATTCTCATGCTCATACAACAAATATAAAGTTAGTCTGTGAATTTATCAGAAATTTTTCCTGCCACAGTGCATTAAACGAAGGTCATCGAATATACAGGGAGCGTGACGAATTTTTGCAGTTAACGCCATGTTTTAGAAAAATTATACCAGTTACTCATATTTGCAATGACACAAGACAGGATTATTTACTTACATTATAAATGGGAATTGTAAATTAACTTATTCAAAAAAATCAGCTTCCCTATCGGCAATTGTTTCCGGAAACTGCCGCATGCACGTTCTACCATGTTCCGATCCAAAGATGTCATCGTCACTTTGATTTTGCTTTGAGTGACCTGTGAGGGGTTCTATTGGTATCTCGCTCAAAGACGCATCACACACAAAAATCCAAAGGATTGATATCGGAACTGAATCATCGGAATCAAATTTTTTTCTCCAAAAACTCCGGAACATTTTCCGCAAGCTACCCAGGTAATCAATAAGCAGTTCCAAAGCGTATTTATGGCAGCCTATCAAGTAATTAAGTCACCTTATATGCAACATAAATGCCGCTTTTGGCCCAATATACGGCTGCTATACTGCAATGCTATGATAATGCTTCATCAATGCTATTTTGCATTCGAAATGCTTATTACAGGCTTTAAATAGCAGTTGAAATCCAACTTTACAACAAATAGCATTCAAGATGCTGATATAGTGCTAATATAATGCTTGTAGCATCTGAAATGCAGATTTAGTGTTCATTTAATGCATTTGCTCATGCTTATTGATTGCCTGGGTATTTATGTGTTTTCTTAGCATTATGAGCAGGTGCTCCGTCTTGTTGAAAGATAAAATGGTGGCCAGCATCCAGCATACAACAGCATCCTGCATAACGTTCAAGTATACTTCGGCTGTTACCTTTATTCCTTGATTAAAGAAATATGGGGTCATTACGTCCCCCTCGCTGGAGACTACGCCAAGAACCTTCACATGTGTCTGGGATGACATGACGATAGGAACCAGACGTACATCAAATTGGATACCAGTACACTTCCGGGGCCGCAATATTTCAACACTGCGCAGAGGACAGATGTCCTGATTATGTGCGATACATCCGGACCCAAAAAATGGGGGGAAAGGTTTTGGTGTGGCGATTCCATTTAGTCCGATGGCCGGATGGCCGCATAAGCCATTTGCTCCTGTGGCTTGAATACTTCTTCATATTTCACCATTCACGGTTGAAAATGACAGAAAAGAATGCATCACAACGGTGAAAATTACAGAAAAGAAAGCATAAAAAAACAGCTTCTACCCATCCACCAAAACCATATGGATCCTCCATTGTTTTTACCGGATTTGGCATCTGCTCACTACACTTCTGCTACGTTGGAGATGCTCAAAAAGAAAGAATCGATTTGGTCGAAAAATGCCAAATTCCCTCAAACTGCCCTGAACTGCGTCCTTTCGAAAGATACCGGGCAATAATTAAGCGGCATCTGAAAAAAGATGGATAAGAAGCCTGCTCTGTTGACTGCTTCAACAAAAGCACAAAAGCTGCAGCACAAAGAAAAGTTACGGAGAAAGTTCTGCAGAATCTGATGGGAGGTATCAAGAGAAAGGCCGAGCGTTCTTCAGAAATGATAAGTAAATATTCATACTCAAGTGAACTCGGTCATATGTATGTTGATTTTATTTACATAGAGCAAACTTATGAATTTGTTCGAAAATAAATATTTTCCTTTGAGAAACAGATGTCCACTTTCTTTAATGAATAGTCGTTAGAGAGGCACTTGTTTTTCTTTCTGCGAGGTGTTTATGCCAATCTATGACTTTTCCAAGACTTGGGCTTCAAATGGTGAGTTGACAACTTCGAAGGAGGATGCGGCCGACCTCTCGTCCTCACAAGTTCCTACCTCACGCCTCCACGAGTCATATGATCACAAAAGACTGCCAGCTGAAACATGGAGACGCTGGTTGGCGTAGCCTGGGCAATGTTGTCAATCTGACAATAGCGAAGTGAGGGGGTGCGACTGAAGATCGTGTACCTTTAAATCATATTGTATATTTCCCATTCTCATTTTATCAATAATTTCAGCTCGCTTTGGATTCATTTTTGCATTCCAAAACCATGTAAGAGCCGGGAGCAACACGACGGGCATCAAAGGCTCAATTTGTTTTTCAGCATTTCAGCATTACACTTAATTTAAAATTACACTTCTGAATTTCAACTACTATATTCATAAAAGACTGGCATGTGCTTATAAGCAATGTAAGATTATATTTTAATATTGTGTTTAGTGGCATTATGGTAAGATAAGCCATTTATTTCAGGAATCATCAAACCGGACTCTTCGTTCACTCCAATTGCTATCTTTGAAATGTTACTAGAACAGTATAAAAAAAATATTACTACATGTCTTTTAAAACAATATCTTTTATTGAAATTTTACCTTTGGTATTTGGAATGATCTATTCTGTTTTCAGCTTTTCCAGGACAAGAAGGATATTAATTCATATCTAATTTTTATTTATTTTTCAGTAACAATCCATTGGTAGTATCATTCAAGTTTGAAATTTGAATAAATAGGCATGTTTGTCTATAATGATATCCTAATATTGTGTGTACAAAATATACTAAATATTAAATAACATATAACGGGGAAAGGGAGGGACCATCAGGGCACCCAAGTGAAACGATTTGGATAGGGAGCATGGGACTGCCTCCTCCCTATTGTTAACATTTCGCGGAACGAGGGCGGGCTCTTCGACCCCATCTATTGGGTTTATTCTGTCTATCGAGGGCTCGATTCTAGTGCTGTGCGTGTGAACTTGCTTTTGGAAGGAGATTCTTTTCCCTATATTCGCGGGTTTCGCTTAAGTGTCTCTGCTTACGGGCCCGCCCAAACGTTTTTGGCCCTTCATACTGGAGCTTGATGATCACAAACAATATTAGAATCCTGATCAAATCGTTTTTCAGATTATTCCACTGCTATGGAAAGTTACCTTGCTACAATAGATGGTAGTTTTATATCATCATCATCATCATCTATGACTTTTCCAAGACTTTTTTTTATATATAACTAGCTGAACCCGGTGCAAGCGCTGCTACGCTTGCAACTAAATCAATGAAAATTTAATAGAACTGGCTCGTTTATGGTTGTTTTTCGGCATGAGTTTTTTTCTTGACTAAAAAGGGGTTTAAACTTCTATCAGAACATGCTTCTCACCAGAGAAATACACATTTTGTGTTTTAGTTACCTGGATAGTGCTCATGTTTGTATTAGAGCCCCCATTTCCAGAGGAGGGAGGGGTCTCAAATCACCATACAATCATTGCCTTCAAACCCCCAACATGCGAAATTTGGTTTCATTTGGTTCATTAGTTCTCGAATTATGCAGAAATTTGTGTTTTATTTGTATGACGACCCCCCCCCCCCCCCTCTCAGAGGGGGAAGGGGTCTCAATCATCATAAGAACTTGCATCAGCCCCAAAAACCCCGCATACAAATTTTCACGCTAATCGGTTCCGTAATTTCCGAGTCTATAAGGGTCAGACAGACAGACAGAAATTCATTTTTATATATACAAAAATCCTGCTTCTAAAAACTCCCACCTGCCAAATGTGGTTTCATTTGCTTGATATGAGGGGTCTCAAACCACCCTAAAAACATTTTTCGTCTGCAAAAACCTCCATATGCCAAATTTGGTTCCATTTGCTTGATTACTTCTCGAGTTATACATAAATTTGTGTTTCATTTGTATGGGAGCCTCCTTTTTAGATAGGAGAGGGGTCTCGAGTCACCTTAGAAGCCTTTTTTGCCTTCAAAAACCTCCACCTGCCAAGTTTGGATACATTTGCTTGATTCGTTCTCGAGTTATGCAGAAACTTGTGTTTCAAACTACTATAGAAACATTTCTTGCCTCTAAAAACTCCCACATGCCAAATTTGGTTTTTAATTGATTAGTTCGCGAGTTATGCAGAAGCTTGTGTTGCATTTGTATGGGAGCCCCCCCTTTCAGAAGGAGAAGGGGTCTCTTACTATCCTAAGAACCTTTCCCTGTCCCAGAAACCCCTCCATACAAAATTTCATGCCGATCGGTTCAGTTTAGGTTTTCGAGTCTATAAGGTTCAGACAGACAGAAATTCATTTTTATATGTATAGATAGCGGTCACTGTCTATTGCTCTCTTGTTTCGACATTTTTACGTTTAATCAAACTTTTTGTTTACCTTACAGTATAAACTATCCAGTGCTGCCAAAATCATCTGAATCAAGTTCCGCAAGCATGAGAAATTACTATTTGAAATTTTCTGCAAAAAATTGTCACGCACCCTGTATTTTATAGAACTGAAAACAGCAGAACGGGTTTAAATTGCATTCCACCTGGTAGAATTCATAAGTTGAAATGGATGATGGAGTTATCCCAGCCAGGCACAAAGTCGTGAGGGATGTATCTTGAGATCCTGGCCAACTAGCAAGTTGGCGTTTTCGGCACGAACGCTCGAGTGCACTAGGCGTTTCGGATAGTGGACCGTTTAGCTCAGAATTATCTCACTATGCGGCGCTAGAGTGATCATATGAACTTCGGTATAAGCTCTTGAAATCCTGGTCCTCTAGTAAGGGCCGGTTCATAATCCACGTAGACTTATTTTTGAAAATCTCAGACCCCCCCTCCCCCCTCGTAGAATTTTCTCCATACATTTTTTTGAAATTTTGTATGGAGCGTAGACTTTGGTCAAACCCCCCCCCTCCCCCCAAAAAAGTCTACATGGTTTATGAATAGCCCCTAAGTTGGCTTTTTCGACAAAGATGCTCGAGTAAACTAGGCCTTTCGGGTGGTGAACCGTTTAGTTCAGAATTTGCTCTTTATGTGGCGCTAGTGTGCATACGAACTTTCTGTATGATCTGGCCATCTAGCAATTTGGCGTTCTCGACAAAGATACTCGAGTAAACTCGGTCCTTCGGTCGGTGAACCGTTAAATTCGGAAATATCTCACTACGCGGCACTAGTATGCATGTGAACTTCCTGCATGATCTACATCCTGACCAATCGTGACTAGTGTACCTGTAAAACTATGATATGGGTATTTTCAGAATTGACTATCAGCGTAGAAGCCTAAAATCAATGTCCGACGATAGTTTAAAATCAAAATTGGCGATCATTGGTTTAGAAAAAGCGGTAAAACACCATACAACATGGATATTTTTCACACGGAAAGTTGGGGTAGTACCTTTCAGTGTGCATTTAAAGCAGAATCGCAGTGATTCACTTCGACTTGTTTGTCAATAGCTTACACTCCCGTTTCATTTTAGTCAATTTTTGATTATAATTGTATACCATCTCTTTTTCTCTCACGGAAATATTACTCAATTTACGTATAAAGATGATCTACTCATAAATTGAGTAGATCCACTTTTTAACGAAAATTGAGTAAAATTTCCGTGAGAGAAAAGAGATAGTATACAATTGTAATCAAAAATTGAGTAAAATGAAACGGGCGTGTAGAAACTGTATGATGTCATCAAACTTCATCATCAGTTATCTTTCATTGGCTATTAAACAACAGAAAAAAGGAACAAAAAAAGAACCCCCACGCAAAAGAAATAAATGAAAAAAAGAAATATATTGAATGAAAAAATAGTAGATCCACACCCCACACACACCACACTTTTTTTTTTATGTGTTTGAATCAATTAATAGATATTAGAAAAAAACGACAACGAATACAACTACTTGTGTTGTAGAAGCAAAAAAATCATTTTGGCTGTTAAAAAAACGACGGCGAAAACTGTTAATTTTGTTTTTTTTTTATTTTTGTGAAAACACGACCGACACACACACAAAAAAATAAAAAATAATAGGATATTTTTTTATAACTTACTACCAAACCGAAGTTCGGCGATGCGCGGGGTCTCCCCCAGTCCCGCCGGCAGTGGAGCAGCAACAAACAAGCAACACCACGCAGGAGGTGGGTGGGTTTGTTTCCGTTTGTTTTCTAGTTTTTTTCTAAAGGAATATTTCTCGACTCCCTGGGCATAGCGTATGATTGTACTTGCCACACAATCATACTAAAGACTGGACTCGGAAAAAATGAGACACACAAAAATGATCACCAAAAATTCATTTTAAATCGGATACTTCTCAAATTTTCAGGAATTAAATAACTATATATTAACTATGTTTTGGCAAAATTTATTTATTGAATTTCCTCCCCCAAGCTGAATGCTCGTACACTTCTCTTAACACTGCTCATGAGATCTTGGGCGCGGCTTTTTCCATCTTCCTTACACAATTTCTCCCAGTTTTTCTTCAAAGCTTCATCGGTTTTGAATGTTTTTCCGCTTTTCTTCAACTTCTTCTTCATTATCGCCCAAAACTTTTCGATAGGACGAAGTTCTGGTGTATTTGGCGGGTTCGCCTCCTCCGGGACCAAATTAACGCCCTTCGCTTCGTACCAATCCATTACAGGCTTGGCGTAATGGCACGAAGCGAGATCCGGCCAGAACAGCGTGGGACCACGGTGAGAGCGGAGGAAGGGCAGCAAGCGCTTCTGCAAGCATTCCTCTCGATAAATCTGCCCTTTTATGGTGCCGGTTGTAACGAACGGCTTGCTGTACCGTCCGCACTCGCATTCGCCTGCCACAACAGGTACTTCTTCGTGAATTTGTCCATCTTTCTCTTCCGGAACTTTTCCGGAACCTTTATGCGGGACTTACCGACAAAAAACTCGAGGCCGGGGATTTGTTTGGTGTCCGCCTTGATATATGTCTCGTTGTCCATGACGAGACAGCCTGGCTTGACCAGCCACTCACGGTACAGCTTCCGCGAACGCAATTTGGCCACCGTGTTTTGCTTGTCAGTCCGGTTTGGCGCCTTTCTGACCTTAAAAACACGTAGCCCAGCCCGCTTCATGGTCTGCTGGACGAACCACTTCGACGAATTGACCTTTTTGGCCACGTCTCTGGTGGAAAGGTTCGGGTTATTCTTAAAGTACTGCCTTATCTTCCGCGCCTTCTCTGGGTATTCCGTTTTCGGTTTTCAGCCGCTTCCAGCGCGCCGCTCGATGGTCTTCGTCTCCTGGAACATCTTCATAACGCGGGACACGGTGGAATGGTGGATTCCGAGCCTTTTGCCGATCCATCTCTGTGACTGGCCAGGATGATCGATCACCGCGCTCAAGATTTGCTGGCGTAGCTCTTCTTGTTTCGAATGCATCTTGGAAACTACTTGACAGATCGCGATAAAATTTTGTACACATAAACATAACACTCTCATAACTAGTATTACCCAAAATTTCATTAATTTTTACCCACGCTATAAAAAGTTACACCCAAAACAAAGTGTCGCATTTTTTCCGAGTCCAATCTTTATAGTAAAGTAAGTTTACATGTACAGTAGCGCCACGTAGTGAGATAATTTTGAAATAAATGTTCCACCAATGTGAACGTCTTGATGTACTGCACAATTTTGCTGAAGACAATAACTTTCTATTTGTGAATTAACCAGTCGTAACCAGTCGAGTATTAGTACACGACACTGAAGACAGTCTGCACATTGTAGACGAAATACGCGTATTTGTCAAGATAACAATAAAGGTGTTGGAATTAAATGTAAATTACTAATCATTCTTCTTATTTTCTAGTTTCAATTTGTACAAAATCAAGAGATATTCCTTGTTGGAACCAATTGCTATGGGTTTTCATAAGCGCGGTTTCCATTCCGGAATGCTATATCTAGAGTGTTTTAAATACAACAAATCAGGTGTTGTTCAATGTCTTATAATTTTATCTCGTTTGGTAGTGAAATAGTACTGCACTAGCTCTTTAAAGGTAATATGGGATTAATTACTGTAGGAAAAGTTATTCTGTGCTTGCTACCCAAATTTATTATATATCTTGGCAAAAAAAAAAAAAAGGCAAAAGTATTGAAAACATATTCGTGCCGTGATTTCATACAAGTATCTGCTCCACAACATTTTAGTCTTTAATACAGTCGCATAGTGTTGATTAGTAAATTCATTTATTTTCGGCGTAAGGCTGTATGGCGAAGCCTACTACTTCGTTTTTTACAAGAAGACATTTAAAAAACTGCATTTGGGTAACCTCTTCTTGCAGCTCTGCATAAAAACATGTACTCGCCTGATTTACTGAGATTTAAATTACCATTTGTTCAATTTGGAAAACTTCTACGTCAATGTTGAAAAAAATAGAAAATCTTCTTTTCCCTCTTAATTTTAACGGAGCTAAATTTCTCTCCTCTTAAAGGAATGAAAGTCGTAATATTTCTGTTTTTATTTCGTTTGTTTGGCCACAACAGCAAACTGTCGAAATAGGAAACAAAACCTGTGCCCTAATCTCAGAATACATCCACTTCTCAAGCGTCATTTAATGAAAAAAGTTTCTTCAAAACCTTACTGAAAAATGTCGACCAAATTTGTATCAGAATTTTCAGGAATCAGGGGATCCTTCTTGAGGCATAAACCAAAACATATCTTAAAGTATTTGGTGGGTTCAACATGTTACCTCAATACGTGCCAATTTCCTTTCGTTAAGTGACAGTAACCATGCCGACAGTTATTTTGTTCCAATTTTCAGAACTATCATCGCCAACCAGGAATGAAAAATGTAGGTCTCTAACTGCTCCAATCATTAAATGTTCATAAAAACAATTTCTTCAAATCAGTATCAGTTTCGATTCCCCACATTCGTCGTGCAACGAATACTCCGTCCAACGGCCGTGTATGAATAAAATATTATCAAACGGTCATTCTGTATCTATTATTTTATTGTTCACATGGAAACCATTCAACCGTCCAAGCAGTTGAAACGTTTGCTCCTGACAAAATCACCGCTCCGTCGCCGACGCCGCCGCAGCCGCCGCCGGCTTTGATTGCCGGAGTGATTGAAAGCAATTTGCTATGCTCAACCTGTTTGCGTTACGCGCGAGTGGAGGGCAATTCCTGTATACATTTTTTTTAATATGTGTGAATCACGCCGGTACCTAAACGGTGACGGTCAGAGGACGACGAAGAGGAACTTGATAACCTTTTGTGTTTTGTATGGTAGGTGACAAGGTTTCGAAAAAATTAAACACCTGAATAACAATGCTTGCGTGTGACGGTTCTAGAACAAAAAACTAAACATCAAATTCCAACAACGATCGACCACGGATAGGTATCTTTTTGTGACCGTCAGTCAAGAAAGGGCGGAAGCGCGGCCACTGTATACGCATTTTGATGGGAATGACCAGCGAACGACGAGACACGCCTGAGTGCCAAAATTGGTCACTGGTTTATTCGGTTCATTGCATAAGAGTAGACAAACTGGCTGACAAGTCGGTGCGGTGAGTAGCGGAAGAACACGATGAACGTTGATTGTAAATACCTGCACGATGAACCATGCTTGCAAGCTCTTGATCGGGACGGGCAAGTGAGCAGTAAAATGATTTGTAATTGAACGATGGCCAAACTCTTAGTTTTAGTTTTTTTTTTCTGCAGGTGACAACTTCCTCCGTGGTTCAATTTCCATCCAAGTCAGTTCAACACCTTTGGACTCGTGACATTGGCGTGAGGTTTTGGATGTTATCCACTACCCCGAGGTCGCCCCAAAAAAGTAGATTTTTCCGTATGGGAACAGTGCATTAATTCATTGAATTCTCTCAAACCATGAATTTATTCGTGTGACTACCGATAGTAATCGATTAATTGAACTACCGTACTGTGATAAAATAACATATATTTTGAACCGACCAGAAACATGCCTTATATTCAAGGTTTGTTCAGAAAATAGAACATTTCTAGCGCGCTCGAATCATTTCCTTGTTAACCTTATCGTTTGCATGTTTATTGTTTATTTCATTGCGTATGGAACAATCTAAAAATATCAGTTTTGGATAGAAAGACATAAACATTGAACCAAACGCAGCAAGCTTTTGTGCGGTGGTGATTTAATGATGACGTCTACCTTTCAGTTTTTTTTAAATCCCCCGAGAAGGGCATCTTTCTTCAGCTCAATGTTTGCGATCATGTATTCTGTCGAAATTAAGTAGACTGATCGTTGCTTATGATTCACTTGCAGTATATTTTTTCCTGGAGTAAACAGTCGCCACACACGTCGCGTCGTTTGAAATCACGTGCTCTACAATCCACCGCAGGGGTTTACGCCGTAAGCGGCATAGTTCTAAATTTGTGCGCCACGCGATGCTTGTTTTAGTTGCTGCTGTGATTCTTGGTAGAGGATGTTATTGTTTCTAGATTTTCAAATTCAATTGAAGACATTCGATGTAAATGAGAAAAGCAACTGTATAAACTGTCAAATTTTAAAAATACTAATTTGCTGTAACTCTATTGTCTGTATCCCGGTAATAACCCGGTAATAGTAGCAAGAGATCTATCGAACTGTGTCGCAAGTTGGCTTACTAATTGGCAATCTGGAGAGGCTTCGCAATCAAACGTGCGGAATACAGTCACCTGATTAAGTTATGAAAGAAATTTAATGTAATTTAAATGTAATGGACGTAAAGTGGGTGATTTATTGAATGTACCAAACTGACAATGACAATGTTCTGAATGATGATCAGGAACGGTTTCGACGATGTCAGCGAGCGCTTGCTGCAGGATCTATGACTTCCTTGTTCGAATTTTGTAGGGTTCGACGAGGCGATCACGGACGACGTTGGTGTGTAACTATCAAGATGACATACCAATTTGAGAAATATTCAATGATAGGTGACTTTAGATAAAAGGTATAACAATGAATAATTGATCACATAAGAATGCGTGTAACTTGAATAATTTTCTATAACAAAAAATTAAATTATTTGCCTTTTGCAGGTCAATGTGGAAAATACAGAAAAGATGTTCATCTATGCTTCCGGTTGACCGAATCCGAATTATTAAGGTTCCGTTTGACGATGGCCCCATATTTCTCGATGGAGCTCTGATATGTTGGAATGGGGCTTATTCTTGGATAGCACGTTGTAGACGGCACACCATTCCATGGCTTTTTTCCGTAATGGCAGGATGTCAAATCCGACCAAAATAACAGCAGACACTCGATTACATAAATCTCTTGATTGACGGTCCGGGTTGGAAGAAAAATGTTGCCTTTCAGCCACAGAGACTTATAGCATGCCAAACCTGATATTCTTAGCTAACCTTGGCAGTATTATATGCTTGAAAATGTCTAACACCTTTCCCCTTCCGGTTGCTTGACCTCTGCCCGAGAAACTGTTTGAAATCGGCCTTGGCGTAGGTTTCCTTCGTCCATTACCGCTTAATCATCAGGATCGTCGTGTACAGCTTCCGGGATAGTTTTTTTTTTTGGCTGCCTTGTTTTGTTTATCGTCACCTTTTTTAGTCACTATCTTCTTATAAGTCGACACTCCGGTTCGTTTTTGAGCTCGACGTACGGTTGTAGGTGGCACTTCCAGTTCTTTTTTTTTGCGACATCTCGGTCAGAGAGCTTGGTGTTTTGCTTCATACTGTTGGCCACTCATATTTGACATAGGACTACGTCTGCGTTTTCAATACTGGGGTACACGTTGCGAGTGCAAAAAGTTGGGGTGTCATGAAGTATGGTTGGATTTTGAACGTTAATAACTAAGTAATTTCACGATCGACTTCCAAAATCCAAACCCGAACCAATCGATCGGGACATTCACTATGCGTCGATAACAATATTGAAAACTATTGATTTCAAACATTTTACTATTGAAAAATTAATAAATCTGAAGCGCCAATCAATCAATCAACCAATCGCGTGCATTCGTACGGTTGTTTTCCAACACGGACAACCGAATCATATGTCGTTTTCGGGTTTAAACCTGAGTCAGGTCTGACTCTGACTCGCAATTACCGAACGAAAAAGGATTTTTGACAGTTTATGTTTGTGTGTATTGGTGAATTCAGGTTGGACCTCGAAAAGAGTTGAGAGCGAACCTCATCGATGTTGGGTCGGATCCAGAGCGGATCCGGGTCGTATTTGGATTGAATAAAAAGACGTTTTGACCAGAGGACTGAAGAGAGCGTTAGTTCTTGAAGCCTGCCGTTTTTGGTGTGGCGCTAGTGACGCTTTTAACATTTTAAGCTCGGTTCACAATGGATTATATTTCTTTACAATATTACTTCTACCAAACTTCTAGTATCATTGATTTAGATAAAACATTATAATACCTGGCTGATAAACAATGAAAAATTACTATCGTTGGGATAACTACTGCACTAAGTACAACACGGAAGATTTTTCTCTCGAATCAAATTAACGACAAAACACGACAACAGTGGTACAGTGGTCAAATCACGAATTTAATTGTATAGCGCCTTAAATATTAACTTTATCCAAAAAGTGTCTGTAGATGAATTGTTCACATATGTGTTGCGCTTTATTAAAAAAAAAAAAAAAATCCCCCACCACAAAAAAAAAAAAAAAAACAAAATTAAAAAAAAAAAAACTTTCCTCCGAAAAAAAGTAGAACAACTAAAAAAAAAAAAATAAAAAAAAAAAAAAAAAAATTTTTTTTAAAAATTTTTTATAGAAAAAAATTATTTTTTGGCGACACCCCCTTAAAAAATAATTTTTTAAAAATAACTTTTTAAAAAAAAATTTTTTTATACAAATAATATTTTAAAAAACGGAAAAAAAAAAAAAATAATTTTTTTGGGAAAAAACATAAGTAAATGAATGGCTTCCTACCAAAATAAAGCACTTTTCAACTTGATTTTACCGCAAAGTTGACTGCATATAGGGGAAAAGGTGGCAAACTGATAACCAAGAACAGCTACTTATATTGAAGCTTAGACTTAGTACTTTAAAGTAAATTATGGAGAGTGTGAGCTGTTTAGTGGAATACCTGTAACTAGAAAATAAGAAGAATGATTAGTAATTTCCATTTAATTCCAACTACCTTTATTGCTTATCTTGACAGATACGCGTATTTCGTCTACAATGTGCAGATTTCTTCAGTGTCGTGTACTAATACTCGACTGAAAGAAAACCTTCGCCACCTGCCATATTTATCCTATTTTCTAAATACAAACACTTGTACCTACAGCTAACATTTCTTGTACCTAACCTATCCTGAGTCCAAAACAAATATTATGCTTGATATCAAAACCGACGCAGTGGAACACCCGCTGCTACGGAATAATCAGGTTGGGTATAAAGAAAGGGCGAGGTAGATATCAAGCATAATATTTGTTTTGGACTCAGGATAGGTTAGGTACAAGAAATGTTAGCTGTAGGTACAAGTGTTTGTATTTAGAAAATAGGATAAATACGGCAGGTGGCGAAGGTTTTCTTTCAATCGAGTATTAGTACACGACACTGAAGAAGTCTGCACATTGTAGACGAAATACGCGTATCTGTCAAGATAAGCAATAAAGGTAGTTGGAATTAAATGGAAATTACTAATCATTCTTCTTATTTTCTAGTTACTTTAAAGTAATGAAGGTTTGGTTAGCGCCAATTCATAAATGAGTGAGTACGATCACGTTGAATGATCGCAAGTTTTTGACTTTTTCTATACAGAAACGAGCAGCTTGCAAATTTGAGTACCAGATATGATCAAATATAGTCATAATCAGTAAAGAAATGTTTATGGGGTATTCAGAGGTGTTTGTATGGGAAATTGTGCGAAAGTGTATTGATAAATAACACAATTGTAATGAGACGACTGATAAGTCTTCGTGAAAAAATCTTATATGGATGGTCATCGTAAAAACCTTCGACCAATGGAGCTCGAAATAAACGGTCGTGTAGTCCGGGTCTATTATACACTGATAGGCAAAATAAAGTGCCCACCTCTTCGTTTTTTCAATTTCTCTCATATACTTGGTTCAAATTAAAGTAAACACACTGTATTTTTTTTATTATCTTATTTTTTATATTCTTTTTAAGTTTCACTTATGGAATACTGAAAAAAAAGGAGTTTTACTCAAAGAAAAAAAAAATCAATTTGTGTTGAAAAAAAAACAGTGACAAAATAAAGTGCCCACTTCAAAAATCGATATGTTTTCGATAAGTTTCCATTGGAAGACCCCTCGATTGTTTAAGTTTTGATATTTTGACATGTTTTGAAGCAAACGGCTCAATCTGGTGCATTTGTATACGTGATCGCATTTGATTCAATTGAAAAAATGGAGAACGCAGTGCTTTCGAAAGCAATTCCCTTGTGTATCCGAAAATTGGTCGTTCGTGATGTGCAAAACGGTGAATCGCACCGGGCTGTCGCTAAGAAGTACAGTATCAGTAAGGCAGCGGTTGGCAAAATTCTTCTGAAGCTTAAAACGTTCGGATCAGTGGTGGATCGCCCTGGCAGAGGTAGGAAGCGGAAAACGGATGCGAGAACGGACACCAAGATCATGCGCGAAGTCAAGAAGAACCCGAAGGTAACTGTCCGCGAGATCCAGGAAACCCTTTAGTTATCAGTTTCCGGTCGAACTGTTCGTCGCCGTCTCGTAGCACAGGGGTTGAATAGCAAACTTGCCCGGAAGCGCCCATTTATCAGCAAGGCAAACAAAGCCAAATGGCTTAAGTTTGCTAAGGAGCATGCTGATAAGCCCCTAGAGTTCTGGAAAACGGTTCTCTGGACGGACGAATCAAAATTCGAGCTGTTTAACTGAAAGCGGCGGGTTCGTGTTTGGTGCAGATCGGGAGAGGAGCTTCAGGAGCGCCACATCCAAGGCACGATGAAGCATGGAGGAGGAAATGTGATGGTCTGGGGGTGTTTTTCGTGGGGTGGAGTGGGAAGCATTGTGAAAATCGACGGGATAATGACGGCAGATTCTTACATCAACATCCTGCGAGAAAATCTGGAGGTTTCGCTGATCCAGACGGGCCTCGAAGAGAAGTTCGTATTTCAGCAGGACAACGACCCGAAGCATACTGCCAAGAAGACCAAGTCTTTCTTCCGGTCTTGTCGGATCAAACCGCTGGAATGGCCTCCACAAAGCCCGAACCTCAACCCCATCGAGAATTTGTGGGCGATTCTCGATGCCAGGGTTGACAAAACTGGTGTTACCAATAAAAATAACCAAAGGAGGACACATCAGTTATTGAAATGCTTTTATTTTACTTTAATTTATGTTTTCTGTAGCCTTAATGAAGTGGGCACATTATTTTGTCACTGTTTTTTTTTTTCAACACAAATTGATTTTTTTTTCTTTAAGTGAAACTCCTTTTTTTCAGTATTCCATAAGTGAAACTTAAAAAGAATATAAAAAATAAGATAATAAAAAAAATACAGTGTGTTTACTTTAATTTGAACCAAGTAAATGAGAGAAATTGAAAAAATGATGAGGTGGGCACTTTATTTTGCCTATCAGTGTAGACTACAAGTAATGCATTAATCTACATACTGTCTTCACCAAAACATGTAATTTTATGTTGTTTACATAAAAAAAATTATGTATCAAACGTTAAGTTATAAAAACTAATTTTTAAGGGGTTGTCACCTAAAACGACTTATATCTCCAAAACTACTTGACATAGACATTTTTTGTGTTTTATTTTGTCTTTCATCTTTTTAGTAGATCTACAACTTTGCCGAAAAAAATGTCTCTCGATCTATTGAGGAAAATATGTTAGTTTTTTTAATTTTTTTCATAGTAAGCAACGAAATTTTTCTGATGTTTCCAAACTATGGGCAACACCTATGTGAACAATTCATCTACAGAAACTTTTTGGATAAAGTTAATATTTAAGGCGCAATACAATTAAGTTTGTGATTTGACCATCTGTGAAATGGTCTCTCGGATCCGCAACAATCGTAAAAGTGGTCAATTTATAAAATTTGTGCCAGAACTGCATTGAAATGATACTGTCTCGTTTCAAAAAATGATTGGTTTTTCCGTATCATCCGAAAAGCCATCAGATGGCCCCGAGGAAAATTTTCTGGTCAGAAGTACTTTAGAAGAAAAAAAACACAGAGATCAAAAAAAAATTACAAAAAGACAACACTTCACCACTTCTACTGCTCTTCCGCTCTTTCTCCCCTCTTTAATGTTAGACGCAAATCATATATTACAAAAAAACAGCACAAAAAAAGTTCCTGAAAATCATTGGGTTAGATCACGACCAATTTTTTGTTTCATAATTGATGCATATGCATTAACCGTTGCATTAACCGCAAAGATGATTCTGTTAAATAAGTTGGATTCAAATGAATGGATTTGAACCACAACGCATTTTGTGAATCTACAGGGGAGGAAGGATGCCTGGACATACCGTACCATACGCTCCGTTATTTATGTTTGTACAACTTTGTAGAGTATTAAGTGAAAATAAACATGACGAAACGATCTCACCCAATCAGCATCATACTCTACATGTTCGACCTAACTAGAAGTGATGTTTATATCGGCTGCACAATCCGGGCTTTCCCCTTGGTGGTGTGTTTTCGAGTCCAAGAAGTTCAGCAGTGCAAAAGTTTTCAATGTTCTGCCAAAGTTACCGCAAACAACACAATTAACTATTATTTCGTAACTGACCGTTTGTACGATTCGGAAAAGAACACAATTTATATGAACTTGGGAGTTGGATTTAACAGGAAAGAGGTATCGGTCAATGCTGGGCATTCACACCAGCCACGGCACCAAGCACTCCGGTGTTTCTACGACTTTCGGAAGATTGGGTTGCTATATTACAACAAAATAAAAGAACCAATATCCCAATGTTATCCAACGGCAACCATGCGGTCGTGCCGTGTGCACAACCTTGTGATTTTTGCGATGCGCGATTTAGATGCCAAATGTCATTTTTGATTGCAAAAATGTCAAATTCAAAATAGAGGCATCACACCTACACAATGAATCGTAATCAGGTAAATTCAAAAGGACGATTAAAAGAAATGCGTCATGTAGACCAAATTTTGATCGTAAAACCCTTTATTAGAGCAGCCTCTATACACCTACAGTTAGGATATGTTAAAAAAGTTCACACTAGCGAATAAATGAATCAAATTAAGGAAATGAAGACTTATCATTTCACGGCAAATAAACCATGCAAGACGTTTTTCATTTTTTGGCAACACCACTAATTAATGAACTCTACATTTCGCAGCCAAAACCGGGAAATCATTGAAATATGTGAATGAACGCGTGGAAGCATATCTTCAAATAATTCGCACTGGATGCTCCGTTTATCGGTGGCGCAAATGACTCCCTTCATCAGCTGCTCCGTCGTTCGCCGGGTGAGATAAAACAAGATTAAATAAATGGTGTAATTGTATCTCCGAGTGCGTCTAAGCCACAATAAGATGGATTGTGTTTCAGTTTTACTCTCATTATCTTTAAACTGTTGCAAATATTTGCTCACTGGCTTGGTAACATATTACGCGGGTGCTTGAACGCATTGAAAGTTCAAGAACTTATTGTATCTAATTTCGAATGATGGCAATCGGTTTGCGCTACTTTGCTCGAAAATACTCATGACATTCAATATGTACCTACTCGTATATGGAATCGAAACATTTGCTTACAAAACCCTACACCGTTACCAGCCTGCTCAGATACCGGTTGAGGTCAAACAACAAATTTGAACGAAATGTTGCAACTGTAATCGAATACTTGTGCTGCAATAAAAGTACGAGACCATGTAGAACACACGCCGGGTAATCAAAGTAACCATTGGTGCTGCTCTCTACCTTGGGAAAGCGCCAATTAAGTAGGCCTTGCCGTGGAAGTGGCCCGCAATCATTTTTTCACCTGCCGCGAGTGGCGTTTCAAGGGCTCCTAAGGTGCTTTTGAAGCAAGAAAATGCATGTTTAAAAGTTCCATCGCGATCAAGAAGATGATCAATCAAAATAAAGTTCTTGATGTTTTTCGCGGCAGAATGCACTTCGGACTTTGTTTGCAAGCAAATGGATTGCGGAAAATCTGCATGAAGCCGACCCGAAAAAACAAAGGCTAACGCAAACGAAACGCAAAAAAAAAAATTCGGCAATGATTAGAGCCTTTGATTGATTTGATTCCAACAGAGAGCGCCCGCGCCGTCTCTAATTAATAGACCAGTAAAGCAATGCGAGATTTCATCTCTCACTTTTCCTTTCATTTTCGATGTTTCTCGCTTTCGTTTCACGATGCGGCATGTTGTTAGACTTCTTTTTTTTTTCGCATCATCACATTGGCTCCCGTCAGTCAGCAGGTACTTTACTATCGTATGAATCAATGTCCATCTATGTTTTTTCGACTACGTCCGCCTACTTTGTTACATATTACAAATGAAAAAAAAAAGCTCAGCACCTTCCATCTCTGCTAATTGAACTTACTAAGCCTGAAGTGACGAACGCTAATTGACTATTCACTCTCTCACTTGTAAAAGGCCGTCGTCCATCATCTCCATTGAAGAACAGTGTAGAGAGTGTTCATAATGACTCCTCACCTTGAAAAGTCGAAAAAAAAATCCGTTCGTTTTCAAATTGAAAAATTGCTCGGCATCGACGATTGGTGATAATAGTTGCTCTGCAAAGTTGACCGTGACTTTT
This sequence comes from Aedes koreicus, assembly GCA_024533555.2. NCBI lineage: Eukaryota > Metazoa > Arthropoda > Insecta > Diptera > Culicidae > Aedes > Aedes koreicus. The sequence continues at coordinate 508,275 of JAHHFK020004766.1, read as the reverse complement.
CCTTCACGAATGTATAAAAGTCTTGTAATTTGTAATCGTGCAAAAGGAAAAGACCTTCTGAAAGGAAAATCGATCACGAAGATGACAGGTATTCCGAGGAGCACTTTCATTATGCAATGGCCCATAATTTTCGATTTCTTTCATTTCGCACATACCGGATCGATCATTTCATAACCCTTTGGGCATAAAAGCATACCAAATGTCTAAATACAGAACAACCCCGTTTGAAAGGAAGTGAGGCAAGAGTGAGTAAATCGACTTACGCTGTATGGCTTTCAATTTCATAAGCATGCATCTTCGCGATCGATTGCTACCGAAAATTATCAATTAGTATTTTACAGCCTGCAATTACCACCTATTCTTTGTTTACAGAAGCGAAGAGAGTGTAAAATTTGAATTTGTCTGATTTGTCTGTTGATTGTGATTGGTTCATTCAGACTGAATTGGAAATGATCGTTTTTCGTTTATCAGCCTTAGGCGATTGGAAGTTGTTGTTATTTGTTTACGATTTGATTTCTTCCATCTATTGTCGTTGTTGTCGTTGTTTTTGTTTTGCTGAACTGTCAAATCAGTTAACTGGTAATTGCGTAGTATGCTTTGAGATGGACCTGAAAATAATAATCTAAGAGCAGTGTTACTAGGTTATTTTTTAATCCGGTCTCTCTGGTCAAAATGAATAATTAAATTTCGACAATCAAGAGCTGAATTACGTGCGATTCGTGGAATGTATCAATATTGAACAACATGAATCTGTTTGCCATTTCTTCTACGGCCACCACTAATTCAGGCTTGCGATTGATTTCACGTTTGGTAACACCGCTTTGGTTGCAATGTCTAGACTGAGTCACCGATTTGCGGTTTCCTGCAGAATGATGAAATAAGCAAATCCCCTCGCAAATATAAGTAAACAATTTACCGGCACTGGCACGAAAGTGAGATGACGCCTAGTGCTATTACTCCAGAGAGCCCAACTCCATATCGCAGTCAACTGCTCACTTCCCTGTAACAGCTTTGATAGGTGTCTATTTGTCTGAATGTACTTCATGAGTCATGCCCCACTGTGTCCCCTCACTGTGCAATATGCGTAATTGAGTACAGTGTCATGCCGTCCCCCATTAGAATTATTCTTATTCGTTCGTGTTGATAACAAAACTAGTTATTTCCTTTGTTCTCTCCTCATTTAAAGTACAAATTTGTATGCTCTAAGTGACTTTACGGTGTAACGACCTTACTCCCTACTTGGGAAGGTATTTGATTGAACGTTATATTCATCAATCGCATACAACTCTTTGTTCCCGGATTGTGGGACATACATACCTTCCTATGCGTGATTGGTAACGTACAATCCAGAAAAGAGGAAAAACTGGTTGACCAGCGATGATTGTTTGAATATATAATTATTTTTATGACACTGGTGGACAAGCAGCAAATACTAAGCCAGTCGTGAGCCGGATGATTCATTCAGCTCACATAAGAAAAATAGCCGCTATCAGGAGAACAGCCGTCAATGAAATTCTCGGTTGTCCGCGACCCTGCCTTGATGACATTATGTTGATTGATAAGATGCACTTCCCATACATAATTGAGATGAGAATAAACTATTTGATGGAATCTCTTTCGCTGCCATTCCCGGGTGCATTGTATTCACCAACTCCAGTTGATATTGAATCAGTGCAGTGAACTCGTTGCAAATTCTGGATAGTGTTCAACTTAATAAATGTTTCCGAGGTTTTTCCGGAATTTATGTATGGTTTTAGATTCACGGGTTTATAAGATCCCGTAACCACAATAAGATAATCAATTCATATGATGTCTTTGATTAAGTTTGAATTTAACTGCTACAGATTTGATGGATTGTAAAAGCTCGAAGTAGTCCACTCGCAGAAATTGACGTATTTTGATTTTGCTGCTGCAATCATAGGCGTATTCAAGGGGGTGGTGCACCAATGAGGTCTATACAGGTGGAAAAGAAGTGGTTAGGTTGTATTAGTGTAATGCAAAATTCTGTCATTGTGTTCGTGAGATGATGCACAGCCTTTTTTTTGTAAACATGCGTGACATAGATCTCCAAAAACAACACTTCACAACAGCAGCAAATCACCAGGTGGAATGTTTATTTTCAGCAATTGGTATAGTTTTTTTTAAGGGTTCGGCTGCTTTGTTGTTATTCGCTTGTTTTTGGAGTTTTACGTCACTACCCGGAGTCATGGATTGTTTACACATTTTTCGTTACTAATACCGACAAACACCTTGCTCTTCGCCACCTGTATACACCTCATTGGTGGTGCACCACCTAAAAGTGACACTTTATTTTAGGATTGGATTACTTTGACTCAGAACTTTTTAGTTACTGTTAAGTTTCAATTCAATAAAGTTCATTTCATTCACTAAAACCTATATAATCAGCTATTCTCGTTATTCAAAATTATTTGAACATTTTATTTTTATTTTTGAATACTTCAGTACAGTTAAACCTTAATTCAAACAAGTAGTTTAAAGATATTTCTTGAGGCACAGACTGGGACTCCGAAGTAACGAAACACTTTTTTAACAGAACTTAATTGCGAGATGGGATGAACAAATTATTTTTCACTAACACATGTAGCGTTGATAGGGGTTCCTAACAACTAGGGGTGCTACGCACTCAATTTTCTTCGGCAAAATTTCCAATAGCCGATCAACTCGGAAGTTACTTTTGCTGATATTTCTGTAAAATTGTTGTTTGTAAGTTGATTTTCGGCAAAATTTTCAATTGTTACCTGAACCTCGATAATAAATTTGCTGAGTCTCAGTTAACTGAAATGCCAAAGCGGCCAAAGTGTATACACACTTAGTTTTTGTCGTCGAGAATCCAACGGCTGATCATTTCATTTCAATTTGCTGAGATTCAGGTACCGGGATTCGGCTAACAAATTAAAATTTAACCGATATTCAGCTACCAAACAAACATTCAACCGGGATATCAGCAAAAGTAACTGCCGAGTAAATTTTGCCGTGGTAAATTGAGTGTGTTACAGACGATTACCTACTACTGCAACACCCCTTCTGAATTGGTTGATCCAATGCCTTGACACAGCGTCCTGAGATGTACTGCATCCATCGGTTTGGTGAACAAATCCGCTAACTGGTTTTCGGTGCTCACATACTCTACTGCTAAAGACTGTATTCGATGAAATTTGGACACACAAAATAGGTCACCAAAAATTTTCCTTGAGCCCAATTATTTTCAAACTTTCTGGAAATAAAGTACTACTAAATAATTAAGTTTTAACATCATTGGTTTATTGAACCTCTTCTCCCAACCCAAATGCCCGCACCTTTGCCTTGACCCCTTTCATCAAATTTTGGGCAATGATAGGACCGACTTGCTTACTTACTTTTAACCACACTTTCTTTAGTTCAAGTTCATTTTCTAACAGTTTTGGAGTTTTAACGAGCTTTGCCTTCATGATTGCCCAAAATTTTTCAATTGGGCGAAGTTCCGGAGTGTTTGGAGGGTTGACGTCTTTTGGTACAAAAACTACATTATTATCTTTGTACCAGTCTAAGACGGGCCGGGCATAGTGGCAAGATGCCAAATCCGGCCAAAACAGTGTCGGGCCATCGTGAGATCTCAAGAAGGGCAGAAGTCGTTTTTGCAGGCATTCGTCCTTGTAGATTTGTCCGTTGACGGTCCCAGAGGTGATAAAGGGCTGACTCATTTTGCCACATCCGCAGATCGCTTGCCAGACAAGGAATTTTTTGGCGAATTTCGACAGTTTCTTCTTCCGTACACTCTCCGGAACGGCCAACTTAGAGGTGGCGACGTAGTGTTCCTGTCCTGGCATTTGTTTGGTGTCGGCTTTAATGTAGGTCTCATCGTCCATCACAATGCAGAACGGTTTTGTGAGCCACTCCCTGTACAGTTTTCTTGCACGAGTTTTGGCCACCGAGTTCTGTTTATCGCTCCGGTTTGGTGCCTTCTGGACCTTGTACACATGTAATCCAACGTTTCATTGTTTTCTGCACAAAACAAACTGAAACTTTCGCCTTTTTCGCAACATCCCTGATCGAAATGTTGGGATAACGCTTAAATCGGTTCAATACCATCCTGGCCTTCTCCGGATTTGATGTGCCACGTTTTTTGCCACTACCATTTTTCCGCTTGGTTGTCTTACGGTCCTTGAACGTTTTGATCACATGAGATACGGTTGAATGTGCGATTCCGAGCTGTTTTCCGATCCATCGATGAGAAGCGTTTGGGTTTTCGAAGTGAGTACCCAAAATTTGTTGGCGCACTATTTCTTCATTCGAAGCCATCACTGAAATCACTCGACCGATTTTCACGAAACTCATTACACAATTGACACAACACAATGAAATACATTCAGTTAAAATTTCAATAATTTTTACCCACACGCTAAAAAGTTACGAACAATTACGTGTGTCCAAATTTCATCGAATACAGTCTTTACTCGTCTGTTGATGATATGATGGTCTCTGATAAAGTGATGCTTGATATCTATGTGCTTCGATCTCTTGTTTTCACAATGTTTAGCTATAACTGTCGCTCCTTGTGTCTCCATAGATTACGACCGCATCCGATGACCGCTTCAGTTTAAGATCTTCCAACTGTAACGTGCAAGCTCAGGGATTAGGGTTTCAAGGTCGTTTAACACTGCTCGATACCTACACACACATCGGGGAGGACAGAATTGACACAGTACACCGTGTCCAATATATTCTCATACAAAATAAAACTCTATTTATTTCAAATCGATAATCCAGATTTTATTGATAACTTTACCCATTATATTGCAATATAATACTGATCAACTACAGCATATGTTTTGGAATAACACCGCCTTCAACCTTCTTGGCCAGCTCCAGACGTATTTCTAAACCGTCACAGGCGGCACGCACGACTTCCATCGGCATTTCGTCCCAAATTCGTTTGATTACGGTTTTGAATTAGTTCATATTAGACGCCCTGTGGCATTTACCTTCGCCAGCATGTATGACCATACGAAATAATCCAAGGGATTCAGATCCCGCGAACTGGGAGGCCATTCATTCTTGTCCAAAAAGTCGGTCAAATTTTCTCGGCACCAGCCCTGAACGAGATGGGCAGTATGCGATGGCGCTCCGTCCTGCTGAAACACATAGTGATCATCTGCAAACACCTCTTGTACATATGGCTTGACAACTTTCTCCAAAACTTCCGTTTTATAATATACGGCATTCACTTTAACGCCTTTTTCGATGAAAACCAGTGGTAATTTGCCTCGCTTGCAAATTCCTCCCCAAACCATCACTGACGCAGCACTTTGGAACCGTGGAATATTTCTATCACTCTCTGGAACAGTTCTCGAAGAGAGAGCCCACAATCTGTCGTTCTGGACATTGTGGGATTGTTGCAAGACGAATAACTTTTCGACGGAAAAGATAAATTCTTCCCCACCGTGCGGCGACAAAAGCAGACTTGCTCGAGTCGTTTCTGCTTGGAAGGTTCCGAAACTCCGTGAACCTTACGTTTCTTGAAAGCTGGGAATCCGAGGTCATTTTGCAGTATATTGTGCATTGACGATCTCGAAACATTCAGATCTGCCAATTTACGTACAGAGCGCTGTGATTTTCGTCTAATCCGTTCCCTGACCACTTTAACAACTCGTGCAGTCCGCACCGTACGAGTACGGCCGGATCTCTTCCGGTCATTCATCGAGCAGGTGTCAAGGTACTTTCGGATGGTTCGGCACACAAAATCCCGCTTTACTCCGAGGTTTTTCAAATTTCTGAAAATAGCGCCCTTGCACTAACCTTTCAAAAACTTTTTTATCAACACAGCACGAAACTCCTTCATCGCTGGTAAAAGATAAACACCGAATGAAAACAATCGGACATAACCTAAAAGCGTTTGTATAAACTCAGTGCAAAACTACACCAACACATACGTGAAGCATGTTGAGTAGTTGCACGACACCAAGGAAAAAGTGTATGAGAATATATTGGACACGGTGTAAACAAGAACATGTGGCCATGACCCGCCCACAGGAGTTACTAATATAGGGAAAGAAGTGCTGGATCACAATTTTCCAATTCAATGTGAATTTACTGGAATAAGGCATTCTAAGGAAAAACTCCCGATCGGTGAGAGGTGCGGACTTTTTTGTAAGCATGGAAAATAAACGGAACAATTTACAATTTGCATCGAGTTAAAACAAAAATTCTACATTTATTGTGTGACGTCACATTTTATAGGGTACTTGCCCAACTTTTTCGGCGGTTTGATGTGGTTGGCTGTAGTGGTAGCTCGTGGTTAATGGGTTGATGGTCGATTATGGAAACGGTGGATTCTTGGCTGCCGTCCAACACGGCGCGATGGCGGTCGATGCTGACAAATAGCAGCGTATTATCTAGCCACACGACGGCAATTGGCTGTGGTTTGAAGCGGAAATGGCGAATGGATACGACCGAGCGTAGCTAGCGACCACAAAAGGACAGTTTTCGGGGGCCGAATGCCACTTTTCGAGTCACCCTGGTAGCTTGCCAGAATAGCACATTCTCTGCCTGTAACTGTGGCCACTTCACCATCGATGTCTTCAAGCCGGTGCAGTGCGTCTGTCTAGAAAAGACCAGAATATTACCCTATATGTCGAGTCTTTGGTCTATTATTTAACTTTCCTATCTGTATGTCTCCGAAACTAATAAAATACTTTCAAATTAATTTAAGACTTTTTACAACTTTATGCTAATCACTAACCATTTGGCCACTACCACTAACACAATAAATTTATACTTTTGACGTAGACTACGTCTTACGGCAAGGGTAGGGTGTCAATTGAAAATCTTAGAATAAGCGATCGTCACGAAATATCGTTACAAATTAAACGCTAATAACTTAATAAATACTCGATAAATTTTCAAGATGTTCACATCAATCTGTTGGAAATTTTCCCGCGTATCAATTCAAACATTATCCGTTAACAATTTGAAACTATTGAAAATAACCAAAATAAGAGGTGATGTCTTATAATTTTGTTTTTCAGGATAAATTTACTAAATGCACAGTACTTTCCTATCACAGACTTCAAATTTAAGTAATGAACGTCTCATTGGGTTGTAAGGCACTACGTACAACGGCTGAAATAACCTGCTTCTTTAAAAGACCGAGTAGGTTTGAATTCCAATGCGAACCATTTCATATCTGTCCTTTTCAGGACGACGAATTTAATTTTGAGAGAGTTTGTTTGATTTTAATTTATCTAACATTACTTTCCAAGTTCTTACCTATTGGCAATCACCGGTGGCTAAAACAATTTCAGTTTTCCCTTCGCTGCCAACCTTGAGAGCATTGTGTAAAATTTACAAATGGCTGCCGTCACGAAAAAGTGAAACAGCGGACGCTAATAATTCGATCATTTCTCGATCGATTTATTTTTGAGAGTTTCACCATTAAAAACTAGAGGTTTTTACGATTGCCATTTTATTTACTCAAGTATTTAAAATTTTACAAATAAAACATGAAAATAAGTCGCGTACAATTCATCAATCGGTTTGACAAAATTTTAAAGAACGTTGCGTTCCAGCAAATATCAAGAAATTTCCTATCGCGGACAACGTTTTGTTTCTCTAACATGATATTCCGAAGTAACATTTGCTGCACATTCCAATGTTGTTGAATAGAGTTGGATAGAGTTTTACTTCTAGGAAAAAATAAGTTTTGAGAAACTGCGAAAGTGAGAATAAGTACGATGCCTAATCGTTTTGATGCCTACCGTATGCGCAAATTTCGGAAGCGCGTTAGGATCGAACATACGGAAAATCCTCCGAAACGACCATGTACCGATGTCGAGCGAGCTTGTGGTTATCGGGCGAAACTGAAAGCAGAAGTAATGCGTTACCAACTACTGGTTGGGACGCTGGAGTAGGACCTTCAACTCGAGGCTGTCTCATAATTTAAAGCTTTCTAAAGAATGTGCAATAGAGTTTTCTAACCAACAGCTGATCTAACGATCTATTAGTACCACACCCACACTATTTTGATCAGACGGTAAAGGTAGGGGTCAAATGAAAGTTTTAAAATAACTGATACATAAACACTTCTCGACACTTCATCAGTTGGAGTTTTTCACGACTGTCAACTTACAAAAATATCATTAATTTTTGACTTTGAGTTCCCAAACAGACCCTGAACAATCTGTAACGCGGAAAGGAAAATGTTCTCCAGCCGATCGATCATATCGAGGGTTATTCCGAGAGCCGAAGTAACGTTTGTCACTTGGTGAAGTGAGAAAAGTCACCTGCAGTGACGTGACTTTTCTGGGTAAATCAAATGGAGGGTCGCGTCACTGCAGGTGAGTTTTCTCACTTCACCAATTGACAAACGTCACTTCGACTCTCGGAATAGCCCTCATCAACACCATCACTACAGCCAGCACAACCGTTGCCCTTTCATCATACCAACATTCAATCCAAACATCCATTTCCACGGCTACCAAATAATTTCTAAGAAACGAATCATAGAATGTTCTACATACTTACTCACTTACTTATGCTAACCCAACGCCCCTTAGAACAGTACCTGCGTTACAATGTTCCGCTACGAAACTAAATAAACTAATCAAACGGTTTAACGTAAAGGGTGTATTCGATAAAAATGGCACACACATATATACTCATCAAAATTAAACTGATTATCGGATTTTCTTGAAATTTTCAGGGAATGAAGAACTACTAATGAGTTTTGATTTACAACATTTGTTTTATTCAATTTCGTCTCCCATCCCGAATGCCCGCACCTTCCTTTTCACTCCAGCCATCAAATTTTTTACAACCGATTTTCCCAGTGTTTTTGTTGTTTTTACCCAAATTTTCTACAATTCTAGCTCTGTTTTTATAGTTTTGGGATGTTTGCGAAGTTCCGTTTTCATAATTGCCCAGAATTTTTCAATTGGACGAAATTCCGGTGAATTTGGTGGGTTCATATCCTTTGGCACAAAATTGTTTCCGTTGGCTCGGTACCACTTCAATACGTTTCGAGCGTAGTGGCAGGATGCTAGATCAGGCCAAAACAGAGTTGATCCTTTGTGCTTCTTAATGAATGGCAAGAGACGCTTCTTAAGGCACTCTTCCGTGTAAATCGCACCGTTTATTGTTCCGGAAGTGATGAAGGGAGCACTTATTTCACCACATCCGCAAATCGCCTGCCAGATTAGAAACTTCTTTGCAAATTTCGATAGTTTCTTCTTTCGAACATCCTCCGGAACATCGAACTTCGACTTGGCAACGAAATATTCTTGCCCAGGAAGTTGACGGAAGTCGGCCTTGACGTATGTTTCGTCATCCATCACGATGCAACCGGATTTGGTGAGCAGCTTCGTGTAATGTTTCCGGGCGCGGGTTTTCGCAGTGATGTTTTGTTTTTCATTCCGGTTTGGGGCTTTTTGCACTTTGTAAACATGTAACCCAGCACGCTTCATGGTTTTCTGCACAAAACCGACTGACACCTTATACTTTTTAGCGACATCTCGAATTGACATGTTTGGACGGTTCTTGAATTGTTGTACGACTTTCCTGGCCATTTTACTGTCCATTGGACCACTTTTACGACCACTCCCTTCCTTCCTTTGGATACTCAGACGCTCCTTGAAGGTTCTTATTACACGAGACACAGTTGTATTTGCAATTCCAAGCCTTTTAGCAATCCACCGGTGGGACGCCCCTGGATTTTGATTGTGAGTGAACAAAATTTTCTCACGGACAATTTCTTGTTTCGACGACATGACTGGAACTACTGAATGTATAACTATGAAACTTGGCAGGTGTAAATAATACACTATGGATAAGATCTACTCAAATTTCTAGGTTTTTTACTCATACGATTCAAAAGTTACAGAAGATTTTCTGTGTGCCATTTTTATCGAATACACCCTTTAGTCTACGTCAACCAGTCGTGAGTTATGTACAACCCCACTGATTTTTAACATTTCTAATTCTCCTATTCGCCAGCTATGCCATCCCAAAACTTCTTTGGGAGACGCGTACTTCTACTCCGTTCTAGAGTCACCATTCGAAAAGAGCCTTTTGACACGAGCAACCAGTTTTTATCCCCTTAATTTTGGTAAATCGGAGCCGAGCAAACTTTTCAACATGCCGAAAGTTTACCTTTCGGCTATTGAGAGGTTTGCTCACCCCTTTCGCCTAATGCGACGCCTGTCTGTGGCCTGTGCCTAATGCGACGCCTGCGTCAGCATGTGCTATCAACGGTTCAGCTGATTCGGACGTACGAACTTCAGGTGCTCCACTTTCGTTCCCTTGAATGACCTCACTACACATTTGAGCAACTACCAATGAAGCACAGGTCAGGTCTGGTGCACAACATTACGTACATTATTGGTAACAACACACGAAAAACAGCGATGGAATACTAAATCAAGCAACGGGCTACTGAACTTCTGATTCCAGCACCATGGCGTTTACTTGAGTCCTTGCAGTGACTTACGGAGGTATACGGAGGAGCTATAACACCATCAGGAACCATTAAGTACAATTCTTCCTTCAGGAGAAAGCCGTCTTCACGTCCAATTCAGTTTCATCTTCGGCTTGATCCTCAACTTGATCAGTGTCATCTACTGGAGCTGGTTGGTCATTTTCGTTCTCTTGCTCGAACGAAAAGTGAACGGATAATGGAACATCATCTTCTTGATTCATCTCATCATCGTAAGGAAAGCATGACTCGTTAAACTTGACGTCTCGAGCAATCGTAATGTTTCGAGCGACACTGGGCTCTAGTTCCGGTTTGACATCGTACCATATCTCAGCAGGGGTAACGCCTGAGGGTAGTGCATTTGTTGAGCTTCGGTTCATCAAGTATACGCACGCGAAAGTTGCTTCAGACTACAAACGCTTTGGAACCTTCGATTGGATTAGTACGGAACGAACATTTTCTATCATGGTTCGGTTGAACCTCTCCGCTACGCCATTCTGCTGGGGGTGTATATGCAACCCTCCTATCTAACTGGATCCCTTTCCTCTTGCAAAACTGTATCTAATTCGTGGAACAGTACTCCCTACCTTGATCAACTGTCATCTTTGATATGGAATCTTCAAACATGGTCGCTACATTCGCTTCAAATTTTTGAAACTTCTCGAACACGCCGGATTTTTGTTTCAGTAAGTAAATCATCGCGAAATGGGTATGGTCGTCGATAAAACTTACTATGTAGCGAGAACCATCCCATTCCGATGATACAATAGGCCCGCATATATCCAAATGGTCTTGCTCCAGCGGCCGGTTGACTCTTACACGTGTTCCATTGAACGGTTTTTGGCACACATGCATCGCAGAAATCAATGTTGGTCGAATTTCCGTCCATACCTTTCAGCATTCTATTACAAACAATGGTCTCTAATCCTCGTGATCCGATATGCCCAAGCCACAGGTTTCCTATTCCAACTTCACAATGAATGACTTCCAGCTACAGCTCGTACAAGCTTTCTCGGAGGTGTACTATGGCCAACATCCTACCGTCGTTCTTCGACACAGCTACATTTCCACGAAAACAGCGCGTCAATTCCAGTTTTGGCCATCTTCTTGACTAACATCAGTTTTTCGCGCAACTCCGGGACGTAGAGCACATTTTTAATGTTGTAGAGTACATCCTTGTTGCTCGTCGTGTTGATATCACCGATCTACTCAGCAGTCATTGCTTCTCCTTCCCTAGCAACCTTGATTTCCACTTTATTTGACATTTTCTTCAAAACGTCAAACACAGTCTTGTCGCTCACAAGACAATAGGCCTGGTCAGACCATGTGTCCTGGCCTCTTCTTTGCAACATTTGCAACAGCCATGAAACTAACGACATCCTTCTTTGCTAAATTGGCCTCACGCTGACGACAGTCCTTCTTCATGTGTCCACGGCGTCCGCACTTATGATACTTGCCTTCGAAGCTCTTGAATTTCTTCATCGAATCACTGGAAAAAGCAGCTGATTTGTCTTTGACGGAATGTTTGTGTCGATCGGAACGCTTGCTTTTCGCGCCCAACAGACGCTGCTTGACGAGGTCCACATTCAATTCGACTAGTGCGACGTTCTCCAGTGCCGTAACGAAGGCGTCGAAAGAATCGGGCAACAAAAGAAATAGTTGTCAGACTAGACCACTTTCAGGCAAAGTCCAGCAGTCTTCAATTTCCTCACAAGTCCGTCGAATTTAAGCAAACGTGTCATCATATCCGCTTCCTCCTTCATCCGTAAACGGGGCAACTGTTTCTGAATGATCGTTTGGCTTACAACGGATTTCTTGGCGTACGCCGTTATCAAGTTGCTCTACATGTCCTTTCGAGGCACTCGTCTGATTGGCAACCCACCAGCAACGTATTCGAGATCCGGTCCTTTTCTTCAAACTTGGCTTTTTCGGGTTCTGTTACTGGAGCCACTCCGATTAGAACTTTCATAGCGCCTTTAGCTTCGAGAAACATGGTCCTGAGCACTCGATAATCGAAAGCACCAATAGCTTGCAGGTCCTCCTCGATCATTGTCTACGTCTAATGTCCGTCTGGTAGTGAAGGCGGGGCAGTGGCTAACTCGCCACATGTAGGCTACATGATCGCCATGGGAGGAGATAAGGATTAGGTCGGGGTAATGGAGATGTAGTGTTCTTGGATTGAGATGTCCGAGTTGCTACAAAACTGACTTAGGACTGATGATACTTCTTATTGTGTGCTGTCTTTGATACTTGCGAAGCTGCCCCGTAGCTATTTTCTCCTGCAATTGATATGATCATTAGCTCTCACAGATAACAATCATATGTTTTTGTGATATCGGCAACGAAAACAAGAGAGAGATGAGAAGAAAGAAAGAAATTAGAAAAGAGGCAATCACAAAATATGTGTTAATGTGAGTTCAGAATAAAAAAAGACACTTCCGCCTACCCCCAAAAGAAACAATAAAGAAGAAAAGAAAAGTTAGTAATACGACCTAACTACAATATAACTAATCTACGCGGATGAACGTTGGTTTCGGGGTCTTGTTAGTGCTAGAATTGTTAGTATAGACCCGTACTTTAGCCCTTTCTATAGTTTCTATAGCTATGTAAAAGGTATGATAAGTCAAGGTTCTGAAAAAAAAAACATAAATTAATTTCTTATTTCTTAACTACCATTTCGAGGGTTAAATTAAGCGCAAACACCAACAATTTGCACCTGACTATAAATGCGTTTGATTTTACCATGCCTGCGATTAGATCGACCATGGTGCGGTTGATATCAATATGAGGTCTGTCAAATATACCACAAATGTTGAAGGTTTTACCATAAACGTAGTAAATTTGACTGAAATTTCATGGTAGTTTTAAAGATAGGCATAGTCGGGTAAAATGTTAGTTTTTACTACAAGATTTTTTTCTGTGTATAAATCAAAAAATCGAATTAACAAGAATATTTAAATTTACGCATGACATGATCAGTATGGAATCCGATATCAAGATGTTTTAAATCATGAATCAAAATTAATATTCATCGAAGCTGTTTGTAGGAGCGAAATATAAAATACTACGCATCAAGAATCAACTTCCATTTGCGGAAATTTCACATCACATGACAAACATACAAAAATTCTTGCATCACGCCAGCTAGCCATGACTCATATTTGCCGTTGTATTTAACAATTGTTTAATCCGTTTCCCCGTTCTTCTCCCTGTCCGTTACCCGTAGATACGACGTCGGCAATGATGGCTACCTGGACCTACCGGAGCTGAAGATCATGATGGAGAAACTGGGAGCCCCACAGACCCACCTCGGCCTGAAGGGAATGATCGCCGAAGTCGACGAAGATAAGGACGGGAAGATTTCGTTCCGAGAGTTTCTTCTCATTTACAGGTGAGTGCCCAACAGATGTGATTAATTTGTTTTCCGATCGGTGTGAGACAAAAAATTATAACCCTTTCAGGAAGGCACGTGCCGGTGAGCTGGAGTCCGATTCTGGACTTGGACAGTTGGCTCGCCTCACCGAGATCAATGTGGACGAGGTTGGCGTGAATGGGGCGAAAAACTTCTTCGAGGCCAAAATCGAACAACAATTGAGGACGAATAAATTCCACGACGAAATCAGGTTTGTGCCAGATGGGAATTAAATTTTAATCACGTTTTGTAATATGCATTGTCTTTCTCCCTTATTTGCTGACAGACAAGAACAAGAAGAAAAACGCCGAATGGAGGAGGAACGGGTTATCCGGCGGCAGCAGTTCCAGCAGCGAGCTGCCGTTTTTCAGTAAAATCCCAAAGTTGCGTTAAGATTGCTTTGCTATCTAGGAGTTCGTCCAGTGTGTAATATCGTAGACACTTGTTTCATTTTATAAATATTTGTAAATCTGTAAATGTCATAGCTAGTAGCGTCCTGTTTTACGATCAATTTTAAATGAAAGTAATGTGTCATTTTATTTTAATGATGTTTTAATCAGCACTTCGGTTCAAACAATTCACAACAAAGATGAAATAATCAAAAAAAAAACCGTTATCATATTCTCAAAGAAAATTATTGTGATAGAGAAGGAATCAAAGGAAATGAAAGCGAAAGAAGCCTTACGTAGAGAGTAGTAGTTATTTAGAGGAAATGAACATAAATGGCCATATGAGCGCCTCTGCTCGACAGAACCGCTGTTACAAAACACAAAGTATCTCTTTGGAATTCCACTATTTTATCTTACTACTTAGTTTTTAGTTATTTGATTTCACTTGCTTGCAAACAAACCACACAATGACATGCTTCGTCCATTTTAAAAACGAGTTACACAAAAATACCATATCTAATCTTATAGTTGCACGCATTACAAGAGAGGACAATTGAACAACGGATTCAACCTAAAAAAAAAGAAGATATATTTTTGATATCGAAGGATTTGCAATGCAAGAGAGTGGAATAGAAATATTAGGTGTGCCAGCGATGTAGATTTGAGCGTGTTTTGCTATAGCGATCCGAAGGGAACGATTATAAGTGTGAGAAAGGTAAATGTATTTTAGCTTAAGAAACAGAAAAAAAAATCTGTAGCGTTTAAGTTGTATGTAGCCGTGGCATAACTGTACCGCAAGTTTACAAATAAATGTTCGTTTAGTAAATTGCACTTATGATGAAAAGGAGACCTTTGTTTTTTAGGTAACCTAAAAGAAAGAAAGCATGATTCTGGGAAATTCTAGATGGTTGGGAGGGAGAATAAAGAAAGATATCATGAGAGTTTACTTTCCGCACTCGTAGGCCTGTCAGAATTAGCAGTCCTATAAATATATTTGCCTTCATATTCGGTACCGAGTTCTCTGTAGTAAAACTTCCCCATTGAAGTGCTAAGGATTAACGCTAATAGAACCTCTTTTCCATACCTTCACATCTATTATCTCTCAATTTAATGATGCACTTACCAAGTTTCGCATCATTTTTATTTTGTTAAAGTTTACCCGTTTCCTCATAAGCATTCATCCTAGTGTGATTCTCCGTTTTTGCCAGACCAGCTGTTTTTACACAGAAAACCAAATTAAGGTAATACTGTTGCCGGTCTCAGTCGCATGCAGGTCAAATAAGGTAAGGGTAGGAATGTGTTGATATAATACTGGGCAGCAGGGTGCAGCGAAACACGGAATGTCTTGTATCTTTTCAGCTTGTACACCAGGCCATCGGGCCACATGTTATCAAAGGCCTTCTCGATGTCGAGAAGTGCCATGGCAGATTATTTAGAAACAGACTTGTTCCGTCTGAGGATATTAATGACTCGATTAAGTTAGTGAATTGTTGAACGACCACGTCGGAAGCCAAATTGTTCGTCGAGCAAGATTTTCAGCTCGTTGGTAGGAGAGAGAGAAGCCGACGGTAGATCGCTTTCTCAAACAGCTTGGATACTCATCAGAGAAGGCTCATTGGTCTATAGCTCTTGGAAGAGGAAGGATCTTTCCCAGTGAAATAGATAAGGTTTCGGATGCACAGTTTAAAAAACACGTCACGTTGGCTTAAGGCTCACGCATCGACCCTTCTCATTTATTCTCATATCTCTTTCGATAGCCCACAGGGCACTCACCTGTAAATGAACTCTTTAATCAAACACATATAGGAATGCACTCTGATGTCGAATTCCTGGATACTATACCAAGGTTTCTGGATGGGGATGACTTTATCTGATTTCCAACACGAGGGGGAGTAGCTAAGTTGCAGGCATTGGTTGAAAATCAAGTGCAGATGAACGTTAGAACTGGGGGCTCAATTGCTTGAGCTCCAAGTTCATGATGTTATCGAAACCTGGGGCCTTCATGTTCTTAAACGCTTTGATATAGGTCAATAATTCGCAGGTGAGATCTCCAACTCTTCCGAAAAGACGTTGGGACTTAGATGGATGTTGTTTACAAGCTCGCTAACGGCGGCTTCTTGCGGACTGACGATGTTTTGTCCAAGATAGTGGAAGCTGACGAATTGTTGACCTATCTCAGTAACCTTCTCTGCAGGAGTTATCAAGCGATCCTTGGAGCCATAGCTGTCTAGTGGGAACAACGATGGAATGGGCTTTGATTTAGTTTTTACATTTTTTTTGTCAACTTCCAAAACGGCTTTGCACAATCTGGGAGAGAGCGGATCTTGTAGGAAAAATTGTTATTTCAAAGGTCCACCACTCTGGCCTTAATAATTTTTGTCATCCGATTGCAATGACTTTTTAAGGTAGACAGACCAGTTCGCTGGTATTGGCTTCGGGTGGCGTTGCGCAATTGAATCAGTTCTTTAGTAGGTCTATCAATGGGTACAGAGATGCTCACCTGATCTATCACTGGGACATGCTGCTCCTGGGCTCCTGGGAGATCGCTTACTCGGTGCTCTGCAGCTGCCGTTCGATATCATCAACCGACTCGAGGTGCACGTCGAAATCGATGTTGTCGTCAATGTGTTGTCGGAACCTCTCCCATCTGGCGCGATGGTAGTTCCGTCTGGTGATTCGATGCCGGTTGACCGAGAAGCCAACTTTGGCCACCACTGGATAGTGGTCCGAGCTGTTCCCCATGTTGGTGAGTCTATTGTTGATGGGGTCCCGAATCTGCTCAACCGGGTGGGAGTATCCAGGCCAAGGATGGTGTAATGGCCCTCTTCCAGGTCCTGTAGAATGTTGCCGTTTCGGTTTCACCGGGTGTTCTCCCAGGTTTCGTGTTTCGCATTCAGGCTCGCGGATGACGTTTCATAGGACCGTTGTTGTTCCGTTGGTGGCAGTGGCTTGCTTGGGACAATAGGCCGCGATGATGGTGATAGGGCCGACGGCAGATTCGACCTCAACTCCGATGGATTCAATAAACTGCAGCTGGAAGCTCGGAAGCATGTGGCAGTTGATGTTGTTTCGCAGGGTGATCGCGACTCCTTTTCCATCAGAGCCGCAACGATCAAGTCGCACAATCCGAGAGCCAGGGATGGAGACGCTAAGTTCAGGCTTAATGTGCGTCTCCTGGACGATGGCGATATCGATGTCCTCCCTGTTAAAGAAGTCACCGAGCTCGATAACTTTGTTCCGGATGGAACAAGCAGCAAATGAGAATTTTGATAGTGCGTTTACGGTCGATACTTAAAAATGAACGTCATCGTCACGGATGTGGCGGTTTTTAGCTGTTCCTCCTTCGAGCGGCAGGAGCACAGTTGGTGGTTGAGTTCTTGAACGAACTCGATCATTTTCTTCGAGTCGTAGAGCTGTCCATCGACGGGTGGTTGCGTGGAGGTACTGCAACTCGGATTGCCCCAGCCTGGTGGATGAGCCGGGTTGGGGGCGAATCGATGCTGAACGGAAGCTGACGGGCGGTTTGCATGAGGGTGATTTGATGGGATCAGCGGTAGGTTTGGCACTTGGTAGCGAAGCGTCGAGACACAATCCTTGGTGGCGTGTGCTCCGGCACACTTGCCAGACCGCGGTTTTATGTGTCAGTTTCGAGTTCTGTGGCCGAACGCTAGGCAGTTGTCACACTGCGTCACGCCATGCTGCTTCGCGCGATACCGGTCCCACTCGATGACGGAACCCTTCTGGACCATATAGAGTTGGTCTCGATAATTTCCCTGTTGCTGGCGTGTTATGGGAAACACCTTATGAGGCTTCAGTGCCACCGCTTGCAGCTCGGCGAAGATTGCCTCCGGAGTGAGTTCCGGAAGGTTGCGCAGAATCACCTTCAGCGGCTTGCTTCCGGGTGCGTCGTGAATGAAGAACTCGTGTTGCTTAGCGACTAGGTAAGCGCCAACAGCACGGTAGTCAGCCTCCGTCGAGCACATAATTTTTGTACCCGTACTGCATAGCTTGTACAGCGGATGAATTTGGATGGGTGCAAGCTCGATCCTGTGTGCAGCAATGTCCTTTGACGTTGTGAAAAGCGGGGGGACCTTAATCTTCTTTGGCAGCTCCTGTACCGGGAGCATGGCAAATTGATTGCTCGCTAATAGTCGAGCGTTAGGGTCCGCTGGACCGGCGTTATCATGGCGCAGCCGCTTGAAGCTGCCCGGTTGCGGAAAGGTTTCGGGAGCGGATGTCACCGTCTGTCGATTTTTACGACCCATTGCCACGGCAATAGGTCGAGCGGGACAGTTTTCCAAACATTGCAGCGCTTTCTTTTGGTTTGCCACCACCGAAAGATGAGAAAGCGGGCGAGGGGGAAAACGGGGAAAAACTTTTTTACGAGAGAGCGAAAAACACGACCGTACGTGTCGCTTGTTCGAACTGGAATGATGATGGTTGGTCCGTCGTTCCCACATGTTTCATAATCGGTGGGACGGTAACTGTGGCAGTATCAACCAATCAGAGCGTGTCGCAAATATGGTGTCATTTTCGATCAATAGCTTTGTACAGTTTTTTTTAAAGTACTTTTTAATTAGTTTAAAAAAAATAAATGAATTAAGTTAGCAAAAGGGATTCAGCTTTGATGTTCTTCCTTTCGAAAAAAATTTTTATCGTAAAATTTCTGTAGGCCAGAGAGGAGATATTATTGTTCAAAATCTCCAAACCTGCGAAGCGCTTGGAAATTTTAGAACGACGCCAGGAATAGAAAGAGACGTAAGTCCGTCAAAAAAAAAAAAAGACGTGACGAGCTGACAACTGGAGGCAACTTCTGTTTATAGGAGAGGCCACCCCAGATGATTGGTAAGTATTGTAAGTATGTGAACTAAGCTAGATTTTTAGTTCTCTTGTGGAATGGTTCATCCGAGAGGAAAGGTTAAATAATCGTCATCGCCTGTCCATGCATTAGACATTAGAACCCACCGTCTCCAACATCCTTTTTTGAAGCATGAGATTAGGCGACCCACCCGCGGTAAGGTAATCCAAACACAAATCAAGTTCAAAACAAATGATCCGCGAAGTTGCAGTGATTTCGATTCGGTGACTAAACAGCTCTGGAGGCTAAAAAGTACTTTAATAGAGACACAACCAAAAATTATTCCTATTTGATTTGCACGTGGTTTTTTTTTTACCATAAAGCAACGCCCGCAATACGGCCCTCAGTTTACATTCCATTCCATGCATTTTAACAGGAGATATAAAACCCTATTGACCTATCTATCCCTGTTAGGATATCTTTCGCACAATTAGTTCAACTCGACAATCCACTCAGATGTAGAAGATAATATGGGCATCACAGGAAGAAAAAAACGATATCTTGCGTTCAACAACTATATTCTTATCCAAACTCCTTTAACTTCGAATGTCGGCACCTCATCATGTCCGCTTTCAGAGCAAAGTCTTTCCGACAAACCGAACACTGGTACGGTTTAATTTTCATGTGAAACGATTTCACGTGCTGACCCAGACCGCCACTACGTTTGAATACCTGTGAATCAAATTTTTAAAAAATCACGTTTTGATCAGATTTACTCAAACCTGAAATGCACACACCTTTGGGCACAGTTTACAAGCAAACTGTTTCGTGTCAACGTGCGTCAGTCGATGTTGAGTAAGATTCATCTGTCCACCAAAGCGTTTGCCACATGTTTCACAGATGAATACCCTAAGTCCTTTGGGAGAAAGTGAGAATTGTTATTGAGAACTGAGACACCGAAATGCTACCATTTACCAGTGTGAATACTTTCATGAACTTTCAAACTGTTGTATGTCTTGAATTGCTTATTACACGTAGAACAAACGTACAGCAGTCGGTCAGTCGCAGTCACTATTTCAGGTGCCGTGTCGTCACATTTCATATCTTCTGCTGTATCTTCATTTTTATTGCTATTACCAGCGCATTTAACCAGCTGAAAATGTTTTTTGAGGTCAAGCAGCTTATCGAATATCCTATGACAAATGCCACACTTGTGATTCCACTGGTCTACCGGTCGATGGCTGGCCATGTGCCTTTTCAAGTTGGACGATCTGGAATAGGTTCGTTCACACATAGAACATCTATAGCGACGAACTTGTCCGGGTTGCTGATTCCCACTCTGTTGCACTTCTTTTCGGAGAGAATTAAGTTTCTCCCTGGCTTGCGTGGCCTTTAGAGATAGGTGCTTTTTTTGTTGAATACGCCTTTGGCACAACAATAGATGCATCTGCGATCGCACCCATGTGGGAAACTTTTTCAAGCAAAATAGGCAGTTAAAAATGTCAATCTTTCTCATGTGGCATTCAAAAGTTCGATGTTTAATGAGCTTTAACCTGGTTCGAAATTTCCTGTAGCATTTCTGACAAAAATACTTCAACTTTGGGCGGCTCATTGGATTCGAACGCTGAGGTGGCAGTTCTACATGTATCACCTGAACGGTAGCTGATTCCCCTAATCTTATAGGTTCAACTGGCTCTGGTAAGTGCGGAAAAATCTCGTCCTTGTTGTCATCTGCTTGTATTGGAAGCATGGAGTAGCTATGTTCCTCCAAGGTGTTCAAACCAGATTGGAAATCTTGGTAATAGTTGGAATAGTCCTCATAATCTTCGTACGATTCAGCCGTATCTTCCGTTTTTAGGTTGATAAGCTGGGGAGCGGCTTGTTGTTGGAAACTACAATTAGCTACTGAAGGTAACGTTACCTCGTATGGTTGAACTTCTCTGATTGTGGTACTTGTGATGTCCACAATAGGCGGGTACAGGTTGACGATCTCTAAAATTTCGCAATTTTTCGATTCACGAAATTGCTTCGAGAACTGGCCTTCGTGCGACGGGTTATTAAACATCAAAATTTTGTTTTTATCATTGGTTACATTTGGGTTCTTAATTATAAGCGTACTCTCTAAAGCTTCCGGATGCACTTCTTTCATTTTGGTGCTAGAATCCACTGCTTCTTCTTTGATGTTCACAAAGGGTTCTTGTTTTATTTTCAGTCTGGAAGGCTCTTCAGGTGCTTGTAATGTGTCCTGTTCATGGATCCCTCTGCCACTGTACTTAAGTTCTAGATCACCTTGAGCCTTCACAACAGTGTCATAAAATGCGGAAAATCCATTAATCATACGTAAGCAGTGACCACAAATCTTGTTGGGAAAATAGGTAATGTCCAAATTTATAAATGGAAGGCATTTAACTATAACTGCTGAATGTTCGCGGTAATCAACCAGCAATCCTTGGCACCATTTACTAAAAACAATTCCGCACAATCGGCAGGTAATGTCTAGAAAATTGGGTTCTTCTGCCCCGTAGAGATCCTCCTGGTCGGTGTCCAATTGATCAAAGGTTTCGTCTTGAAGAACCACTGCTTCTTCAATTGCACTTTTCACAGATTCCTTAGCCTCGTCGGTTTTTGCTTGATTTATAAAGGAAACAATTGGAGCTTTATGCCTCACTCGAATCGACGGAATTGCTGTACTGATCAAATTTTTCCTATAAGATATCGTACATTTCAATTAGTTTTGGAAATAAATAATTCCAAATTACAAACCTGAACATGCAATCCTTGAAATCAGTAGGTTTGAAATGGCGACTGCAAATGGCACTCCACTTGGTTGGCACCCAGTCGGGACCTCGACCAGTAAACAGGATCCATTGTCTAAGTAGTTCCGGTTTCTTAAGCGGAAATCTAATAACGTAAACGTTCCGATGAGAATGATATTTGTCCTTATTAAATAAACACTTACTTGTGATAAGACACATCTTCGGAATGCGCATATTTCAGCTCACAGTCGGGAATCGTACAGGAAGCTGGCATTTCTTTCCTTAGCACCTAAATCGTAGAGATTTTAATAGTTTTGTAGTTTCTAGCTGATTTGTGTGATTATTACTTGAAACCAAAACAAAGTTTGGCCGATGAGGCATGGCAGTAATCATTAGCCCTTACACGCTAAGTTCAGTTCACCCAAATATGGATGAACACACTAAATTCAGTCTACTCAAATATGGGTGAAGAATACCCATAATCGCGAAAAGTGCACAAACCCATATGGGGACATTACTACTTACCATATTAGGCATTTGACGAGATGTTTTTGATCAGCTCATTTTTTCATGTATTAATGTAATTTGACGGAGAAGCTACATCAATATCATCATTACAACACGGGGATGGATGCCTGTCATCTCGTTAAATGGTGTCTTAGTCATATCACAGAGATGTTTCTCACTGTGTGTCTGTTAAGTCTGTTGCTAATACCGTTTTTGCATTTGATTCAGTTCTAATCTGGATCGAGTATCAAGACTGAGTCGGCTTGTTGTGTGTTGAATGTCGGTCTGATTGTCTTTATTTGTAACACGTATCGGATTGAAGTTAGCACTGACAGTAAATTCGGATATCACAGTTTGGAACTGATTCCAACCTAGGTTCAAAAACGAAAACGGTATACTGGTGGGTGCACTCACGCTCAAAACCCCCTCTCTGTCATTTGTATAGCCCTACCTTTTTTTTCTCACGAAAAAATAACTCAATTTTCGTAAAATGTGGATCAACTCAATTTTCCACTTGTTCCGAAAATAAAGTAACATTTCCGTGTGAGAATAAGAGAAAAGAATACAATTCCTGGTTTTTTTTTCATTAGGGCAAATCTACAATTGAGAGAATCTCTCCAGGCTCGCTCTCTTTCATTCATATACCAATCACCTTTAGGTTTTTCATTCTACTATTTGTAGAGTATGCTAGCCAGTACTGTTGTGTTTTGATCTGCACTAAAGAAAGTTTTATAATGGCGCTATAATGAATGAAAGAGAGCGAGCCCGGAGAGAATCTCTCAATTGTAGATTCGTCCTAATGAAAAAAAAAACACTAGAATTATTCTCACCCGGATAAAAATAACCATACAATAACAATAAAATAATATAAAATAACATTAAAATCTATTTTCGACAATGAATCTTATTATTCATGATCCAGATAAATGAAAAATGCATATTGTCATTATTATAGATTTATTATTCGCTCCAAATGCTTGGATTTTCAACAATTGTGAAGCAATACAATAAATAGTAATTGACTCAAATTTGTTAAAAAAAAAAGATTTTTTCTATAGTACATAATAACCACCCATTTCTCAGGGGGGTGACCCCGGCGTAGTGGTTAACATCCATATCTCTCACGCCAAAGTCACGAGTTCGAATCTCATCTCCGAACAAGTTACGAAAATACCCAAAAAGGGAATTTGAGTAACTACGACGGGAGATGAACCAGCCCAAGGCTGAAAATCTCGATAATCAAGATAAAAAAAAACCACCAATTTCTAGTCTTGATGTCTTAATTTACACTAGATTCTATTTCGAGAACAATAACTCCTATTAACATCTTATCGTTGTGAATAATACTACACGCAAAAAAAAACGCTGAAGAAACTACCATTTCGAGGGTTAAATTAAGCGCAAACGCCAACAATTTTCACCTGACTATAAATGCATTCTTCTCCCCCCGCTTATAAACCACCCTGTGTATAAATATAATAAGCTCCCCAATGCACCACTAATGTTGAGCTCAACCACAAAAACCAACACCCAAAAATTAAATCCCCCCCCCCCATAAAAAAATAATACCTCCGATTTTTGGAAATCGTATGATAAAGGCGCCCCCCCCCCCCTATTTTAGTTCAATTTTTTTTTGGTGGAACCAACACTAAGTGGCGGTTGTTTTTAAAAATTTACACCATAAAATAGGAAAAAAAAAATACACGCCTGCATGTTTGTTCTCCCTGTTTGGCCCATAAACATATAAAATTTGTCATACAAAGCATGGGCAGATAAAAAAGTAGTTTATACTAAAAAAAATTTTTTCTGTGTATTAATTTAACATACCATACACGCTAAGATCAGTTTACTTAAATATGAGTAAACTTTACCCATAATCGCGGAAAAGTGCACATACTCATTTTATGGGTAAACTGGGCTTTACCCATATCTGAGTACACATGGTTAACTAACAATATAGGTAATGTTTACTTATTTATGGGTAACCAATTTAAAGTAAATTTCACGCAAATATAGGTAAATCTAAAACCTTATATTGAAATTAGACGCAAATATGGATATGGATATGGATTTCTCTGTGCTTCAATTATACTACTACTATAGCAATTGGACTAACTGCTGATTGTTTGTTCCATAACAAGTAATACAAATATTGCTGAGAAGTGATTAAAAAGAAATGACTAACAGTTGATCAAAACAATTATTGATCGAATGGTTGAACCCATCAGGTTAAAAAACAAAAACGGCATTACTTTTTCAGATGTTGTGATTCCTCCCACTCCCTCTCATCGTAGTGTATTCTCTGTACAATTCCAAGGTCAAAACTCTGCCACAACCTTCTCACCACTCGATTTTCGGAACGAATCCCAATGTTTTTTTCAGTTCTTCCATCTTCTACTCCGCAATTCCAACTTTCGTGATGGACCTCAATCTGTTGAATCGCAAGATAGAATGATAACGAACCTACTCGATCCAATGTAGCTTACGAACTGCCAATGTTTATTTTTTCATCCAAATATGGGTAATATGCATTTAAAGGTAATATCACTTAACTCAAATTGTAAGTGAAGTTGACCCACTTTTGTGAGTACAATTTACCCATATTATGAGTATTGCATCAGTTACCCATATATGGGTGAAACAATTACCTTTTTTATGGGTAATTGAGTCTTAGCGTGTAGCTTTTTGGCCCCCCCCAAAACGGTTGTTGGTTGATACCCGCAGCCGATCCCCCGTGGGTCTTTCATTCCTTTGGTTATGTTTTGTTGGCTTGGGTGGCCGCTCCTTGCCGATGTATTTTGGCTGGTGAACGCGGAAAACATAACCCCAGTGGGGGGCGCGGCGCCACCCCGCGTGCCCCCCACGCCCGCCGCGAAGGGAGTGATGTATAAAATATATTGTGTATGGGAGTTTCTGGCATTTCTCACAGAAAAAAAAAGGTTTACAGCGGAAATAAAAACACAAGCATGGTTTTATCAATGAAAACTAAATTGGAATTAAAAATCTGGTATTAGTAAATATTAGTAATGAAATCTTGCGATTTCTTGGAATGGTACTGACATCCGGGCAAAATACAGGAACAAGATATCCGATTGATGTTCTGTGTAAGCAGCATGCTCTATGCGAATGCTGTCCAGTACAAGTTCAACAAAATCGTAATGTGTTTTAGCCAGTGGCGAATCTGTCGTCGATTCATTCTTCTTTTTCTTTTCATTCTTGACCTTGATATTGAATGGAAGCGGAAACTCTTCTTTCTTCTTCTTATTCTTTCCATCTTCACCCCCGCCAGAACCAACCGCTCCACTAGCGAGCGAAGATCATCCACCACTACTTCCCCCAGATTCAGATGGTGGGTTTGCATTGCTTTCACCTTGTTTACTTCCACCAAATTTCCTTTACTTCCTCCATCGCAATTTTTCCATCTGGTTCATATTCCACACCGTCGGACATGTTGAAGTCTTCAGTTTTGTCACTCGCATCCCATAGGATGTGCTGCAACAGTTCCGGAGAAACGTCGTTGAGACTTTCTTCCTGATTTGGTATGGATGATTCTATGTCAATGTAGGATTGAATAAGTTCAGCAATGCAACTTCGAGCGTTATGTTCCAGACAGATGACACGAATGGAGAAGGGCTAGAGCAAGAGCGGCTTTCTGTATTGGCGAACAGTTGAGTGGATTTACGATGCGGGCTACAAGACCTATCGACGGTGTTAAAGTCCTTTGATGTGGTAGCGGATTGTCCACCGCAAAGCAAACGTTCCCTACCAGCTGCGGTTTGGCCAGTAATCCGACCAATTCCGACGACAGCAATCAAGTGGGTAGCGGCTGGTTGTTATTCTTGATAGTACTTGTGGTTGTGCCGCTACTACTGCTAGTATTCTTGGAATGTCCCGGGGTGGTAGCGTCTCCATCTCCAGCCGAACTACTGGAAAAATCTACCGCAGAGAATAGTCAACGCAGCAAGTGGCGATCAGCTTCTAATCCACAATCATTCACAAACTGTGCTAGTTGACGACTGTTCGTGGCAAAGTTCTTCTTGCTCAAGTTCGAAACCAGGTAACTGATCTGCGTTAGAGAATATGAGCAGGGCTTCCGCGGTTGAAACCTTCTGCCACCAACTTGTTTGGATTGATATTAATGAAAGCGACGGTCGCGACGACGAAGAAAATTTCCGGTGTTGTGAACAAATATCGAATTCGTTTTTGAACCTAAGGTTGGAACTAGTTCCCGAACTTATTGTCAGCGCAAACCTCAACCCGATAGGAGTTACAAATAAAACCGTATACACTAATGTTTAACACACAAAAAGCAGACCCAATTTTGATACCCGATCCAGTTTGGATCTCAATCAAAAACGAATACGCTAAAAAAAAAAGAACAAGTTTGGCAGTGTTGCGAGATTTAATTTTACATAAAAACAAAATGCGATAAAGCATCAAAGTCGTGTTATATTTAACATTTTTTGCGGAGTTCTTTATGTGCATTGGTTTTCGTGTAATATTTATGTTTTTAATATGTGATTATTACATTCATGTAACTAATAATTTTTTTATGATGTAATTTGAAGACCGATGTAATACTCCACTAAATGGATGGTATTTCCTTGATTACACCAGTTTTTAATTCGTTAGAATCAATTACGTTGATGTATATTACATTTTTTTTTGCTGTGTATGGATCCAATACATTTAATTGTTAACTTATATGATTTTTTTTCGGACGGTCACTGAGTAGAATGAAACGGGAGTGTAAGATTTTGTTGGCAGCGGATGCACCGATTGTTGCACGGCGTGCGCCTCATATATGAGATATATGCATTTTGTTATAACAAAAAAAAACCGACTCGTGCGTTTATTTATAGCGGCACTATTTTGTTGCATATCAGACCGCGTTTTCATTTTCTAAAAATGTATCACCATTAGCTCTGGTAAAATAACTCAATCCTCTCGTTTTTACGCACGTTGTGATCAGTGTTTCTTTTTGCAAACTACAGAGACAAAAATGTTCAAATTTTCATTCAATGAAATTGTGGAATCCAGTGGGACGGACACTTCCGGTAAGTTACCAACCAAGCATTTTGATTTTCTTGAACATCAAATTTATCGCGCTTCATAACAACAGAAGCCGAAAGTTGTACCGCCGAATACCAATGCGAAGAAGTGATACTAAGCGATGAACTCAAACAAGGCATAACCCTTAATCCTGACCATTTACATGTATTTCCGGCCAGCGATGCCATGCTGGTTGAGTACCTAAATTGTTTATCAATTCCAAAGGAGGAACTAGGGTTGGATATCCTTTCTGCAGAGATGGATCATTCAGACCTGATTCCGGGTCGCTATGAAGGAGGTCTCAAGGTGTGGGAGTGTACGTTCGATCTGGGCGAGCTGATGTCTGAGAACGAACAGTATAAGAAATTGTTTCAGGGATGCACAGTTCTCGACTTGGGGTGCGGTTCTGGGATACTCGGAATTTTGGCAATAAAACTGGGAGCATCGAAAGTGGTGTTCCAAGATTACGTGAGTCCTAAAGATTGTTAGAAATTTGCTATGATTGTAAGTGGATTATTGGTCGTGTTTCAGAATCGAGATGTACTAGAAAAGGTGACAGTAAAAAATTACTCCTGCAACTGCCGTGGCAACGGCACAGAAGACGATGAGAAAACCGTATCCAATACGGAGGTTCAATTCTATTCTGGTGATTGGTCCAGCTTTGTGAACAAGGTTAAACATCAGTATGATGTGATACTGACATCGGAAACTATATATAGTCAGGAAAATTACCTTAAATTGATCAACCTGTTTAAACAGAAACTTAAACTGCATGGAGTAATGTAAGTTGTATGATTGTTACGAACTTGGAAGTTTGCCAGATATAATATTAAATATAATTTTGGATTGGTTTTTGTTTTAGATTGCTGGCAGCAAAAACATATTATTTTGGCGTCGGAGGTAACTTCCCCCCTAAGTTTTGATTTTATTTTTAGAATTTTATTATTTGTTTCAATATATTATTATTTATTTTTTATCTCTAGAAGGTTGCAAGGTAACTTGTTGCAATACAGTTGATGTTACTCCAATACTACTCAATTAAGTCACAATCAAGTCACTGTAACCAAATATGACGATTTTGTGTTGCTTGGGATGTTTGTCAGATTGCTCCTTTGCCTAAATAAAAAAGCCAAATTACGCGAAGTTGCCTCGATTTTGTAACAAGTTGTAGCAAAAAAGCGTAAAAAATTGACATCCATGAGAAAAAAGTTGTAATTATATAATAGTTTTTAAATAGTAACGAGTAACAATTTTATTACAATATTTTTCCTTTAACCTAGAACCCAACCTATGTAGCCTAAAGTATCTAAAAACCCCAAGCAGCACACAACAGTCAAAACTGGTTTCAGCAGCTCTATTGTGACTTAATTGAGTCACAGAGCAGTCACCTTTACTGGGTTGAAACAAATATGCTACTAGGGAAATATCTCTTAATCTGTAATGTTAGCTATTAGATAAGCATTGATTGATTTTTTTCCCCGCTAGCTGAAAGTTGAAGAAGCTATGCTCAATAAAATGTTCAGTTCTTGGTTAATCAAAAAACTGAATATTCAAACCTATGCTACAGCTTTCAGAAGCCAAATAATACTAGATTAAGAAACACAGTTGATAGTTAGAAAGAGTATCAACGAAAAATATTTATTTGAACTATTCATGGCATGGGTCAAACCGCCCCGTTACCCCGCTTTCCCCGTTTTAGGGTACTGTAGTTTCGTATTATTGAGAATATATGTTGATCATATCTTACAGTTTGATTCAGCGTGTGAGAAGCAGAACAGCAAGCTAGTCAGGGCGAGAAGTTGCAGTTGTCTTATCCTATTCAAATAATTTATCCGTTTTTATGAGCATGAGCAGGATAATGAGCATGATTGACCGCCCGAAGTTGTTATTCCGTTACTGCCAGTTCAGCTGTTATTACTCAGAAGATCAACAGATGATGCAAACATGCTCAATGTGTAAAACTGGTGATCCCAAACTAAGGCAATACCGGCGCTGGCCTCGCCCGAATGCAGGTCAAATAAGGAAAGGGTAGGAATGCGTTAACGTTTATTTGGACGTTTTATTGGAAACCGAGACCACCGCCGCACTTCCACGAGAAATCACTGGGATTTTGGGTGACAAGATTGGGTAGCAGCAGGGTTCGTTTTGGTAAACAATAAGCTGAATTCACGCTTCGTTTAGTAAAATATTTAAATACTAGTACCAATTTCTGATTCGAACCGATTACAACAGTAAGGATGCTTTTGGGGCCACACACAAAGTGTAATGGTGTTTTTTCATCGGAAAAACAAGGTGATTTTTTATAATGTTGGAAATCCGATTTGATCTGAGTTAAACCAATAATAAGGATGCTATTGGAGCCACTCACAAAGTGTGATGGTGGTTTTCCGTTAGGAAAACAAGGATAATTTTATGAACGCTTGAGAGACGCTTTGTTGTTCTCTTACTGTGCTCACTCGATCACTCGTTACACCGAATTATAGATAACCTAAACAACACGAAACGTGCCATGCTCGATAGGAAAATAGTGCGTAATAAAGCATCGACACAACCTTTCACAGCCGATGCTCGAACCAAACTCTTTTTTCGTAACTTACAATTTTTACTACTGTATTCTACAATCTATTGCACTGCTGTAACTAATAACTGTATCAATCAAGTTGAAGTGTCTAATGAACAGTCTATGCTAATCCATTAAAAATTGAAATTGAGGGATTTCGTAAAAATAAGAGTCCGTAGATGCATTTTGTGCCTTCTGGTAACTTTATGTTGCTATTGATATCCATGCTCATCGGTTTAATACCAACCGGGAGAGACTTGGCCTTATACAAATGGATTTCATTATCTCCAGTCCGCTCAACCAATCGCAACGTTTTGTGATAGATTGGACGGATTATTATAATTTGAGATAACTCCATGCAGATATCTTCCAAGTTTGGCAGATCGACAAGCAATCGGTGGAGAGTTTAGAGGAAGACCGGAAGAATAAGCGATGGTTCTGCGCGTGTTTATAAACAGAAGAACTTTCATAACAAAACGAATCATCGGGTAAAATACATACGGTTTTTTTTTTAATTATAAGCAGTCTAAAGCAGTTATTTGATTCATTTTATCCAGAAGTACCATAAATGGACATTCGAAAGTTTTTCAAAAGTAAGTATAATATTTTCCAGCATGTAATTAAAAAAAACAAGCAAACAAAACAAAACGAATGTTTTTTCATGCAGCTGAAATAACCACGAATAGAAAAATATGCAAAATGGTTGTATTTCTCGAATTTGAACAACAATTTTAATGTAATTCAATGATACACCGTTTTGGTTTCATACTACTCAGATACACATGATTGCTACATATACCGTGTTTCGACAGAACGTGTTTCAGTTGGATCATATCAGATAAATCGGTTCAAATTTCAAAACGCAGATGCAGATGTGTATATAAATTATTTTTAAAATATTGAGGAATAGCTGTTGGAACGCATATGAATTTTTTTTCGTCATTGATGAATAAAATTTCTTAAATTATTTACTAACTACTCGTGTGTTGAGAATGCAAGTAGCAACAATTCAGCACAAAAAAAACACAGCTTGCTTACATTTGTTACTTACGTCGTTTTAAAAGGTTATGTTTGATGTTCCTGTTTAGAAAATATCAGATAAAATAACTATACTAAAGGTGAGCAAAGGGGACACAAACCATAAGCTATAAACCACCAAAACTCAAAATGTATGTTTGTTAAAAGCTAATCACTTATTATTTGAACAACCATTAAAAAAATATAATCTATTCAAACGGTGTGAGCATGGTGAGTAAAAAACGGTGTTTCTTCTGTGTTGCTTTGGGTGAGAGGGTCGCGGATGAAAAGTACATTTTCAGTACAAACTGCAAACAAATTCGGTGGTTATTCTATACAAAAATCCAACATGACCCGTTAAATGTTTGGCATTCAATGTGGTTTGATTTAAAAACATGGGAAAAATCGAAAGTTTTTAAAATCGTTTTTTGTTATTCCAGAACAAGCCTAGAATTGTTTAATCTTGTTGCAAGAAACGGACGGGTATTGTGAAATACTTTGGGTGAGAGTAGAGAAGAAAATCCACCCGCATTCAGGCGTAATGTCACATAAATGGGGCTCCATTCCCGCTCCATCTGTCGGAACATGAAAATGACCCTACTCTACTGGTCCACCGGGCGTTGTATTGTCCGTTAAGTGTCCGTTAATGTTAATTGTTCAGTATGTGCAACCACTGGTTGGAGACGATGTAATTCTCTCTCTCTCTCTCTCTCTCTCTCTCTCTCTCTCTCTCTCTCTCTCTCTCTCTCTCTCTCTCTCTCTCTCTCTCTCTCTCTCTCTCTCTCTCTCTCTCTCTCTCTCTTTTCCCCCCCCTATTTGAAATCCTGGCTACGCCTATGTTAATATAAAAGGGAAAAATTGAACCCAAACCCCAACCCCCAAAAAAAATGTTCCCGATTTTTCATCAACTAGATCAGTCCACGTCGATTGGATCGAGTGATTTTGAAACCAACGAATTTATAAATTGTCGCATCGACTCTCATGGGGTTGTTTCAGGGCAGCCTACCGATACGACGGCACGCACAATCGATTGTCGTAACTCACGAAATCGGTCATCCAGAAGCGAATTAATCGAATGATTAGGGACGACAACCAATTTAGCGTTTGAAATAGGTAGTCAATCGAAGCAGACGTTGTCAGTATACAGAAAGGCCGATCTTGTGTATGTGTGTCTTTACAGTCAATCACCCACTGACCGGCAGTGCTTTTATGGAAGAAACTTGTCTGCATTTCTTCAGTAATTCATATGTAATCACTATGTGCACACATTTTTAGCCCTGGAGGTTGAAGGTGACAGCTCTATTGAAAATCCAACGACCCGTTTCAAGAATGCCTGTTCATACACGTACATTCTGAGGTCATCTTCATATACAATAAGCCCCGCATGAAAATCTTCACACATCAAATGGATATGTGAAGAGTTTTCACACTTCCAGAATCAAAAATGGATATTCTAGATCCTGGCGTGTATATAGTTAAGGTATATTTTTGATAATATGAAACGACCTCACCAATGTTCCTTATCTGATGCTGGAAAGCTCGTCCGGATGCGGGAGCGGGTCACTAAGAACACAAAAAATTGGAAAAAACAACCCATTTTAAGAAACACGACCCTACCACACTATGAGAGGGATTCCATTCACAACCTCCTACGCAAAGCACTCGGAAAAACTATAATTTCGCCATTTATTTTAGTTGATTGAAGGAATATTTTTTAATCGCGAAAACGACGGAGCAAAAGCATAACAAGTCATTTTCAAAGCACGGCTTGCTGCGATCTTCCAGAAAGGTCGATCTTGTATATGTACCTTATTTCATCGGTAAAATTTGACAACTGTCACCTTATATTGGGTACATCGAGTTTTCACTGGAAGTAATATGTATGACATACTTATATAAGATACTTTATATAACATAATATAGATTTTAGTCTGGATGGGATATTACCGCCCAAACACAATGATAACGGAAGCTGAACGGCATCGTCAGCGGAAAAGCCCGATCTGAGTAAGGCTGCTTGTCGAAAAGAAAACAGGCTAGATCCAACCCGATTCTTCTTCTTCTTCTTTCTGGGTCTGAGCTGCAGCCGTCACTGGCAGCTCGGGTGTGAAGGGCCAGTTGCTATGACTATATGCGCTGAGTCATTTTTGATTCTCTGGTTTCAGCGCTACACCTAGGTCACAGGTCAAGTTTGCTTTCTTTTACAAAGTTGCATACTTCCTTGTATTGTTTTAGATTTTCTGATTTAAACAGATCTACTAGAGTGTTCTTTGGCGAATGAGTATTTGTTTCTGACGTTGTTAAATTTTCTACAATGCAAAATCAGATGTTCCGCTGTTTCTGTGTCGCCAAATTCCTCACAATTCGGGTTGTCCGTTCGTTTCATTTTGGCGAGCCAGGAATTTTGACCAGTCATGTCCCGCCATAAGTCGATTTAATAATCGAACCTGCAGTTCATTTAGATCCAGGTTAGTGAACCAAGGCTTATCCATAAATTCACTCTGTATTTGAAAGAAGGATTTTCCTTTTTCTGCCGCGTATTCTCGGTACCAATTGTTTGTTTTGAAGAGTTTTTGCTTTTTCAGGATCCAGTAGACATCGTTGTGTGAAATCGAGTTTTCGATTTCTTCACAGTTTTCTCTATTTAATCCTAGCTTAGCCAGGTCATCCGCTAACTCATTTCCCTTTTCGCCCACATGGCTTGGTATCCACTGTATGGACACCTTCCAGTGTGCCGCTATCTCCAAGATGTCGTTAAGTATTTCCTTTCTTTTTTCGGTTGTTCCTTGGCTTTGTCCAACACTTCGCATGGAATCAGTGAAGATGACATGTCTCTCTGTTCCTCGTGTATCACATCTAACGCTGCTTTTATGGCTATTAGTTCCGCTCCAGTTATGCTTACTTCATTGAAGAGGTGGAAGAAGAATCTTCTTCCTGTACCGGCCACATATATACTTTATCCACAGCTACAACCTTTTTTTGATGCATCTGTATATACAATTCCTCTGCCTTTGTATGTGTTGTTTTTAGCGAATAGAATAAGCTGTTTCATTTGAACGTTGGGCACGTTTGGCTTGGATGTCATTAAGCCCCGTATTGCATTTTTTTAAAACTGGCATGATGTTGTCAAATAGTTGGTAGTGATTTCGGAAAACCCTTTCCATGTATGAAAGCTAAGAGTCTTCCGTGTCATTGCTAAACTTGGCTTCTATTAACCATAGGCGTAGCCAGGATTTCGAATAGGGGGGGGGGGGGCAACCTTAGGTTTTTTTTAGAGACAGAGAGAGAAGAGAGAGAGAGAGAGAGAGAGAGAGAGAGAGAGAGAGAGATAGAAAGAGAGAGAGAATTACACTGGCTTCAACCAGTTGCTGCACAGACTGAACACTTAACATTATACAACGGACAACACAACGCCCGAATCCCCGCGGCCCCCCCCTCCACCCCCCCCACCCCCGTTTTTTTTTCTCCCCCCACCCTATAAATAACCCCCCCCCCCTCCAACAAAAAAAAAAAACCCACTCATCCTCACTCAAACAAAAAAAAAAAAAAAAAAAAACTCTCTTTCCCCCCCCCACAAAAAAAAACCCCCACCAAAAAAAAACCACCCAAAAAAAAAACGGAAACGTTATTTGAAAAAAATAATTATTTTACAGTCATCTTTTTTTTTTTTATACGACAACCACGGAGTTTGTTAACATTTTTTACTAAAAAAATATTTTTCCCCCCCCCCCCCTTCCCCACACTAAAAATTAAATTTCGTTTTTATTACGAAATCAAGGGGCAAGACAGCTTTTTTGTGAGTAACTTATTTCTTCAAAGTGACTCAGGATTCATCAAATTTGCACACTCTATGATGTTCTTCTCCCCCCAAGATATAGCGTGGTAGGAATGCCAATAAATGTGTGCGAAAACGAAAAAAACAACGTCACTCATATTTGATCATAAAACTCACGTTTGCTCAGAATGCATCAGCTTCCATCAACTTGAGTAATTTATAACGCGATTTAAAGTATACTGGCAGCACTGGCTTGAATTTGTCAGTGACGACGGTGGCAACCTTGGCAACCAATAACAGTAGTATGTTTACTGTTTGGGAAAATAATTTATTATGGTATCGTAAGAAGGCAATATAGATCGCAGTATTTGGAGGAGGAATTGGGCCTCGAATACGGTAAGTAGATTATTTAATATTGTTTCATTGTTTTTTTCTTGTAGGTAGACGAAAAACAGATGGAATATGTGGAATTTATTGACTACCAAAAGAATCACCTCTAAAAAGAGACCAAGCCGGTTTCACCAACCGCAAATATTGAAAACTCCAGTTTCGCGATAGGTCGATTCGGCTTGGTTTCTTTTTGGAGGTGATCCATTCGGCAGTCAATAGATGCCACATATTCCCATTGTACGGATTGATTGACCCAACCCATTCAACGTTGGCTTCGACTGTGAGAAGCATTGCTGATGCAGTGACACGTATTCGATATGTGGGAACAGGACAACCATCGGAGAGAGTCGTTCTGCCACATCTATACCTCTATACTCTAGTGCAGCATTTGCAGTGATTTATATCGGTAGACACCAGTATCTGTTAGGTTGTTCTAGGTTTAGGCGCAGGCAAAAAAGAAAACGACCTTAATTGATAATAAAAACAAAAAAATTAACTACACAAATTTTGGTTGATAAATCACAACTAAGATGACAGCCTGATACATGATCAGTGGAGTAAAGGAGGATAATCATGATACAGTGTAATATAAGAATTGATTCTGCTGAAACCGTCTCACTCTCTCCGTAGATAACCTTTGCCTGCCTTCGGTTAGCATCATCAGCAGTGTAGACTTTTTTACATTTTTACATGCACCGGTACACAACCAACCTCTCCCTCTACTCTCTGTCAAAAATGTTCCTGTATATGTATAGTTATTCAATAATTTTACCATACAAACATCATCAAAAAATACTTACCAAACGATTTAGGCCAGTAGGAGTCGCTGAGGTATTTGCATTGCACATTTTTTGCAACCAAGAAATATAAATCAATGGCTAGTGGGTGAGGAAAACCACAATGTAGATACGGTCACTTTGGCGACAGAACTTTCTTGTTTTTATTATGCAATTTCACTGTCAAAACCAAGCTTTACAAAAGGTAGGAATGTTCAATTTCACAATATGAATCCAGTGAATACGAGATGCTCACATTTGCTCAGAGTTACTCAGGATTGCTCAGTGTCTTGCCCCTAGTACGAAATCGAATGTAGAACTAACAAATTTATTCGTTGTTTTGTACACCGAAATTGATTTGTACTTTTCAACTACCTTCGTATTCAATGTCACAATGCTTGTTAAAAGCACGAAGCATTAGTTGACACAGAGAGAACACTCCTTCATTGTACGAAAACAATACAAAATGCTACGAATATTTTGTTATCAATAAGAATGCATGGTTACATGATTGACTGACAGAACTTCTATATCGACTCAGTATGTAATTTAAATAAAAGCCCAAACCACGAGGAGTTGTTAAGATTTTTTTTTAATATTTCTGAAATGATGTTCGAACCTGTATTTTTGGGAAGACTTGTTATCGAATCCGTGGTTGATCTCACTAAGCCACTCGTTAGAAGTTACTTGAATAATGAGCATGAACTTATAACTCTCGATAGCGCTTTAATTTTTATTTTGGGATAAATCATTGATTCCAGCCCACCCAAGCAGCAAAACCAGCATGTATGAGTACGATTTAAGAAAAGCAGTGATAGGTTGGTCTCCACAAAATTAATTTTATGCATTGTACAAAAAGGTGTAATGACAGCATTTCACCAGATGACAAGCATAAGAAATGTTTCATACAAATTACGAGGAATTTATTCTATGAACAAAATCCATGTTTACGAAACAAGGGAAAGCTAATTCACGAAAATGATCGAAAAGTGATCGAGTGCGCATAGAAAAAAAAACTACAAAAATGCCTCATGGTGAGATGTGGTGGTTCGCCGGGCTGGTGGACCGGTGGTGAGGATCACAATTAATTTTCATCCATAATATTGGTTATGATCGGATTTCCAGCATTATATAGAATCTTTTTGTTTTTCCAATGAAAAACCACCACCACACTTTGTGAGTGGCCCCAATAGCATCCTCACTGTTGGTTTCATCAGAAATCGGTACGAATATTTAAATATTTCACTAAACGCCGTGAATTCAGCTTATCGTTTACCAAAAAGAATCCTGCTACCACCCAATCCTGTTATCCAACATCCCAGTGAAAGTGCAGAGGCGGTCTCGGCTTCCAATAAAACGAGTATCACGTCGACACATTCCTACCTTTGTCTTATTTGACATGCATTCGGGTGAAGCAGGTGCCAGTATTGCCTTAGTTTGGGATGACCAGTTTTTACATATTGAGGATGTATGCTAGTCTCAACCATCATCTGTTGGTTCTCTGTGTTATAACAGCTGATCTGGCAGCAACGGAGTAGCAACCTTGGGAGGTCAATCATGCTCATTATCTTGCTCATGCTCATAGAAAGGGATAAAATCTTTGAATATGATAAGACCACGGCAACTTCTCGCACTGATTAGCATGCTGTCTTGCTTTCTCACACGCTTATCAAATTACTGGTCTGAAAATCGGAGACGATTCATCTCGTTTCACTTGGATTATATCGTAGCATGTGCTCCATTAATATCTCTTGGATACAGAAAAAATATTTCAAAATACTGAATCAAACTGTAAGATATGATTAACATATATTCTCAATAATACGAAACTATAGTACCGTAAAACGGGATATTATTGATCAGCGGGGTAACATTGATCAGTTTGGCCCATATCATGAATAGTTCAAATATAAATTTTCTGTTGATACACTTTCTAACTATGATTTATGAATTATGTTTCTAAATCTGGTGTTATTTGACTTCCGAAAGCTATAACATTGGTTAAAATATTACGTTTTTTGATTGCCAAGAACTGAAAATTGAACTGAGCATAGCTTTTTCCACTTTCAGCTAGCGGGAAAAAAACCAATCAATGCTTGAATCATAGTTAACATTACTAGAGATATTTTTTTAGATACGCTAGGTTAGCTAGGTTGGGTTTACTATTTAAAAAAAAAATCTCATGGATGTCCGCTTTTTGCGCTTTTTTGCTACAACTTATTACAAAATCGAGGTGACTTCGCGCTTTTTCATTGAGGAAAAGGGACAATCTCACAAACATTAAAAATTAATAATAAAAAATTGAAACAAATATTAAATATCTTAAATTAAAATCAAAAGTTAGGGGGGGGGGCAACGGCCCCACTCTCACCCCCTCTGACTACGCCTATGGCTTTTGGAAAGAATTTGTTCTCTCGACTCGCGTTGGTCCACCTCCATTTTCGTTGATTCGAAAAACACGACTTCGAGTTTGACAGCATGTAAACAATACACATCAATGCGAAAGTTTGCAAAATTTTGTTGATTTTTACCCAATGGTAAAAAAGTTATGCCCTGTTGAATGTGTCGCAATAATTTCGTGTTCGCCCTTTATTGTGAAGGTTTTGTGATAATATAAAATTATAATAACCATTACACTTGTTATGTCTGCAGATTGTGGTCTTGCTACAATTGTAAACGGACTTGCATTATCATAGCCACGAGGGAAAAAATAATCTTAAATTATTATACCTGAAATTAGCACTGAAATGATTATTATCTGATATTAGCACCGTCGGACCGTATTAAGAATACTTCCATTTTTCGTGGCAGGGTAAGATTTCAGCATACTACCTTACCGGGTCGCGCTGCCGATATCAGGACAGACCGCACCTCCTTGGTGGACACAGACGCTCGGCACGCACCTCCTCAATCTAGCTGAAGTCAGAAGGACAACAGTGCCCAGGCTGCACTACCAGCTAAGTACGCAACCCTTAGCTGGCGGTCTTTGTCATCTCTTGACCCGTGGAAGCATGAAGTAGGAACTTGTGAGGACCAGGCCCATTGTCGACTCACCATTTTGCAGCCCCATGCTTCGCAATCTTCATGCGCCGAAACTGTGTAATGGAACCCGACTGATTGTGACGCAGCTATCGAACAATGTGATAGTAGCAAGAATTTTGAAAGGAGCTTACAGAGGGGCTGAATGTTTAATTCCGTTGAGTTCCAACGATTTGCCATTTCAGTTCAAACGTGTTCATTTTCCAGTGAAACTTGCATTTGTGATGACAATCAACAAGTCACAAGGACAGTCGCTGGAAGTGTGTGGCATAAATCTGGAAATGTCATGTTTTTCACACGGCCAACTATACGTGACGTGTTCACGAGTTGGAAACCATCTTCTCTGTACATTTACGCGGAAAAAAAAAACGAAAAAAGTGTTTTAAAAATTTTTTTTATAAAGAAAAAAAAAAATGAAAACAAAAAAACAAAAAAATATATACACAACAAATTATAAAAAAATCTCTTTCAACTAATAAAAAATCAAGAAAAAAAACAAAACCACACACACTCACCAAATATATTCAAATCATATACTCACGCGCGATAGCCACACACAAAAAAGACAAAAACAAAATGCTTTGTATAGATTGTTATTTTATTTTACCATACCGCAACCAACCCAACCCAGATCGGTCAGGCCGGCCACCCAAAACAACCCACTCTTTCCCTTTTTTGGAATTGGCAAAAAAAATGACTTCAGTATTCCTACATACAGTACTGGAAGAAATAAAGTGCTCACCCGGAAATAATTATATCATTGCTTCATAACTTCATCAAATTTGATTATATTATTTAGCTTTCTTCTGCAAAGTTGACTTAATTTGCGTTATCTTTCAGTTTTTGTAGAAAAAAAAATTGCTATTCTCTTGAAATCAAAAAAAACTTTTTTTACTTAAATTAAGTTGTTTTTGAACTGGAAGAAAAAAGTGCTCACTTTTACCTTATAATATTTTACGGTGTTTTGTTCGTTCCCAGTCGTTGATATTGACATATCCTCTTATTGTTGTTTATGCGCGGTATATTCAAGAACAATTTTTCCCCGTTTTACTTGTTCGTTATTCGTGTTTTAAGATGGAAAGTAAGCAAATCCCCCTAAAAATCCGTAAACTCATCGTTCGAGACCACCAGAACCATGAATCGTTCCGGAAGATTGCTGCTAAGTATGCTTTAAGCTACTCTGGTGTAAGGAAGGTATGGAAGAAATTCGAACAATGTGGAAGTGTGGCAGACAAATCAGGTCGTGGGAGAAAGCGGCTTACGTCACCACGCGAAGATTCGAGAATCGTACGAGAAGCAAGAAGATGCTCATCAATAACCAGCCGTGCTATACGTGAGAACTTGAATCTGAAGGTATCCGAAAGAATTATTCGCTACAGGCTGCAAGAAGCTGGATTGAAGAGCAAGTATGCAAGTCGAGGCCCTCTAATCAGAAAAGTGAATAGAATCAAACGATTGAAATTTGCTCAAAAGTATGCGGAACAGCCCGTAGAATTCTGGAAACGAGTGGTATGGTCTGATGAGAGCAAATTTGAACTGTTTGGCAAGAAACAGCGCCCTCGTGTTTGGATAAAGTCGGGAGAACGCTTATTGGATCAGAACGTGCAGAAAACTGTAAAACATGGTGGCGGAAGTATTATGGTTTGGGGGTGCTTCTCGTGGTCCAGCGTTGGAAATCTCGTAGAAATCGAAGGTATCATGACTGCTGATCGTTACATTGATATAATCAATGAAAATGTGGAGGAATCGCTTCTTAAAATGGGGCTTGAGGAAAGCTTCATTTTCCAGCAGGACAATGACCCAAAGCACACAGCACGAAAGTCAACTGCATTCTTCAAAGCAAATCGCATTAAACTGTTCGAATGGCCACCACAATCACCTGACCTCAACCCGATTGAAAATTTGTGGTCGATTTCGGATAGACAGGTGGATAAAGGCGAAGTGACGAACAAAACCAAGCTTTTCAAAGCTTTAAATGAAGCGTGGCAGAACATCGATGAAACATATCTGCACAACCTCGTCGAAAGCATGCCACGACGTCTACAAGCAGTGATCCAGGCAAAAGGTGGACATACTAAGTACTAAAAGCTTTATATACTGTGTTTTCTTTACAATTTCTCTTGTGAGCACTTTATTTTTTCCAGTCGATAACAGAAAAGGTTCAATAAAAATTAAGATATAAATTTCCAGTCCTAGATTTTTATTATTTTCTTTGCACGAAACGATAAAACGGAAGAATAAGATGAATTATGTCGAATACAGCTCAAGGTTTTCTCTGAATGTGTAAAGGGTGTCAGTCTTCAAGATTATTCGTTTTGGTGAGCACTTTATTTTTTCCAGTACTGTAATACTCCAATTAAATTGGCCAATGATCAAAGATTATCAACAATTTGAAATGACTGCCTATTGTCATACTTTTCGAAATTAAAATTGAAAATACCCAAATTCTCCAGTATGAAAATTGACAGTCAATTTCAGATTGACTACAACAATGAAGAACATTCACGCGATTTAAAAAAAAAAACGTTGTAAATGTCGAAAACCGATTTATTGTCTGAATCGATTTTAAGCAATTGCATGCAATAAATAAATATTGGACGGGACGAAGTTCGTCGGGTCAACTAGTTTGCTCATAAAAAAGTTAGCGTATACGCCACTCTTGCGTTGAATGCAAGAAAAAAATACTTTCAAACAAATTGTAGTACAACAAGTTTGCAACAAGTTCTTAGAAGTAACCAAAGCTCTAAAACAACAAATTTCCATTGAAACCCTCATGTCCGCCTAAAGTAGCTTACTGGACCACTGTGCATTGTCTACTTTTTTGAACAGGTTCATCTGTTAAGCATATGCAATTAACGTTTTAATTAGGGTTCATTTTGCGAAGATCGAAATGATCAAAACATAAGATGATCTTTCCGGTTTCACTTAGGGTCATAGGATCATTTAAAAAAAAATCTAAACTTGACATAAAAAGGATCGATCTCGTAAAGCTCAATCCAAGATCTCCCAATCCTAGGTTAATAAAGGCAACTGTCATTGGTCCATTTCAAGGCTAGAAGTAGACTTTTCATGAAAAATCATGAATTTTGAGCAGTCGAAATGCATGTTTCGGCGAAAATCTGTATTTGTTCCCTCCTAAACAATTCCCCTGAGGCATTCGGATTGTCCCAGAATAGCCAATATATACATTGGGCCACTTATTAAAAAAATCATGAAGTTTGAGACGTCGAAAAGCATGTTTCAGCAAAAAACCGTATTTGTCTACTCCTAAAGGGTTCCCCCGGGGTATCCAGATTGTCCCGGAATGGCCAATATGGTTTCTCAACAAAAATCAGGAAGCCATTTGAGTCGTCGAAAAGCATGTTCTGATGAAAATTTGTATCTGCCGCCGCCTCATAGATCGTTGCAAAACATGCTCTCTTCTGGCACAGATTCCTTGTGGCCAATTGGTTTGAAAAGGGGCAATACTCACAAGACACTGAATTTGGAACTCCAATAAGCATTTCGAGTGCAAAGACTTTAAATGTGGTCAAATAACTTTTCCACAATGTGAATTTGAAATCCGGGTCAATATGACCCGAAACACCTTATTCGTCACAAAATGTTAACACCCAAGGAAGGTTAAGCTCAAGCGAGACGAAAACGGCGACATCGTTAAGCATAAGGTGAGACTGGTGGTGCGGGGTTTTACCCAGCGTTATGGCGTAGATTTTTTGGATGTCTTCGCACCGGTGACGTGTCATGTGATCCTGCAAGCTTTACCAGCAGTAGCAGGAATGAACAAGATGAGTCTTCATCATTTTGACGTCCGGACGGCTTATCTGCACGGTACTTTGAAGGAGGAAATATTAATGCGCCAGCCTCCCGGGTACGCAGTAGCAGGACAGGAGGAGCTCGTTTGCCGCCTTAAAAGGGGCATTTACGGGCTCAAGCAAGCG
Source organism: Aedes koreicus (assembly GCA_024533555.2). Taxonomy (NCBI): domain Eukaryota; kingdom Metazoa; phylum Arthropoda; class Insecta; order Diptera; family Culicidae; genus Aedes; species Aedes koreicus. Next base: position 465,401 of record JAHHFK020004766.1, on the reverse strand, counting down.
GCACGGTGTTTGAATCATGCCCTCCAAGCGGTGCTCTTTAAGATGGGATTCATCCAGAATCAGTCCGACAGTTGCCTATACGTTCAACGAGATGGGCAGACCACAATTTTCTTGCTCGTTTACGTCAATGACCTCATGGTCAGATGTGCTGATCAGACGAAGATTGATGAGGTATACGACTCGATGATATTCTGCTCGAGAATGGCCTCTATAGTCTGAGATTGAAGAGTTACATCGCAGGACTGGTGAAGAGGTTCAATCTTAAGGATTGCAAGGCATCGAAGGCACCGATGGACGCAGGTTACACCGGGTCAATAAGTGACAGTTAACCATTCGAGGATATAACCCTGTATCGAAGTTCGCTAGGCGCCCTTTTGTACGTCGCGGTCAATGCTAGACCGGACGTGGCTTTCGCAGTATCGTTTCTCGGGCGGAAGGCAAGTGGACCAACTGATCAGGATTGGAAAGCTGCCAAACGGGTAGTCAGGGGACTAAAGAGCTGAAGTTAAAGTACGGACCTGGCGATGATGGATGGCACCTCATCGGCTACTCGGACGCTGATTGGGTCGGTGATCTGGCAAGCCGGCGTTCTACAACGGGATTTGTATTCCTTTTCGGGAGTGGACCTATAGCCTGCGTCAGCTGTCGACAGTCTTGCGTAAATCTGTCCTCTGTGGAGGCAAAATACATATCATTGAGCAATGTCTGGCAGGAACTCGCTTGGCTTCGAATACTAATGGAACATCTTGGAGAACAACCGCTTGGAGCAACTACAGTGTTCGAAGACAATCAAAGTTGTCTGAGCTTCGTTCGTGCAGAAAGGGCTACAAAACTCTCTAAGCATATCGACACTCAGCGACACTTTATCAAAGATTTGAGCGATCGAGGCGAGGTGAAGCTGCTTTACTGTCCATCGGAGCATATGACAGCAGATATGCTCATGTAACCTTTGGGCGCCACAAGGTTCTGGCAACTGCTGGAAAAACTTGGAGTATCAAAATAAGGTGACTCAAAGTACACGTTGAGGAGGAGTGTAGGTTCTCCTACACCTGCTTTCTAGCAACACGATACCTTCTCGTCGATGAACCTTGGTACAAGTATACACTGATAGGCAAAATAAAGGGCTTCAAAAAAGTTAAATTTATTGGTAACCTCAGTTTTGTCCACCCTGGCATCTAGAATTACCCACAAATTCTCGATGGGGTGGAATTCGGTCCGGGCTTTGTGGAGGCCTTTCCAGCGATTTGATCCGACAAGACCGGAAGAAGGGCTAAGTGCCCGGCCGCTAAGGAGTTTTCCAACGAGCCAACCATAATGCAGGTAACCCAACTAAACCTGAACTATAGTGAGGCAGCCCAGCAACTGCTGTGTCAGACATTCAGCGAGTCGGCATCGGATATCGCCATAATTTCCGACCCATACCGCATCCCATCCGGCAACGGAAACTTGTTTATATGGCGGCATTATGGACGATGGGCAAGTACCCGGTTAAGGAGGTTGTGTCTAACACAAACGAAGGCTTCGTGGTTGTAAAAGTGAATGGAGTGTTCTTCTGCAGCTGCTAGGCACCGCCCAGATGGTCAATCGAACAGTTTTCCAATATGCTCGATCGGATGACAACGGAGCTAACTGGCCTGAACCCGTTGGTAATAGCGGGGGACTTCAACGCTTAGGCGCTCGAGTGGGGGGGAGCCGCCTTACCAACCCTAGGGGCCAGATTCTTCTTGGAGGCCTTGGCTAGGCTCAATGTGGACCCTAGCCAACGTGGGTACCAAGAGTACCTACCATAGAAACCATGCCTCCACGCAAGACGGAGGGTGCAAAGAGCGCGGTCAAACTCCGATAGAATCGAGCGTAGAGGGGCGCTAGTCGCCGCGAAGGCCGCACTAAAGAGGGAGATAAAGGCCAGCAAGCGAGTCTGCTTCGAGGATCTGTGTCAGAAGGCCAATACGAATCCGTGGGGTGATGATTACCGGGTAGTAATGGCCAAAACCAGAGGATCGGCGGCTCCAACCGAGCGTTCCGCCGTAGATGTGTCCCATGACCAGCGTTCCAGTATCCCAGACCTTAACGCTGTCATAGCGACGGAAGGGTGGACGGCTCAGCTGAACACCCGTGACCACGGCACAACGGGGGCCGGCGACGAGGCGACGGTGACGAATGATGAACTCATTGCGATAGCAAAGTCGCTAAAGGTGAACAAAGCGCCGGGACCGGATGGTATTCCGAACCTGGCCATCAAGACGGCTATCTTGCTGGATCCCGAAATGTTCAGGGTGGTGATGCAAAAGTGTCTGGACGAGGGCGTCTTCCCGGACGCCTGGAAAATTCAGACCCTTGTGTTGCTACCAAAGACAGGGAAGCCACCAGGAGATCCATCGGCATATAGACCTATATGTCTGTTGGATACAGCGGGTAAGGTGCTCGAGAGGGTAATCCTCAACAGACTGACAACATACACGGAGGGTATAGGCGGTCTGTCTAATAATCAGTTTGGCTTCCGTAAAGGGAAGTCGACGGTGGATGCCATCCTGTCCGTCACCAAGACGGCCGAGGTGGCAATCCAGCGCAAGAGGCGAGGAGTACGATACTGTGCGGTGGTCACCCTTGACGTGAGGAATGCGTTCAATAGCGCCAGTTGGGTGGCTATCGCCGACTCGCTCCAACGCCTTCAGGTTCCTGGGTACCTGTACAAGATTCTCGGAAGCTACTTCCAGAATCGCGTACTGGTATACAATACAGAGGCAGGCCAGAAACGTGTGCAGATCACCGCAGGCGTCCCACAAGGTTCGATCCTGGGTCCGGTGTTATGGAACACGATGTACGACGAGGTACTGCGGCTTGAGTTCCCGAGCGGGGTGAAGATAGTCGGGTTCGCGGACGACATCACCCTAGAGATATGTGGCGAATCCATCGAGGAGGTCGAGTTAACGGCCTCACACTCCATTGGCATTGTGGAGAGATGGATGAGCTCCAGGCAATTGGAGCTAGCCCACCATAAGACCGAGGTCACGGTGGTGAATAATCGGAAATCGGAGCAACATGCGACGATCAGTGCAGGTAACTGCACAATAGAATCGAAGAGGTTCTTGAGGTATCTTGGGGTTATGATCGACGATAAGCTGTCCTTTGTCAGTCACGTCGATTACGCTTGCAAGAAAGCCTCTATGGCTATATCGGCATTATCCCGCATGATGTCGAATAGCTCGGCGGTGCAAGGGAGTAAGCGTAAACTCCTGGCCAGCGTCGCCCTGTCCATACTTAGGTACGGCGGGCCGGCATGGATCACCGCCTTGAGTACCAAGAGCTACGCAAGTAAGCTAGAGAGTACACACAGGCTTATGTGCCTAAGAGTGGTGAGTGCATACCGAACGGTATCACGCGACGCGGTCTGCGTCCTAGCGGGGATGATGCCAATAGGCATTGTCATAAAAGAGGACGTAGAGTGCTTCGAGCAACGTGGAACAAGAGGTATTCGGAAGACCACTAGAGCCGCATCCATGGTTAAGTGGCAAAGGGAATGGAACAACTCCACCAAAGGTCGGTGGACCCACCGACTAATCCCGGAATTAACCGGGTGGGTCGGTAGGCGACACGGTGAAGTGAACTTCCACTTAACGCAGATATTGTCTGGCCACGGCTGTTTTAGACAATACCTGCACAAATATGGGCATGCACAGTCCTCCGCATGCAGCGAGTGCGCGGGAGTCGAGGAAACTGCGGAACATGTGTTCTTCGCATGTCCTCGCTTTGACGGCGCGAGATCCGGCATGATTGCCGTAAGCGGTCACGACACGACTCCGGATAACTTGGTCCAGAGGATGTGCCAGGACCGGGACGTCTGGGACGCGGTATGCGTAGCAGCCTCCCAGATCGTCCTCGATCTTCAACAAAAATGGCGAAACGACCAAAGGCAGGTCGCAGGGACCACCTAACTACTAAAGCCCTAAGTAGTTAGACATAGTGGGTGCTTAACAAGCACAATAGCCCCCTCCCCGAAGTAATACCGAAAGGTGGTCCCGGGGAGGGTCCAGGGCTTAAGGCACGGGTGGGTTTTTAGTGGGTCGAGGAGTTGGCACCCTCATCCCCACACCCTGAGTTCTTCAGGTGTCTGGTTGCAGATTTTCCATCCCGTCTAAAAAAAAAAACAAAAAAAGCGTTTTCCACACACCCAAAAAAAACACACAAAAACCACGGGCCAAACCCACACACACATTGCGGGTTTTTTTTTTTCACTGTTATTTTTCAACACAAAAATTTTTTTTAGTTCTTTACCGCACTCTATTTTATTATATCCCACAAGAGAAACTAAAAAAAATATAAAAAAAAAGATATCAAAAAAGACTACAGTGTATAAACTTTAATTTGAACCAAAAAAAAAAGAGAAATACAAAAAATGGTGAGGTGGGCACTTAATTTTGCCTATCAGTGTAGCAGTTATACTTTTCTCAGTGGGCAATATTGCCAACCTAACGAAAGTGCACCGAAGAAGCGCGAAGAACTTCTTTTTCTTTGTTAGAACCGTTCAGTACTTTGTACAGTCAACACGCGATTAAAACCTTTTAGGGAAACATAACGTATTGTGTTTTTATTACGCGGAATTCCGATTTTCCGAATCGATTCATTTAGTCCGCTTCGCGTAGTGGTTCTTACCCCAAAATAAGCTATATCTCACATTAAAATGGTTCATTATTAGAGCTAACCGATTTTGGTTTTGAAAGTTGTGCCCCTAATATGTTGCCGAAAGACTTAATCCTACGTCAAAAACGGTTTGAACCTCAATGATTAGACCGCCATTATTCATAGCCGATGCTTTCATCCCGGTTCAGCGAAAAGCTTCTGCTCGCAATATCCGATTGCCAACAATTTGTTAGCTCATGCACACACCCCCACCCACCCATATACATGTCACGCTTTTTGATAATACAATTGCTTTCATATGTAGAACACATTTATCTGCTGAGCACAAGTTACCTACCGCTATTTATGGTCTGGGTCTGGCTCTGGCATAGCTGGCTGCGGAAGCTGAAAAGTCCTCTACTCATCCCGGCTTACGGCGAACGTGAAATCGTGATGACAATGTTGCTTCGTATTGTCGTACCCAGTCAAGTTAGTGGCAGAACTGCAGCACAATGTCCGAGGTCCACCCAGCTCGGCCACATAAATGTTTATTTGTGTGACCGTAACAACATTGTAAACATAATGTAATTTGATAATGATAAAGTGCAGCTTGCATTGAGGGTGTGAGGGTGTAATATTTTGTGGAAATGCTTTTCAGTGTTTGCTACCCAATGTGTGGGTTCTCTTTTGATAACATTGTTAACCCCGATTCGCGATACTGTCAATGAAGCATATTTCGTTTAATAGTGCGCTACAAATATTAGCTCAGAACAAGCCCAATCAAATTATTTGTACGACTTGCATGGTCATTTGAATATATTTTTAAAATAATTTTCGTATCCCCACTATTCAAACTCGTCGCTTGGCCGGTGAAACAGTTTATCTTAATTGAACCCGGAAATACTCGGCAAGTATAACCATCTCATCTAACTCTTCCGACCAGAACTACTTCTCATAGCAGTCAGAGTCCTGTCACTGACGTTGACTGGTGCTTAGCATGTGGCGGCTGTCCTGATCCTGCTCATGACTAGTATGTGTATGCGCCTGTATGTGTGTATAAGGTCGTCAAGCCTGGCGCGACAGCCACAGCAAATGAATTCCAAACTAAGTGCTACAACAACTATTCCGATCTCGCAAATGAGAATGCATCACCTCTAGCCTTTTCCACTGATGGCATAAACGGTCTCTCGAAGAGCAAGCGTCGCCAGCATATGAGCCAGTTTTGCAGCGAAATCTCGCTCCAATCACGAGTTAGTCCCACATCGCTGAGGCGTAAAACAATCTGCAGTTCGGGACACAAACAAACCAAGTTAGAAACAGCAGTCCGCATTTTCTACCATCGTTGTCGTCGTCAAACAGAGAAACAGCGAGCGAGGGAGGGGGTGACAGCAGCAATAATGGAAACAATTGCCAGACTGGAGATGCTGCTAGAGTTCCAGTCGTCGTCGTCGTCGCCAAACTTGGATTCGAAACGGAACGGAAAGCAATTCCGGATGCGGTGGTTCCTTACCCTATTGTCCCAGGCAGTGAGCTGTTGCTACAAGACTAGGGCAGCTGTTTCTCGGCACGCCCCTGGTGAGTCGGCTGGGACGCAGAATGACGAAGCCATTTTACTTGCGGTGACCTGCTGGCATTTTCCAAGGGAAAACTTGTGGCGGAAGGACAACCGAACCGGACCGGGCAAGGGTGTTTGATGCAAAATGCGGCAGACAAATTTGTAGAAAACTAAAACGAATAGGATGTCAATGGCTACGAATCTGGTAATTTAAATTGAAAGTTTTGCCATCGTTGTTTCTCTCAGGCTCGCTGGCTCCTACCGACTCATCATCGCCCTGCGTGAAGAGGCGGCTACATATAGAAGAAGGAGGGGAGGGGGGTGGGGGGTATTTATGTTGTTTTGCTAGTTCCGGACGTGTATGTCGCTTGGCCGATTCGGGTAGTTGCAAATGTATTGCTGTAGGTATAATTTACGGTACCAAATCCTAATGAAGATTTGTGGGATGTTTTCGGGTGAAAGAAGTTGATTGCTTTAAACCAGATTATGTGAAGTACAATCCCAATCGCTAGCGAGTAGATTATAGTTTATAAAAAGAAGCTGAGATTGAAAAGTTTCTGAGTGGTACAGGATGGTGGGCAAAACTTCGAAGTATCTGACAGCCCACGCATGACATCTATTTCTACAGTTCCTCAGGCCAGTTTTGATCTTAATTGGCACTTGCAATGAGCACGAGCATGATTGAGCGCAAGAGGCAAGGAGTCCGTTGCTGTGCAGTGGTTACCCTTGACGTGATAAATGCGTTCAATAGCGCCAGTTGGGTAGCTATCGCCGACTCACTCCAACGCCTTCAGGTTCCTGGGTACCTGTACAAGATTCTGGGAAGCCATTTCCAGAATCGCGTACTGGTGTACAACACTGAGGTAGGCCAGAATCGTGTTCAGATCACCGCAGGCGTCCCACAAGGTTTGATCCTGGGTCCGGTGCTATGGAACACGATGTACGATTAGGTGTTCCCAGACGGGGTGAAGATAGTCGGGTTCGCAGACGACATCACCCTGGAGATATATGGTGAATCCATTGAAGAGGTGGAGCTAACGGCCTCGCAGTCCATTGGCATTGTGGAGAGATGGATGAGCTCTAGGAAACCGGAGCTAGCCCACCATAAGACTGAGGTCACGGTTGTTAACAACCGATAATCGAAGCCAAATGCGACGATCAGTGCAGGTATCTTGGGGTCATGAGAATATCCCTCTCGCGGGAAAGGGTGTCCACGATGAAATTGCCACACACAAAAAATTGATTCGCAAAATTCGAGTTTTCATCCGATTGCCATCAAATTTTCAGGGATTGAGAAATAACTATTAAACTTCATTTTACCATTTTATTCGTATTTTATTTACAGTCCATACGCAAATGCCCGCACCTTGGCCTTAACCCCGGCCATAAGATTCTGCACAACCTGTGAATCAACCGTTTTTTGCATGTAAACCCATACTTTCTTCAGTTCCTCGACTGTCTTCACTACCTTAGGTCGTTTAAGAAGGTGCTGCTTCATAATCGCCCAGTACTTCTCGATGGGGCGGAGCTCCGGAGTGTTGGGAGGGTTGAACATTTTCGGCACGAAATTGACCTTATTGTCCGCATACCACTTCAGCACGTCCTTGGAGTAGTGGCATGAGGCCAAATCCGGCCAGAAGATTGTTGGGACGTTGTGGGCCTTCAGGAGAGGAAGCAGCCGCTTCTGGAGGCACTCTTTTATGTACACCTGTCCGTTCATCGTGTCCTGGGTCACGAAAGGTGCACTCCGCTTCCCGCACGTGCAGATGGCTTGCCAAACCAGGAATTTCTTCGCAAATTTGGACATCTTCTGAGTGCGGACATGCTCCGGAACGCTGAACTTATCCTTGGCCGTGAAAAACAGGTTGCCGGGGATCTGTTTGAAGTCGGCCTTCACATATGTTTCGTCGTCCATGATGCAGCATTCAACTTTCGTCAGCATGTTGAGGTACAACTTCCTGGCACGGGTTTTGGCGGACTTGTTCTGCTTCTCGTCGCGATTAGGGGCCTTTTGTACCTTGAACGTTCGAAGCCCAGCCTTAGTTTTGGCCTTCTGGACAAAACTTCGGCTTAGGTGCAGCTTCTTAGCCACATCCCGAACGGAGGCGTTCGGATTTCGGTTGAAGGCCCCAACTACGCGGTTGTGATTTTTGGTGTTGTACGGAATACTTTTTCCTTCACTTCTGGGCTTCCGATCGGTGGTCAACCGTTCCTCGAACCGCTTAATCACTCGCGACACCGTGGAATTCGCGATTCCCAACGTTTTAGCGATGGAACGATGCGAGAGATCCTTGTTCTCGTGATGAATGCGCAAGATTTTATCACGCACGAGCTGTTCTTTCGACTCCATTTCCGCGAGTTTTGATCACAGGACTTTAAAACTTGCAGGATGTAAATAATGCACTATGAACTAAATCCACCCAAATTTTCATTAAATTCTACCCAACGGTTAAAAAGTTAGAGCAATTTCATAGTGTGGCAATTTCATCGTGGACACCCTTTATTTCACTAGCAGATGTGCAATCGTTGCGAAGATGGAGTCGGAAGAACAGCAGCGGCGCAAAGAAATTTTGCGCACGTACCTCGAAAATCCGGATCTTTCTCATCGTGCCATCAGCAGGAAGCTGGGAATGGTACATTCTACGGTGTCTCGTGTTTTAAATCGGTACCACGAACGTTTGACCATCGATCGGAAAGAAAAAAGTGGCAAAAATGGATCTCCGTATAGTGTTAAGGATCACAAGCGGGTAGTTCAAGCTTTCAAGAGGAATCCCAACAGTTCAGTTCGAGATGTGGCGAAGAAACTGAATCTAACCAAAACTTTCGTGCAAGATGCGAAAAAACGTGAAGGACTACACACGTACAAAGTCCAAAAGGCGCCTAATCGCGATGAACGGCAGAATACGGTAGGTAAAACACGTGCACGGAAGCTCTACACCCAGATGTTGACGAAACCACATTGCCTCGTTATGGATGATGAGACGTATGTAAAAGCAGACTTCCGGCAGCTTCCGGGGCTCCAGTTTTTCACTGCTCATCATAAATTCGATGTCCCTGAGGACGTTAGAAAGCAGAAGATGTCAAAGTTTGCCAAAAAATATATGATTTGGCAAGCAATTTGCTCGTGTGGAAAGCGGAGCACCCCATTCGTGACAACTGGAACGGTCAATGGGCAGGTGTACCTAAAGGAATGCCTCCAAAAGCGTCTACTTCCTCTTCTGAGGTCACACGATGGTCCTACGATTTTCTGGCCGGATTTAGCCTCGTGCCATTACTCGAAAGAGGTTTTGGAGTGGTACAAGGCTAAGGAGGTCAATTTCGTGCCGAAGCATCTCAACCCCCCGAACGCACCGGAACTGCGGCCAATTGAAAAGTACTGGGCCATCATGAAGCAGGCACTTCGGAAGCATCTCTGCAATGCTTCTTCTGTAGTTCTTAAAAATGCTTCCATAAAACTACCATGAATGTTCCGAAATGCTTCCAGGATTTTTATGGGAATGCTTCCAGAGGCTCCTTAAGTATGTTTTGGAAAACTTTGGAAGGCATTCTGAGGTACCTTCAAGATTATTCAGGGATGCTGCATGATTAATGATGTAATACTTCTAGAATAGTTTCAGCATACTTCCAAATAAGCTGTGGGATGCTTCTAGACTCGTGCTGGAATGCTTTCAGGGATTGGATCTGGATTGCTTCCAAAGCAATTCGCAGCATGCTTTCAAAGTCGCTCTGAAATGCTTCCATAGAGTAGCTATTCAATGCTTCTGGAGTGGTTCTGACATGCTTCCAAATTAATTCTGGAGCACTTCCACACTATTTTTGGGATACTCTCAGGGAACGTGTCAAGGCCTTCCAGATTAGATCTGGATTGCTTCCGGAGCAGTTGCACATGCTCCAACATGTTTCCAAAGTAGCACTAAAATCAGACCAATGCATGTCTGCGATGCTTCTAAAGTAGTTTTGGAATGCTTCCATAATAGGTTTGAATACTAAGATGAATGTTCTGACATGCTTCGAGGATTCTTCTAGGATGCTTCCAGAGTAGTTCTTGAGTACGTTTTTGAAAACTTCGAGAATCATACTTTCAAGATAATTCAGGGATGATGCCTGAGCAATTCCGTAATGCTAGAATAGTCCTGAGAACGTCTGAAACAATTAAGAACTCTTCCAAGTTAGTTTTGTGATGCTTTCAGAAATGATCTGAGATGATTCCAAGATTGTTCAATTCTTCTAGGATGCATCCAGAGTAGTACTGGAACGTTACTGAAATAACTCTGAAATACTTCCAAATTATATTAATACTTTCAAGACCGTGCGGCGATGTTTTTCAAATTAAGGTCTGGAATGCTCCTAGAACTACTCTGAAATGCTTCCAGAGAGAAGTTATATAATGCTTTCAGAGTGTAGTTATACAATGCTAACAGAGTCATTTCAAAATGCTCCAAGAACTATTCTGGAATGCTTGTAATGATTGCAGTAAAAAATAAGCGACTATTTTCTGATGGATGGTATAATCTTACGGAGAATGATTTTTCCAATAGCAAACCAAATTGCATTTTATTCATTAAGAAATTCAAAAAACTTCACAAAAACACTTCTACTCCCTGCCAAGCCACCTTGCGGCAGTTAGCCAGAACTTTGGCGATAGGTTAAAAAAAAGAAGCTTACAGGCATATTCTTCAGTTCCTTGGTCGTCACTTTGTTCAAATCATCCATCGTTATGGCCACAACATTATTTCAATATACTCTCCTCTTCAAATTGGCCCAGAGCTTCTCGATTGGGTTGAGCTTGGGCACGTTGGGAGGACTGGCATGCTTCCGCACGTTCCATTTTGCCGGGAAGATCTCTTTGACCAGAATCTTAAGTCGTTGTTTCTGGGTTCCGCTTAGTTCTCCGACACGACTGGCTTGGACTGAAGCTTCCGCATGTGGATATCCATTTTGGCTAAATACTTCTTGACCGTTTGGCCGGTCGCACTGACCTCCGGGCTCAACGTCCGGAAAAAGTGGCCACCTTGCCTTCCCTCTTCCGTAAGGGCTTCTGTTGAATTCTCCGGTCGCTTAAAACGGTCGGACGGCCGGAACCAGGCTTCCGCTCGATGGACTCTCTACTCTCCAGAAGTGCCAAAATCTTGTAGCTGTTTCCACGATCGTATCCGGCCGACACGAAGTGGGCCACCATGGCCTACTTTTTAGGCCCGGATAGAACAAGTGGTATGAACAAACCATAGATCGAAGTTGTTTCACTGTTCTCGCCCTAGCTGCCGTAAACAAACTGACGGAGCTGTCATATTTTTACAGTATACTCAACTAGTATATAGTCAACTAGTATATATTGGCTACTGATTGGTGAACCGACCACCAGGTGGCAGGGTAATCGCTTAAAAAATCGCAACATATAGTCACTAAAGCAGTTTTTGAATGTTGCGAGAATCGTTCTAAAATACTTCCGAGATTATTAGATTATTAGCTATTGGATTAGTTGTAAAATTCCATCCCAAGTTGTTTTGGTATGCTTCCAGAAACGTTTAGAGATGCTTCCAATATTGTTCATGGTTAGTTCCAGATTTTTTCTAACATGCAGTCAGATTTGCTCAGGAATGCTTTCAAATTGACTCGGGAATGTGTATGTATGTAAGGTAGCCACCATCCCTTCTAAGACCTTGTCATGTATGCAGCTCCACTTAATAGCAAGATCAAATTGAGTTACCGATTTGCATTCACAGTAACGCTGTATGAAGGGCCAAAAACGGTGGGGCGGACCCGTAAGCAGAGACACTTACGCGAAACCCGCGGGAACATAAGAATCTCCTTCCAACGATACGATCCAACAAATCGAATAACCCAATTCGCAATACTCATTAAGCTTTCTACGGGATGGCTTGTTAAGAAGGGCGCGTCACTCTTACTGAAATTGTTGGAGTAGAATTCACAGCACCACAATCGAATCGGTAGGATAAAGAAAATGATACTGTTTGTTCCCTCCTAGACGCCGGTTGTCATACCACTCCATTGTCCAATTCCAGCTTGAGTGATACCCTGGTGCTCCCTCCCTTCCCAATATATATTTAATGTCATATAGTAATGTATAAAATATAGTGAATTAATATTATTATTATAATATTGCGGCGGATTATTATTATGACGACAAATATTATGATGAATTATTATAAGAATAATAACAACAATTCCTTGGCCTCCTAGTTTTTACAACGTTGCTGCGACGAGAAAATAGATGATTTAATATTACCTCACCTCGTATAACCCCGTGAATCTGCTATTATTTTACAACAATAGGGTGATCCCCCCAATATTACGTGCTGCTCCGCATTTTCCTAATAATTTTTGATGTGGTGCGCCTCTGCTATAGCGGCGATATTGATATGATTTTTTTTGCTACAATGATGCCACATCATTTAACACCACAACATATAATAAACTGACGTTAAAATATAAAATAATAATACCAGCAAGCCAGTAAACTATAGTAGAATACATATATCCGTAACTAATCTGACCATCCACTTATAAATATGCGATGATATTATATGCATATATGTGTGATATGTGATATCATTCCATTTGTGCCTGAGTTTGCATGTCTCGAGATTGATTTAATTATCTCATCCTTGAATATCCATGGATATCTGAATTATATGCATGATGGTCCCATTTCGATGTGCTGTTCGTTTCCTTGTATATTTATGTGTGGTCTCATCTGAATGCGATATTTTATGATGATTTATCATTATATGCATCATTTATATCCCATATATACTGCGTTAAAATATCCATATCCATCTGCATCTATGTGATACATATATCCGTCTATCTTTCATCGAAAGACTGTTGCAGTTTCTATTGAAATAAGATCTACTAAGATTAGAATTTGTTTTCACAATAATAGTCAGAGAACATAATAAGCGTAGGTACAAGATATATATGACATCTACTGGTATGTTACTGAAAATAAAAATTAGATGTGTATTAATTTCATAATAATATTGGAAAAACTGAAGACAGCTAATAATAAGGCGAAATAAATTTCAGATGAGTATGAATCTAAAAACTGAATCTTAATAAAACTAAAATAAAAAATTAGGAAATTGAATTTTTCTATAGCTCTTGTACACCCATAAATGATTCCTCATGTCTGTGAAATAGGAAATGAATGATTGTAAACTGTTAGGTTTTGAATTAATATATATTTCTGATGAAGAAGGAAAGTGCTGTTTTAAGTAGAATTTTTTGAATATGATCCTTTCTAAAAAAAAAAACAATCAAAACCTTTCTATCTTTTCAAATACATAACGTAGGTTAGATGAGCTATAACTGACAAGGATGCATAAATGTGAAGCTGAAAATGACTTATAAAAAAGCATACAAAATGTAGTGAATGGATGTTATAATATAAAACGATAATAATTTCATTTGTATTTACGTGTCTGCAGATTGTGGTCCTGCTGCAATTGTATACGGACCCGCACATCCACCATGAACCTGAAAGCTTAGATAATGTATCATGGCCACCAGAAAAAAAAATTGATTTGAGATTATTTTACAAAATTTGGGATATCCATGGATGATCTGAAATTGTATAGCATATAAAGAATAATGAACCTAAAATTTCGATGTGCTGCTCTGCTAATAAATGTGATATAACCACAATGGAACTGACTCTTAGCTTCGGGTCTTGATCCCTACTGAGCCCTTGCGGCACGTCAAGCCGGCCAGTTCAGCGCAAGGGGCTTTCCAATTGGCCCCGGAATACTACATATTTTTTGGGGGTTTTTTAAAAATTTTGGCTTGGTTGTTTCCCCCGCAACTATTTTTGGGTGCGTTCCAAGATTGCCATGCATGCGTTCCGCGTGGCTTTTCACAAGTTTTTTTAGAGGCGATCTGAAATGCTTCCATTATTGTTTTTGGATTCTCCCCGGTATGGTTAAAGTGTCCACAATTGTGCTCTGGTGTGTCCACAGTAGGGCTCGACCACTTTTATTGTGGTTTTGGAAAACTTCAAAAATTGTTCAAAGATACTTGCAAGGTTATTCTGGGATCCCACACCCCCCCCCTCCATACACACCCCCCCCCCCTGCTGCTTGAGTAATTTTGTAATGCTTATAGTCTTGAAAGGGTTCTGAAATAGTCTTATAATGCTTCCAAAGGAATTTTCTGACGTGGTCAAAACTGTTATGAGGTGCTTTCAAGATTGTTCTTGAATACTTTTAGAATTGTTCTAAGATGCTCCCAGAATAGTATTGGAATGTTTCCAAAATAATTCTGGAATACTGTCAAATTATTTTTAGACACTTTCAGTATCGTGTTGAGATTCTTCCAGATAAAGTATGGGTTACTTCTAAAACAATACTAGCATGCTTGCAATGTAGCTTTGCATTGCTTCCAGTGATTAGTTATGCAATGCTTCTAGAGTCGTTTTGAAATACTTTTAGAGTAGTTCTACTATCAAGACATACTATCAAGAATGTTCTGAAATGCTTCCCCAATTGTTCTGGAATACTTCCAGAGTAGTTCTGGAACGCTTCTTAAGTAGTTTGGTAATAGTCCGAGAATGGTTCTGAGATACTTCCTACATTATTTGGAGATGCTGTAGGAGTTATTCTCTAATGCTTTCAAAATACTCCTAGGAGGCTTCTGGAATACGCTTCGAATGCATCCAAAGAGGTTTTGGGAAGCTTCTAGAATTGTGTGGAGATGCTCCCAACATTGTTCGTGAATACTTCCAGAAGTGTTATAAGATGCATTCAGAGTAGTTTTGAAATGCTTCCAAATTATTTTGGGTATGATTTCAGAATCGTGCAAGGATGCTTTCATGTTTGGTCTGTATTGCTTCCAGTGCAGTTATGGCATGTTTTCAAAGTAGCTCCGGAATGCTTCTTAAGTATTTATGCAATGTTTCTATAGTCATTCTGAAATGTTGCCGGAATAGTTCTGGAATGCTCTCATAATAGGTTTTGTTGGTTTTTGATACTCTCAGGTATATTTTGAAATGATTCCAGGATTGTTCTGGAATGCTTCCAGAGCATTCTTGACACGGAATGCTTCCAGAGCAGTCTCTGAATTTGCTTTGGCATACCTCGTGAATATTTTTGAGCCTGTTCTTGGATACATCTTTCCAAGTCTGTTCTTTGATGCTTCCAGAATGGTCTGAAGATGCATTCGGAGTAGTTCTAGATTGCTTCCTAATTAACTCTGGAATACTTTCCAATTATTTTTTCGATACTCTCAGAGTCGTTCTGGGATGCTTCCAAATTATTTTGGGAATGCTTTCAGAATCGTGCTAGGATGCTTTCATATTGGGTCTGTATTGCTTCCAGTGCAGTTATGGCATACTTTCAAAGTAGCTCCGGAATGCTTCTGAAGTATTTATGCAATGCTTCTATAGTCATTCTGAAATGCTGCCGGAATAGTTCTGGAATGCTCTAATAATAGTTTTTGGATACCCTCAGGTATATTCTGAGATAATTCCAGGATTGCAATCCAGAGCAGTCCTGAAACGCTTCTGAAACTGCTTTGGCATACCTCGAGAATCTTTCTGAGCCTGTTCTTGGATACATTATTCCGAGGATTGCTTCCAGAGCAGTCCTGAAACGCTTCTGAAGTTGCTTTGGCCTACCTCGAGAATATTTCCGAGCCTGTTCTTTGATGCTTCCAGAATGGTTTGAAGATGCATTCAGAGTAGTTCTGGAATGCTTCCTAATTAATTCTGGAATACTTTCCAATTATTTTTTCGATACTCTCAGAGTCGTTCGGGGATGCTTCCAAATTCAGCCTGGTAAGCTTGAAGTGCATTATTGGAGTTCGTCCGAAGTAGCTGTGAAATGTTTTCCTGAGAATAGTTCTGGAATGCTTCAAGAATAGCTCTGAGATGCATTCAGAGTAATTCACTAATACTTCCAGAATTTTTTTGAGATGCTCCGAAAAAAATCGCGAATGTTTTCTGATTAGTTCTGCGATACTACCTGAGTTTTTTTGAAGTGCTTCCAAAGCAGTTCTAGATTGCTTCGAACTAGTTTCGGAAAGCTTTCAGAGTAGCTCTCAAAATGCTTACAGTTCAGGAATGCTTTCTGATTAGTTCTGGAATGCATGGAAAATAGTTCTAAAATGCTTCCAGAGTATTTTTGGAACGCTTCTGAAATGCGTAACGAGCAGTTTTAGTATAAATTACATTTCAGCAGATTCAAGCCGCCTCCAATATTGGTCGGGAACACAGACAGGATTATTCTGGCTTGCTTCCAAAGTGATTCAATGCTTATGAAGTCATTCTGAAATGCTTTCAGAGTAGTTATGAAACGCTTTTAGAGTTGTTTTTTTCAAGAGCCGTTCAGAGATGCTGTCACGATTATACTGAAATGCCGGAATAATTTTGCAAAACTGCTAGAATAGTTCTGGGAGGCTTCAAAAGTACTTAAAGAATTCCAATGTAGTTCCATGCTTCCAGAATTTTTCGATTCTTATATTTTTGGGATACTCCAAAAGTTGTTTTGGGATGCTTCCAGATTCAAAATGGATCGCTTCAAGAGCAGCTCAGGAACGCTTCCGAAATAGCTCTGATCTTTTCCCAGAGAGCAGTTCCGGAATGCTTCAAGAATAGCTATGAGATGCTTCCAGAATACTTCGGTAATTCTTCCAGAGTAGTTCTGATATACTCTGAGGGTAGTTGTGGGATGCTTTCAAAATAATTCTGTAATGTTTCCAGTTAAGAAATGCTTCCAGAATATTTCTGGAATATATCCAGAGTAGATCTGGAATTGTATGCTAACAAATCAGTTGCGGGATGCAAGCAGTATTATTTGGGGATGAAGTCAGGATTTGCTGGGATGCTTTATGAGAAGTTTTGGAATGTGTCAAGATGCATCCAGAATAGTTCTGAAAATTTCAAATGAATTTTGCAATCCCTTTTGGAGTGTTTGTTTAGAATCCTAAATTCTGTAATGTTCTAAATAATGTAGAGTAGTTTTGAGATGATAGATGTATGGTTCTGGAATGCTTCCAGAGTAGTTCCACAATGCTTACAACCTAGTTTTGAATAGTTGTCCGAGTACTTCAGGAATGCTTCCAGAATCTTTCTGAGATGCTTCCAATATTGTTTTTGGATGCTTCAAAAATTGCAATAACATGCATTCGAGTTGTTATGGAATACTTCCAAATCATTTTTGAGATGGTTTCAGTTAAGGTCTGGATTACTCCAAAGGCATTTCTGGCGCACTTACGAAGTAAACTGAAATGTTTTCCAGAGAGTAGTTCTGGAATGCTTCAAAAACAGATCTGAGATGCCTCCAGAGTAATTCATTGATAATTTCTGATTTTTAGCAATACTATCAAAAAAGTTCTCGAATGTTTTCTGATTAGTTCTGCGATACACTGAAGTTTTTTTTACGACGGTAATGGTACCGCGTAAAAAAAACCGCGTAAAAAAACCACGTTATTTCAAAAAACGACGTAAAAAAAACCGCGTTATTTCAAAAAACGACGGAAAAACCGCGTTATTTCAAAAAACGACGTAAAAAAGTCAAGGAAATAAAAATAATGTTTCATATTCACATTGAAACGATATGGTCATAAAAATGTATTGGTGGGGTGGTGGTGGTTGTGTTTATAATATGGAAAAACAAACCACAGAGGTGATAGTAAGAATTTTCGTTTTCCGCAAAATTTCACAGTGTGGTATTTGGTCTTTTTTTAATTTTAATTTTTATTTTAAATATCACCTAAAAAAAAACCCGTATAAAAAACAACCCCAAAAAACCTCAGTGTACTACCAAAGAAGTTCTAGCTTGCTTCAAAAGCTCTAGAATGCCTACAGAAAACTATTGAAATACTTATAGAATTGTTCAGGATTGCTTCAAAAGTAGTTTGGGGAAGCTCCTAGAATTGTTTTGAGATGATTCCAACATTGTACTTGACTTCCAGAAACTGACATAGCGACGAATGCGAGAAAAGTTCGGTATGGAGTAGTTTGTGACTTAAGCCAATTTTGTTAAATAATATATAGCAGCAATTCGCTGCAATTCATATTATGTTGTGTATAATTCATATTAAGGAGTATCCAAGCTATCATTCCGTGAAAAAACATCATTTTTGTTTTCATTGTTACTTACGACCGATTGAAAATTTGCTCTAGAATTGAATTCGCTTGTAACCGCAGAACTACAGGAATGTAGATTGTAATCAAAACTACCTCTGTTTGGATGGAAATTTATGCGACCACACACTGAGCTACGGGAAATCAATTGGACCTGTTTGGACCAGAAGCTCGTTGGGTTTGAAGAAGGCTGATTAATAGTAATGATTGACGGGAATGGGTCCGATGTCGAATTAGTGCTGCATCCTACTCTGTGAAGACAATAACTAAATCCAAAACAGCCTTACATTTCCGAAGGAAGGAAGTTGGCTGATTGTTTAATAATGCTAACGTCGCGGTTGCTTCCATAGCAACCGAAATCGTTTGTTTCGTGCTTTCACTGAACCGACAAAAAAAATAGCAAATTGAGAGAAAATTTCTCATGAGCTACTTTATGATTACGACGAGGAAACATTCTTTTTTCTCATTTCCATCTTGCCACAAGAATCGTAAAACCCCATGAGTGCTTCCTTTCATATAGAATGTCAGTGTTGGAGGAAAGCCAGTGTCATTACATTTAGCAACCAGCGGAAGCAGCTCTCATGGCCGCATAAATAACGACTGACGAGGCAGCAACGCACCAAATTGAATGTTTGCGAGAAATTGCGTGTGGCATCCACCTTGCCTCGTTTCGGCCGCCGGGAGAAGGAGAAAGATGAACAGACAGCTTCGGACGGATCTGATGTTGTATGCAAATATGTTTTGGCAGCTTTTATGAACCCATAAACCACGCACACGCATCCACTTCGTAGGCAGCTGCGGAACCGTTTTAGCACAAGAGAAGCAAATTGGTAGGAAATTTAGGAAGATTGCTTGGAGGTGGATTAACGCGATCAGGGTTTTAGTTTGCGTTACATTTTTTTCAGGACTTCAAGTAACTAATGAAACAATGAAGGACTGTAAGATTCATGTTGTGGAATGATGAAAAACAAAGAGCTGTAAAGTCCAAGGGAACAACCCTGATTTTGTCAACACACAAGTGCGAAAAAGGACGTAGCTGACGAAGAAGCGGCTAATCTGAAACGAACAGGAGTAGATCATATATGTTCACAACGTTGCATTTAACAAGAGTGCCTTCGAAACCGTAGCTGAACTCTGGCAGAAAGACGCTCTTGGCGAGCTTTTAACGCACGTTCCCTGCAGCCAACCGACTGCAAGAAAATTTATCAAATGTGTTGGTGCTGCTGGTGATGCAGTAATCCTCCACTTTCATAAAGCATAAACCAACAGCAAAAGCAAAACGCTCATCACTTGATGAACACGTGCGTCTAGCGTCAACCACACGGCCACTGAAAATAACACGAAATTGGGTTGATTATTTTCACCAGTCAATAAGTAGAATTTTCCAAATATTTCCTCGAATCTTTCTTTTGTTCAGACATTTCTGAGTTTGAGTCATTTCCAGTTACCGTGCGAAGCTGTGAATCAAAAGCAGGTGCAAAGTTGATGACGATCAGGAAAATCGACGGTGTATTTCAAGGAAGCGCAACATCCCGCGTACAGGATTAGTGTACAACCCGACGATTTATTTGCTTTGCGAAAGAGAGATTGTAAATGATTATGGCCGGAAAGACGAGGAAGCACGTACGAGTTGAGCTTCTGAGCAGATTAACATAAGCGATTGTGTCGAGTTGTTATGGTTATGAAATGATGTAGAAAAATCCTTCACCCCCATCGTGTGCCAAGGTAATTTACAGTGCATCATAACTTTGAAACTCATGCAGCTATTTACAGCAATGACTCCTCCACAGCCCACACCAACAAACCATATTTTATTGTTATCAATAAAAATATCGTTTGGCCGAATTCCAAATAATCAAACAGAATGAGAAATTTATTGAAATTTTGATTACGATCAATTGCAATTCCCGCGCTAATGGGAATGGATTTTGGGTGGTTGCAGGGAGCTGATTTCCACCCAACTGGTTAAAGCTCCACCACCACCGGAGCGGCGAGCTTGAATATGGAAATTCCTCTTAATAGCATCTCGCAAAGTAGCTATTTGATGATGATGATGCTGATGATGAAACCGAACCGGGATGATGAGGATTCCAGACCTGCATAAATTAATTGAGGCGGAGATAATGGAAACAAATTAGATCAATAATAAAGTCGGTCACAGAGGACGCCAACACGCCACAAGCCACCGTCGTCGAAGGATGAAGAAGCATAGAAGAACCTTCCTACCGAGAAACGACATAATAGGATATGGCTTATTGAGATTCCTGACTTGTCACTGTGTGGTTTGGTTGATGCCAAAGTGCGAAATACGTGCCACGCTGGCCGGAGAAGCTGAAAGCATGAACTCGCGGGCTGCACTAAATAGCGACGATGCAAATTGCTCAGTTAGAAGAAGGTCAATGCAATGTGTGAGATGCATCTGCCTTCTTCGTCATGTAGGCGCATTCAACACATGGTAATTAAGATTAATGAGCCGGGGAGCCCTTTTGTGTTGACCGCCAGTGAGTGAATATAAAGACTGTATTCGATGAAATTTAGACACACGCAACTGTTCGTAACTTTTTAGCGTGTGGGTAAATAATATTGAAATTTTAACTAAATGTATTTCATTGTGTTGTGTCAATTGTGTAATGAGTTTCGTGAAAATCGGTCGAGTGATTTCCGTGATGGCTTTGAATGAAGAAATAGTGCGCCAACAAATTTTGGGCACTCACTTCGAAAAACCAAACGCTTCCTCATGGTGCCATCTACGGATCGGAAAACAGCTCGGAATCGCACATTCAACCGTATCTCATGTGATCAAAACGTTCAAGGACCGTAAGACAACCAAGCGGAAAAATGGTAGTGGCAAAACACGTGGCACATCAAATCCGGAGAAGGCCAGGATGGTGGTGATGAACCAATTTGAGCGTTATCCCAACATTTCGATCAGGGATGTTGCGAAAAAGGCGAAATTTTCAGTTTGTATTGTGCGGCAGAAAGTAATGAAACGTTCTGGATTACATGTGTACAAGGTCCAGAAGGCAATTTACCGGAGCGATAAACAGAACTCGGTGGCCAAATCTCGTGCAAGAAAACTGTACAGGGAGTGGCACACAAAACCGTTCTGCATTGTGATGGACGATGAGACCGAAATTAAAGCTCGACAATTAAACAATGTTCGCCGAGAAGGACAGGAACACTACGTCGCCACCTCTAAGTTGGCCGTTCCGAGAGTGTGTACGGAAGAAGAACCCGTCGAAATTCGCCAAAAAATTCCTTGTCTGGCAAGCGATCTGCGGATGTGGCAAAATGAGTCAGCCCTTCATCACCTCTGGGACTGTCAACGGACAAATCTACAAGGACGAATGCCTCCAAAAAACGATTTCCGCCCTTCTTGAGGATCTCACGATGGCCCGACACTGTTTTGGCCGGATTTTGGCATCTTGCCACTATGCCTGGCCCGCCTTAGACTGGTACAAAGATTATAATGTAGTTTTTGTACCAAAAGATCGTCAACCCTCCAAACACTCCGAAACTTCGCCCAATTGAAAAATTTTGGGCAATCATGAAGGCAAAGCTCGTTAAAACTCTAAAACTGCTAGAAAATGAACTTGAATTAAAAAAAAAGTGTGGTTAAAAGTAAGTAAGCAAGTCGGTCCTATCATTGCCCAAAATTTGATAAAAGGGCTCAAGGCAAAGGTGCGGGCATTTGGGTTGGAAGAAGAGTGTTCAATAAACCAATGATGTCAAAACTTAACCATTTAGTAGTACTTTATTTCCAGAAAGTTTGAAAAGAATCGGGCTCAAGGAAAATTTTTGGTGACCTATTTTGTGTCCAAATTTCATCGAATACAGGCTCCTTTAGCATGATCTGGAATGCAAGCCGTACAAGAAACAACGGGTTCACGGGTTGACGGAGCATCAAAAGCAAGCCAGGGTCCAAAGAAGTTGAAATCTTTGGGTTCGGCACGATTTAATTTTCGGATGAAAAGCTCTTCCTCCGTCAGGGCAGTCATAATCAACAAAATGATCGTGTCCATGGCAAAAGTCTTGCCAATATTCCCCGCAATAAACTAACTGTAGAAAGCGGACATTGTGAATGTATCGAAAATCATGGTATGGGGCGCCGTTTCACGAAAAAGAGCAACTTCCTCTTCTTTTCATAGAACTTAACGTAAAAATCAGCTCTGAATATTACATCGAGCAGGTTTTGTAGAACTATCTCTTGCTTCAAACGTTGTATGGGAATACACCATATTGTTTCCAACAGGACTCAGCTCCAGCTCCAGGAAAATTTGCCCGATTTCATCACAAGCGAAGAATGGCCTGTGCATCTTCACCGGATCTCAACCCACTTGACTACTTTGTTCGGGGTTATATGCTTCAACATATAGGCCCTACGAAAGGGCTTACTTTAGATCGATTGAAGTAACATTTGGTTGATATTTGGGACCGAATTTCTCAGGAAATCGTGCGTGCCAAATGCGATGGGTTTGCAAAGCGTTTATGCAAAGTTATCAAGGAAAAGGGTGAGAGATTAGAATTGAATTAATATTTCTAAAACATGTATCTTTCAAATGAAAAATAAATGCTATGATTTGGTTGATTTGTTTTGCTGTAATCCCATTTGGCTTTAGTGACACCTATTGTGAGACACCCTGTACAGTGTATCTGTTCTCAAGGTTTATCCCGAGAAGTTATGTAGACCCCTCGAGCTGGGTCTCGTGATCGGCTTAATACTCGGTAATCGCAAGGGGCTTTGCTGACAATATATTACAATGAACGATGTGGTTGAGGGGGGAAACTATGGTATTTAAAGACGAGTTGAAATGACTGCTTTGGTTTTCTGAGTTAGTTTTATTTTGGAACTAATAATGTTGGTGTGGGTAATTGCGGAGTTTTCTCCGTAACGTACCGCTGCCTTTCATGGTCTAGAAGTCCTGCTGCTGTTGACAAAAAAGCTGGTGGCGACGAATGGTGGTTGCTAGAGCGGAAAAAAATCCGTGCCCAGATCCGTGAATTGCGGTCATGAATTTGAGAACAAGCAAAAACTACACCGGAAACGTAAACTATGTTTAAAGGGGGAAAATTTTAAAAACGTGAACTAGTTCAAGGTCCGTTTTCATTTTCCGAAACGCTTTTTTTTTGAAAAGCATCTTCCTTCGTTCACGGAGATTGACACGTCCCAGAACGATGAAGGAGTGACCGTGCCAAGAGTGAAATGCTCCCTGGTGAGTTAGGGATTTTCATCGAGCAGTATAACCTTAACGGTTATGGTCAATTGAACCAGAGGTTGAAACAAAACTTTGCTTTTAGATGCAGCAATCCAAAGGTTATTGCTTCGAATCGTGTGCGTCTTGACCAGCAAAAATGACAGCTTTGAGTCGAATTAACAGAATAGTAAGGTCATATTGTGTGGGCAGGAAGATGCGATAATGGACGCCAAGAGGATAGAGGAAGGGATGAAAACACTCCTGAACTCGATCAATTACATGCGAGATCAAATTTCTGCCCAAATAGACGACGCGTTGAAAAACGGGATGGAACCAGTTGAGACAAAATGTATGTGGGACTTTTGAAAAATTAATATGTGAGAAATTCAATTCAATGACAAGTTCACTTTTTGAAATTAATGCGCAGAATAGTTAAGCTGAGATGAATGATGCCCGCGCGCGGTCTGCGACAATTCACTCTGAATCCGGTTCGATGCAAATTGGCAACAAACGTAGGATACAAATTAGCGATAACGATAATGTTTTTCAAGAAAACGCAACTTTTGCGGATGTCGTCAAACAAAGTAATGAAAATGTCAATAAAAAAAGTAAACAAAATAGTAATAGTCAATTGAACAGTAGTAAACCAAGCAATCGTAATGCTCGCCCGGTTATTAGGATCAAACCAAAAGAGTCCAAACAAGCTTGCCATGATACTCTTAGTTTTTTGAAAACAAATTTGATCCAAAAACACACAAGATTAGCAATTTTAGGAATGGAAATGATGGCGCCATTGTTGTTGCAATGTGCCATCGGAGCTAATGTTACGAATGTGAATAATGGTATTGAAAGCAATCTTGGTGAACATTATAGTGCTTTTTGTTGTTTACACATCGGGTGCCGGGAGATTGAAAGTAGTGGGCATGAGCCAGTCAATTATACGCCGATGTTTTCATAAACGATTTGAAAAGTCAAAATGCAGGCATCGAAATTAAAGATGTAAAAGCAGTAAGAATGTACGAAAATCCACGGTTCATTAACAGCAAGTTTAGTGCGGTAATTGAAGTCGATTTGGGTACTTACAGTAGTATGATACAGGCAAAGGGGGTAAATGTAAATTTTGATCGGTGCTCTGTGTAGGCTGAAATGCTTCAAATGTGGAGAATTTGGACACCGGAGTATGGATTGCAAAAACTGTGATACGTGCTCTAGGTGTAGCCAAAAACACAAGACATCGGAGTGCACGTCAACTGTATTGAAATGCGTCAATTGTTTGAAAATTAATAGAGAACGTAAAATGAAGTTGGACGTCAACCATGCCGCATTTAGCTCTCAATGTTTGGTGTATAAGAGAATTTTTGATCTAAAGAAAAGCAGCTTGCGTTTCAATAAATAGCAACCACGTTCCAGGAAGAATGGTAATCAATTTGATTTTTTGTATTTTAAGATTTTTGAAGAAAAACGTCCACTTTTGGTTTTATTAGCAGACACTCACATTGTTGAAATTGAAGCCTTTGATCAGTATTGCATTCCGGGATATAATGTTGCTGCTTGTTTATCACATTCTAGACATACTGGCGGTGTTGCAATTTACGTCAAAGAATCAGTTCAATTCAATCTTCGCCACAACGAAGTGGTTGATGGTAACTGGTTCTTGGGCGTAACAGTTGTACGTGGCATGAAGATGGGTAACTATGGTGTTTTATATCACTCTCCCAATTCTAGTGACCAGCGTTTTGTTTTGAAATGTTAGAGAACTGGCTTGAGGTATTTCTTGATTCGAGTAAATTAAATATATTGGCTGGTGACTTTAATATCAAATCATTTGAAGCATTTAGCTATTTTTTTCAATTTAAGACAAACTGTTGATGAATATACGCGAATTTGCAGGCACAGTAGAACTTTAATTGATCATGTTTGTTCTAATCTTGATTCTGTTTGTTCAGTTGTCGACACTGGTTTGAAAATAACCGATCATGAGACAGTAGGGATTAACGTTATTGAGAATAACTTAAATAATAGCGAAATTTTTGTGAAATTTAATTGCTGGAGGAAATATTCAAAACAGGCTGTTTCTCACCTTGTTGAAAGAAGCGTGGATTTTCTAATCGCGCCCGGTAGTTTAGATGAGTTCGCAGCTGTTCTTACAAATACTTTGAAAAACGTGTACAAATCGAAAAATTGAATAAAAATTTGTTTCTTTGAAGAACTCGAACAGCTGGTACAATTTGGATATTTTGCATCTTAAACGCAAGAGGGACAAAAGGTACATAAAATTTTGTAAATCTAATAGTGAAAATCATTGGAATAAGTACACAATTGCGCGGAATAAATGTTTACAACCCATTAAAAAACAGGATACAGAGGAAAATTGATAAGCATCAAAACAACAGCAATGAGTTTTGGACAATTTTGAAATCTTTATTAAAACCTAGCAATTGCAGACCGCGGTCCATAACTTTTGAAGGCACAATAGAACAGTCTGAGCAAGCAATTGCATCTAAGTTTAATGATTATTTCGTCAAAAAGTGTTTCATTGATCAATCAATCTATTGAATTGGTTGATGAACCTGATGAAATAAAGCAGCCAGTTAATAGTAATTGCCGATTTTAAGGTTTTCAGCCCATCACAATAGATGAACTTAGAAATATTTGCTTTTCACTAGGAAAATCGGGTGGAGTAGACAATGTTAATGATGTTAATGATTCAAGATTGCTTTTATGTCATTGGTCGCATTTTACTGGACCTTATTAATGAATCATTACAACTGAGCACGTGCCTGAAGTGTGGAAAGAATCGTTGGTTGTTCCGATTCAAAAAATTGCTGGAAAGATTAGAGCCGAAGAGTTTTGCCCTATCAACATGCTGCACACATCAGAGAAAATTTTAGAACTCTTTGTGAAAGGCCAGTTGCTAGAATATTAAAATAGTAATTCTTTGTTGATACCGGAACAAACAGGCTACCGGGAAGGCCATTCTTGTGGAACCGCGTTGAATTTAGTATTATCAAAATGGAAAGATAACTTAAAGAAATAAAGATACAATTGTTGCTGTTTTTTTTTTGGATCTGAAACGCGCTTTTGAAACAATTTCTAGGCCCTTGTTGTTGAAAACAATAAAGCGCTTTGGAATTTCGAGTACGTTAGTTTTGTTCATCAAAAGAAGCAGATTCGTTCCCGACGGCTTCTTGATGCGCCTCAAAATCCTCTTGTCTTCAGGTGGCATTAATTCAAAAACTTTGTCTTCAGGTGGCATTAATTCGGACCCGTTCACGTAGTTGTGAACTTGAAGCGCCGGTGAAGAGTAGAGAGGACGAGATTTGAAGAAATCCAACATTCTATTGCTTTATAGCGGCTAGCTATCGAAAGGCAACAAAAATGCATCACTTGATGGAACATCATTTTTTATTTGCATGATTATCGTAGCGGAAATAAGCCTTTCCAAAATAAACTTACAGAACGTTACTTAATTTTAAGCACTGTAATAGCACTGTTATTATAATCAATATTATAATAATATTTTTAACTTACGCTATAGACTCCGCGAACTTGGCTTCCTCTCTCTCTCTCTCTCTCTCTCTCTCTCTCTCTCTAATTTCGGTTGACCCAGAGCCCAGCCGTCAGAATTCTATCCATTTGGATCTTGTAATATTATTACTGGGAAAAACGCAAAAAACCTAATCCTACATAGTTCCTGCTATCTCGGCCACTATTATTTATTTAATTAATGAAACTTTACCAGGGTGTTTGGCATTCGTGTCTGGATGATAATATTTATAATAAATGTTGACTTATTTAATTAGATTTCATTGAATGAATTACTGCTTTTAAGGAATTTTATAATTATTTTTTCTTTTTCCGGATTATTAGCTAGTATTTCGTAAAGTTAACCATTGATTCCACAAGATTGTCTAGTTTATGCATATCCTCTGCAGTCTACTAGTAAATGATGTACTGTTATCTGAACTCCACAGTGGCTGCATACGGATGCGGACTTGTGGTTGATCAAGTGTATGTGGGTAATCCGGGTGTGTCCTATTCTAATCCGAGTAAGGACTCGTTGTTCTGAAGCGCATTTTCCATCATGGTATCTATCGGGTGTTTGCTTTATTCGAAGTCATTGGACCTGACTGTGGTGCCATTCCAATTCCCATGCTGACCAAATACGACTTTTTATTGCACGTATAATGTCTTGAGAAGGTGCAGGAACTTCGAGTTGGGGTTTAAACCTTCCTTGATTGGCCAGTTTATCAGCTGCTTCGTTGCCAGCAATACCACTGTGGCCCGGAATCCAGCTAAACGTGATATCTTGTTTCACTATGCTTTGTTCGATGAACTGTATCCATGGGTGTTTGGATTGACCCCCTTTTAGTGCATCAAGGCAACTAACGGAGTCAGTTAGAATAATAGTTTTTCCTGTTCTTTGAATTTTTGACACTGCTGTTTTTAACGCGAATGCTTCCGCTGAAAACACACTACATATGTCAGGCAAGCCCCAGCCACCCCCCCACAAACCACCCCCCGAGCTGGTGGCCCCCCATTAAAAACCCCCCCCCCAGAATGCCCCCCCCACCACCACCCAAAAGCCCCCCCCCAAACCCCAAAAACACTGGAACGCATTGAACACACAATGGAGCACACGATAAGATAATATGAAAACAATAAGCTTGAATACGCTAAGAAGAAGAAGATATGTCAGGCCAGCTATAACTGTTGTTTTTATTGTGCATAATTACTCCAGCACCTGTACAGTTGTTTTCTTTCGAGCCATCGGTGTATATTTGGTCATGGTCGCGGTAACGAGTGGTGATGATTTCATTGAACCTTGGTAGTACAATGTTCCTGTTCGTACCTGCTCTTATTTTACTCCTGAGATAATTATCGATTTTCGGGGCTGGTGTATACCATTCTAGACCTGCAGCTCTAAGTGCCCTACATACAGTAGGAAGACACCAACCAGATGTTTCCAAAAGAAATGCTTTGGCTTTGCTTTGGAGGCTTCTTCACTTTTCTCCATAAGACGGACAGAAAGCTGACATAGACGTTGAATGACTGATAGGCGGAAGGGGAGGCAGCCAGCCTCAGCCATTATAGAAATAGTGGGACTAGTTGCAAATGCGCCAGATGCCTGGCGCACTACGGCGTTGTAGGTAGGTCCTAGGATACGTTCCATTGCTTCGATGTTGGTGCTCGTGATTCCCAGGCCATAGAAAATTTTCGAAACGACCAGGGTCGATCCTATTCTCAACAAAGTCGACCGATTACTCCTTTTAAGGCGATGTCCGAGTATTCGTTAAATGTTTAGTCTACTCTTACAACTTTGTTTAGTTACTTCAAAGTGCTTTTGGAAGTTGAGATTAGAGTCAAAGTTGACCCCGATAATTTTCAGATTTCTCCCTTGTGGGATTGGAGTTTTATAGCACGCCGCGTTTTCGATGGCGAAGGTGACATATATGTAGGAGTTTAGATTTATTCGGAGCGATGGCAAAGCCAACTCTAGTTGCCCACTCGACCGCTGCTGAGACTGCTTTTCTAAGTACTCTACGGATAGTTCCATGATTGGTTCCTCTAGCAATTAGAATGACATCGTCTGCGTAGAGGAGCATTTCTACTTCAGTTGAAATGGTATCAAAAATTGGTTGCATAGCCACTAGGAATAGAGTTACCGATAAAATTGAACCTTGAGGCACTCCGTTTTTTGCTTTCCGGATACTTGAAAGTGAGTTGTTGGCCGCTACTTGGAAATACCTATCCGTACGGAAACTGGATAACATATTCATCATTCGTCCACAGATTCTCCAACCTGCCAATGTGCGTAGTATCTCGGGTCTATATGTTGAGTTGTAGGCTTTTGATATATCAAGGGAAGCAATTTCCACATGATCATTTTCTCCAAGACTGATAAGGGATTCCATCTTAGCGAGGTGTGAGTCAACACCCTTGCCAGCACGGAAGGCATATTGACGTGGGTCCAATTTACCTGTGGTCTCCAGTTCGGTGATTAGACGGTGGTTAACTATTTTTTCAAATAGTTTTCCCAGACAGCTGAGTAGTGTTATTGGCCTGTACCCTTCGGGTTTACTACGATCTGAGTTTTTGGAATATGAATTATTGTGCCGATTTGGAAAGTTGCCGGTATTCCATATCTGATTGAACAACTCCAAAAGCGAGACCTTTGCGGAGTAAGGTAGACGTTACAATAGAACATAGCTTATGTTATCGGCACCCATAGAAGATCCTCCACGTCGATTGATTAATTCCCACATTAATTCCTCGATGGTAAAATCTGCGTTGTAACGTTTATGAATGCTTGGTCGATTATTGTTGAAAGTTTTGTCTTTATCCATTTTATGTTTTTTGCGAAATTGTTTGGAATAGTATGTATCAGATGATTTCATTTGAAATACATCGGCCAATGCATTAGCAACCATTTGAGGATCGTTGGTGTGACCCGATGGGAGATTCAGCGAAATTGTGTTGCATTGTCTTTTCCCCTGGAGACGGTTAATGCTCTTCCATACTTGACTGGTTGAAGTTGTAGGGTTGATGCTTTCGACGAAATTCTCCCAACTTTTTTCTTTGGCTTCACGTATAGTTTTTCGACAGAGAGATCGCGCTTCCTGAAACATTTTCAAAGCAGTGCTTTTATGTGGGTTGTTGTCACTTAGCCGACGGAGAGCTCGTAGTTGTTTGCGCCTGTTTTTTATAGCTCTTTCTACTTCTTGGTTCCACCAGATGACAGCTTTTGGTCCTGTATTCCCTGTGGTTTTAGAGATACTGGATTCAGCCGCAGCAGTAACTTGGTTCGTGAATTCATCTACGGTCAGATTGGAGCCGGGACAAAGGGATCTACAAGTTAGCTGCTCATGTAGTTCCCAGTTTGCCTTTTCATAATTCCATTTTGTTCGACTTTTTGGCCCATTTACGTTGTTGTTGGTATCTATCAAAATAGGAAAATGATCGCTACTCGAGTAATCTAGCAATGTTTTCCAGTTGAAATTAGCTGCATGCGATGTTGAACAAATAGAAACATCAAGAGCCTGAGAGGATCCTGTTGCAGGGTCAAGGCGGGTATGGGAACCGCTGTTAAGGATAATCATGTCGTTTTTTAACCACTAGCTCTAGAATAGTTTTTCCGCGTCTTTTTGCTTCGTATGATGATTTTTGCATCCTGCTCCCCCAGGCGATGTGATGAGCGTTAAGGTCGCCTAGTAGAAGTATTGGTTTTGGAAGCTCCTCTATTAATTCATCTAACACCTTAGCCGCATTTTTATCCCTCGGTGGAAGGTATACTGAGGCGACTGTAATTTTCATTGGGGCATGTAGTTTTACAGCAATAGCTTGAATTTTGGTGCGGATATCAATTTTTTTAAAATGGGTTCCTTTTTTTATGGCCATTCCTGCACCTTGTCGGCCATGAGCAGAACATGAGCTCAGTAAAAGTTCATAATTATTTCCTAGAAAATTGGATCCTATTCTGGAGTTATCTGCATTTGTTTCTTGCAGGCATATAATGACTGGTTGGTAGTTTCTGGTCAAAATCTGAAGTTCGTGTAGGTTCGATCGGAGTCCACCTATGTTCCACTGAATTGCAAAGGATGATGTTTTTTTGTGAGATCCGGTGGTGATGAGTTCGGAGTCGTTAGTCGAAGCTTGTGAGGGTGATTGTTGTGTGATGTTTTTCTGGTTTGTTTCCAATTCGACAGAGTTCGACCACGGCGGTTCTGGATCGGTAGGAAAGATAGTGGCACTTGGTTGATGTAAAAGAGGAAAAGTTGATGCAATACTTGCCCGATATTGCGAATAAACCACGCCGACAGCCGCCAGAGGCTCGTCGGATTGCTCCGGGACATCTCTGGTCAGGGTCGGCGTGGGAGGCTCGCGCTTGGCGAATCGTGACGACTCCTACTTCTTGGTGAGTTGATGTTGACCTTGTGAACTACACATGATTGCGATACGTCACCGTTGAAACCAAGATTCGTTGGAGTTTTGGTGGAAATAGCCGATGTGGGAGACTGGTAGCTCATATATTCTGTGTTCCTGTGAAAACCCGTCATTACAGTTGAGGTTTCTGAATGTATTATTTGATTTTCTGTTCGTTGTAGTGTGGTGATTGACATTGCGCTGGTTGAACTGGCGTTAAGTGCTGCGTAAGTGGGTAAAAAAAGTGGAATTGACTTTTTCGGCAGATGGAGGAAAAGCATGAGATACTTGCCCGGGGTAGCGGACAGACCGCCGACAGCCGCCAGAGGTTCATCGGATTGCTCCGGGACACCCTTGGTCAGGGTCGGCGTGGGAGGTCTTGCGCTTGGGGATCGTGATGTACGAAGAAGGTCATCTCACTGGTTGATGCTTTAATGTTGAAGTTGTAGATTTTGTCATATTCTTCAGCGTTAGAGCAGGATACTTTAGTGATATGGAAACCGAGTTGGAAGTTTGTTGATTAACGGGTTGATGGGAGGCGTTTCGGATCTCCCCACTATGCAGGCTCGCGTCCTCTAGTGTCGTTCGCGTGGTATCCAATCGTTGTCCGGAATCGAAGTCAATTTGGTAGCTGATTTCAGAAATGTTCTGGCGTGGTAGTGGATATCGTTCTTCAGTATTGTTGTCATTGTTCGTAGCGGGGTTGTTTTCATCGGTGATCAAGAGTTTTTTCCTATACAGTTTTAAGTCCATTGTTTGTTTCTGTTGTCAGTGGATGTGCTACTTGTGTCAGGTTGCGTCGAAGTTCGTTTACCCCGATTTTGAGTTTCGGTGGGCGATATCTCAATATGTCGCTTTCCACTTCTACTACGGGTTTGAATACAATACTCAGGTTTATTTTTTTGGCGCTTATGGGATGGTGGAGAGAGAAAATGTTTGTCTTTACGAGATTTTCTGTCATTGGAGTTTGACGATAATGCTGGCAGGTTCTCAGGAGTATATGGTACTTTTTGCGATGTAGACGTTTGTTGACAGGTTGGATTTTCACTAATGGCTGTGGGTTGGTTGGGGGGGAAAAAAAAAAATTTGATTTCAACAACTTTTTAATGGCAGCTAGCTCCTGTACTAGAGTGGTTACTTGTTTTTGAAGTGTGGATATTAACTGATCTTTGGCAGCCAGTTCCATTTGTATTTGCTCATGAACAACTCCACTAAATGTTTTATTTTTGTTTCCTTCAGCGGAAATACGCCGTGCTTCAGCGAAAGATATACGATGATCGACTTTAATTTTAACAATTTGATCCTCTTCTTTGTATTTTGGACATTCGCGTGATGTCACTTTATGTCCAGATTTACAGTGAAAGCACTGAGGGCGATTGTTACATTGATCTCCCTCGGGTCGAAAAAAAAAAAAAAAAAAAAAAAAGCAGATTTCGGTTTGTTGGCAGAATTTTCTTGAGTGCCCGTAAAAGCCGCAGTTGAAACACATCATAGGTGTAGGGTAATATACTCGAACTTGAATGCGCAGTAGGCCAAAGTAGACGTAGTCAGGAACGATAGTTCCATGAAAAGACAATACTACTCAGAAGGGTATTCCGAAGAGTTCCATCAATTCGTTTTTTGATTCTGCGCACTGTGTGCACGCCTTGCGAGGCTAAGTGCTGCTGGTTGCCTTTTACATCTTTGTTGATGGTATCTGGGTCGTATACTACACCTTGTACTGTGTTGAGAGTTGGGTGTGGGGCAATCTCAATCAATGTGCCGTCTGTTAGTTTTGTCATTTTGATGAGCTTTTCGACGGTGTTTTTGGAGCTTGTGCGTAGGAGATAACGCGATCCACGGCCTTCGCGGACTGCATTTATTTTTCTAGCTTCTACCACGCCAATTTCCAGCTCGATCGAGGTTCCGACTATGAAAGGATCCCGTAATGCAGCATCTCGTTTCCTAGCATTGTTAGGAGTGGTTTCCCTTTAATTGTTAGATGTAGTTTCACTTGGTTTTCGACACAACACTAACACCATTACATCACCCAAATCGTTTGGATCAAGCATCCAATCTAAAGGGTGTCCACGATGAAATTGCCACACACAAAATTGATTCGCAAAATTCGAGTTTTCATCCGATTGCCATCAAATTTTCAGGGATTGAGAAATAACTATTAAACTTCATTTTACCATTTTACTCGTATTTTATTTACAGTCCATACGCAAATGCCCGCACCTTGGCCTTAACCCCGGCCATGAGATTCTGCACAACCTGTGAATCAACCGTTTTTTGCATGTAAACCCATACTTTCTTCAGTTCCTCGACTGTTTTCACTACCTTAGGTCGTTTAAGAAGGTGCTGCTTCATAATCGCCCAGTACTTCTCGATGGGGCGGAGCTCCGGAGTGTTGGGAGGGTTGAAAATTTTCAGCACGAAATTGACCTTATTGTCCGCATACCACTTCAGAACGTCCTTGGAGTAGTGGCATGAGGCCAAATCCGGCCAGAAGATTGTTGGGACGTTGTGGGCCTTCAGGAGAGGAAGCAGCCGCTTCTGGAGGCACTCTTTTATGTACACCTGTCCGTTCATCGTGTCCTGGGTCACGAAAGGTGCACTCCGCTTCCCGCACGTGCAGATGGCTTGCCAAACCAGGAATTTCTTCGCAAATTTAGACATCTTCTGAGTGCGGACATGCTCCGGAACGCTGAACTTATCCTTGGCCGTGAAAAACAGGTTGCCGGGGATCTGTTTGAAGTCGGCCTTCACATATGTTTCGTCATCCATGATGCAGCATTCAACTTTCGTCAGCATGTTGAGGTACAACTTCCTGGTACGGGTTTTGGCGAACTTGTTCTGCTTCTCGTCACGATTAGAGGCCTTTTGTACCTTGAACGTTCGAAGCTCAGCCTTAGTTTTGGCCTTCTGGACAAAACATCGGCTTAGGTGCAGCTTCTTAGCCACATCCCGAACGGAGGCGTTCGGATTTCGGTTGAAGGCCCCAACTACGCGGTTGTGATTTTTGGTGTTGTACGGAATACTTTTTCCTTCACTTCTGGGCTTCCGATCGGTGGTCAACCGTTCCTCGAACCGCTTAATCACTCGCGACACCGTGGAATTCGCGATTCCCAACGTTTTAGCGATGGAACGATGCGAGAGATCCTTGTTCTCGTGATGAATGCGCAAGATTTTATCACGCACGAGCTGTTCTTTCGACTCCATTTCCGCGACTTCACAGGACTTTAAAACTTGCAGGATGTAAATAATGCACTATGAACTAAATCCGCCCAAATTTTCATTAAATTCTACCCAACGGTTAAAAAGTTAAAGCAATTTCATAGTGTGACAATTTCATCGTGGACACCCTTTATCTCTTTTGTACTGCTCTTTTGTGTGCTTTTTGCTTCCGATTTTCAATTTTTTTATTTGTTTATTATTGGTTGGTTTGAACTATCTTTTCGCCTTATTTTTTTAAGTGGCACTCGTTCAAATATTATTTCAAACAATAATTTATAAAAAAACCTCAACAGAAGTCTCAATATTTGCTTCGTTCTTAAAAATGGTTTGCCAATCAATTCTGTTAAGTTTGTGTCTCATGATATCAAAATTTCGCTAAATTATATTGGAAGACTTCTTCATATTTGAAGTCGTTGGGTCTTTTGTATTCGTGAACAAATAAAGAGAACTCAATTGCTGTGTGAAAAGCTTCATTTTTCAATAAAAGAAACATTGATTCAGCTACACCGAGATCTTCGGCAATATTTTTCAATAAAAAATCTAATTAGTCAACTTATTGCTACATTGAATGTGAAAGTTCGACTGGCAACCCGTTTTTCCCTTACCAATAAAAACAAATCTGTGGCGCTATCTGTTATTGCTTCTTGATATCTTGAGGGAAGCCATATTTTTACACTAGTAAATGAGGTGAAGTCGAACGTCTGTCTGCGATATTACCATCGGTCATAAAAGTTTAGCTTGTAGCTCCACCACAAGTAATATTTATTCCTTTCCCGTTTTCTCGCTTGTGAGTTTTTCCAATTCAAAGTCCAACCCTGTCCCTCTCAAAAAAATTCACACGCTCATGTTGTTTGTTGGTCACTCACCTGTGAACTTTTGATTAATGGTCGTTAAGGTAACCCACAGAGGGTCGTTTGTCAAAAATCGTTTTTTTTTGCATCCGTGCCCGCTTCTCGCTTAGTGTTAGCATCCTGTTGCTTGGCCTAAATTCGGCCTTTCCAAGTCTTCACATGGAGTTAGAAGTGCGCGACGTATTCTTAAAATTAAAGTTGCAAACAAAAAATGAAATTGATAATGCTCATGAATCTCTGGCTTTCTCAATAAGTAGAGCAAAAGCTGCTTCAAAGCATAGCATAACATAGCATAAACCAGGTTGCACAATAGCGTAGGTGGTACAGGCTCTGAACTGTTGTTAAGATGGAGACGCGCCGTTATCGGTTGCTGTTAGATAGTGATTTGTGATGAATCTCTACCTCTTAGATAAAGGCTGTGTCCCCTTCCAACAGACCAGAGCTGTCCTGGCCACGTACTTGCAACTGGTGGGAATAAGGAAGGAATGTTAGTCTGGCACTTACTTAGGAGAGATGCGGAGAACTCCACGACCCCTCATAAGTGTCTCGGGAAAGGTGGAATGAGCAAGAGCTGCTTCAGTGCCAAAATGCGAGGTTAAATTCGATTCAGTTCTAATGCCCTGAGGAACAAACATTTTGAAAAAAATGTGTCAAAATTAGATCCGAGTTCCAAACCTTTCTGGAAACTCTCTAAAATCTTTAAAAAAAACCTCAAAAGCCTATACCAAAAAGCACTTAAGGAAGGTGATAAAATTTTGCTAACAAATGCGGAAAAAGCTCAAAAACTTGTTAGGCAGTTTGAGAGCTCCCAAAATTTTTTTTTGGTTTTTAAAATTTCTATGAGGATCAAGTTTCCAGGGGTTACTTAAAAATTTCTCCCCAGAAAAAAATTTTGGATGATTCTGGGGAAACTGATTTGGATGAAGTAAAAATTTTAACTAAAAAATTTCAAAATATGAATATGATGGAATTTTCCATATCCTCATCAAAAAACTCCCTGAGAGCTGCAAAATGGTGAGTAGACAACTGGGATGGAGCGTACGTCCCCGCAACATAGCACTGGTCCTCACAAGTTCCTACCTCATGCTTCCACGGGTCAAGAGATGACAAAGACCGCCAGCTAAGGGTTGCGTACTTAGCTGGTAGTGCAGCCTGGGCACTGTTGTCCTTCTGACTTCAGCTAGATTGAGGAGGTGCGTTCCGAGCGTCTGTCCACCAAGGAGGTGCAGCTCAAACAGCTCCTGGCATCCAGCGGTTGAGTAATAAACGCTGTATCGCGTCAGCTATACCTTAGGAAGCAGTTCCACCAACGCGATGTAGGAAGGTGGCATGCTGAAATCTTACCCTACCACAAAAAATGGAAGTATTCTTTATACGGTGTATAATTTCAGATCATCTATGGAATTCCCAAGTGTTGTTTAATAATTTTAATTTTTTTGTTTCCTTCGTGGCAATGATAATGCAAGTACGTCTACAATTGCAGCTGGACATCAGTCTACAGACATGCAGACAGTACAAATATAATTGTTACTATCATTTTATATTATAACATCCCTTCACAATAT
Source organism: Aedes koreicus (assembly GCA_024533555.2). NCBI lineage: Eukaryota > Metazoa > Arthropoda > Insecta > Diptera > Culicidae > Aedes > Aedes koreicus. The sequence continues at coordinate 428,373 of JAHHFK020004766.1, read as the reverse complement.
TTTTAAAGCTATTTTCAGGTTCGCATTTATGCATCGTCGTAAGTTTTAGCCGACCTAACCCACGATATGTATTTGAAAAGATAGGATGGTTTTTGACGTTTTTGTTTAGAAAGGATCATACGACAAATTCTACTAAATAAAATTTCAAGAAAAGTTTAATAATTCAAAAACTAAAATTGTTTATGATCTCTCATTTTCTATTGCACAGATATAAAGAATTATTTATGGGCCCAGTAGAAAGCAAGAGTTATCGGAGAATTCAAATTTCATTTTTCTTTTTCTCTCTGTTTTTTTTTCTTTTTTGTGGATTTATTAAGCTTCCGTTTTTGGGCAGTAATCATAATCATATGAAAGTTATTTCGGCTAATTGTTTGCTTAAATTTTCTTTGCTATTCTGCTTGGCTGCCCGGTGATCAACTTTCTTTCATTATACCACTTTGGAAATTTTCGCCATTTCAGAGTTTCAATCATCTAACATCACAGCAGAAAAGACAAATAGGTGCATTTAATTTTTATGTGTATACTATTACAACATCGTATTGTTTTCATCATATCATCATTATATATATTAGTATATCATATTGAAAATATTTACTAAAAGATTAATAATAATAATTAAATTTCATTTGCTTCAAGTTTACAAGGAAATTGATTCCAGATAGTATGTACAGATATTTTATTTCATTGTATGTAAAGGTGTTTTTCTATGAATTTAAATCATTGAATATTATTAAAATTAATAAATGCTCTTCAATTCTGCTGATTATGTATATCTATATGTCATGAATAAATACATATTTTTTTGATTCATGTATAATTAAATGGTTTATATTTTATTTAGTTGCAATAAGACCTTCACATTCCAGAGTTATATTCATCTGCCACTGATTGAGCTGTAAAGATGCACCAAGCTGCATATGATTATCATATGCCTATTATTACAATTTTAACTATTTCATCATATTATTTTATTTATAACCATATTTAAATTACAGGATGACGAATTCCAACCATGGCATATTTTAATTAAATATTATAGTATATTTCATTGCTCTATTACATACTACATTTATTGCATATTATGACATATTATGTACATTATATATAATAAATACTGGGTTGGGAAGAAGCATCAGGGTATCATTCAAGCTGAAATTGGACGATGGTTTGATTGACTGCCTGAGTCTAGGAGGGAACGAGCATTATCATTTTCTTTATCCTACCGATTCGATTGCGATCCTGCGAATTCTACTCCAACAGTTTCAGTGAGAGTGACGCGCCCTTCTTAACAAGCCATCCTGTTGAAAGCTTAATAAGTATTGCGAATTGGGTTATTCGAATTGTTGGATCGTATCGTTGGAAGGAGATTCTTAATTTCCCGTGGATTTCGCGTGAGTGTCTCTGCTTACGGGTCCACCCCTCCGTTTTTGGCCCTTCATACAGCGATATTGTGAATTCAGATCGGTGGCTCAATTTGATCTTGCTATTAAGTGGAGCTGCATCCAAGCCAAGGGCATGAAGGGATGGTGGCTACCATACATACATACATACAACACTTAGTTTTCATGTTTCATTTTAGTTAATCTGCAGTGACAAAAAGCATATTTTGTTACAGCAGAGTTTATTTCACGTATAAGAGATACTAGATATTTCATTGGTGTTGCTCAAATGGTTTGCCAAGACCATTCAAAACAAACATTGGAGTTAGTCGTGACCTGTTTGTCTTTGTAAACTTGCAGCTAAGTAAACTTTATCATGCCGTTGCATACTTAATATTTTCCAGTGTATGTGATATTTATTTTTTATTTATTTGACGTCAATCATGTGTAGACCTTTAGTTACAGTTATTTACATGTTTTGTCACTCTTAAATCTATATAAATATATTTGTTACAGTATTAAGCTTACATTCTAGTACATTTATGAGCAGCTCTTTATCAAATATCATTAAAGTATTGCTTCAATTTATATTTTGTCGTTGTGAAGTCAACGTTTTCGCAATGCATATTGTATGTTGCCATCATTCGATTTAAAGGCCCAAATTTAGCATAATTTGTACGATAGTGGCTTGTAATAAAACATTTCGATTTCGTAGTTGTCGACTTGGAATATAAAAATTAAGTTTTGATAAAAGTTCTTCATAATCAATACGAAGCGAAACGATATCGTTTACAACTGAGACTATTGCGAATTCTCGACGTTCTTTTAATGTTTTTATGCTGATGAGCATACAACGAGCTTTATAAGATGGTAAAGGAAATCTTGTCCAACCTAATTTTCGAAGGGCAAACAGTATAAATTGCTTTTGAACTGATTCTATTCGTTGTTCGTGCGTGACTGAAAAAGGTGACCATACTACGCTACAATACTCAAGTATTGACCTCACATATGCAACGTATAATGTTTTTATTGTGTATGGGTCATGAAAGTTGTAACTAAATCGTTTTATAAATCCTAGCATGCTACTTGCTTTACTGATTATTGTGTTATAGTGGTCAATGAATGTTAGTTTCTTATCTAAAATAACACCTAAATCCTAAACCTAAAATTTCAACTGCCTGATTTCCTAGCAAGATTGTACAGTCTAGTGTATTCCGCTTTCTACTAAATGATATTGATTTACATTTTTGGACGTTAAGCTGCAAAAGGCTTTTTTTGCACCAATTATAAAATAGGAGTACGTCGTTTTTGAATAGTCTTATATCTTCCTTGTTTTTTATTTCTAAAAATATCTTTAAATCATCGGCATAAATAAGAATTTTTACGTTTTTTAAAATGAGGGAAATATCGTTTACAAATAGTATAAACAAAAGAGGGCCGAGATGGGAACCTTGAGGAACTCCTGAAGTAACTCGAATAGGATTTGAAGTCTTGCCTTTAAATCTGACTATTTGTTGTCGATCAGTAAGATAAGACTCGAGCCATTTAAGAAAATTTAGCTCAATACCCATTTTTTGCAGTTTGAATAGAAGCATGGGTATATCAATGTGATCAAATGCCTTGCTGAAGTTTGTATATAAAGCTTTAACATGGTTTCCGTTGTCCATTGCAACCAGCGAATAGTTAACGAATTCGAGTAAATTTGTATTAGTTGAGCGTCCTTTGAAGAATCCATGTTGCAAGGTAGAGATTTTATTTTTAATTTGACAAAATAGTTTTTTATTAATGATCGCTTCAAAAAGTTTTGGAATGCAAGAGATAATAGCAATACCGCGATAATTTCGTATGTCAGATTTTTTGCCACATTTAAAAATAGGAACTAGATAGGAACTTTTCCACGAGTTGGGAAAAATACCGGATTTGATCGACATATTGAAAAGCCAAAACAAGGGAGTTGTAAGCTCCGAAGCTAAGTTTTTCAGAAAAATGGGGGGAATCCCATCGGGCCCACATCCTTTGGAGACATCTAGTTTTTTCAATGCTTATTTTATGTCATGCACATTTATATTGTTTACACTAATATCTCCACTAAATTCTGGAAAGAAACCGAAATATTTGCGATCACGATCTGCTTCAGAAAATGTGGTATATATATCTTGGAAGAAAGTTGCAAATAGATTGCAAATTGGATTTAATCTCTAACTCGGTTTTTGAGTTATACTCATCAAACGCAATATTAACGGCTTGATTTGACTGGTCGCAAATATTCAAATAATTTACCAGATTCTCGTTGCTACTATTTCTTTTGTATACTTTATGTGCTTTTTGCTTGCGGTTTTTCAATTTTTTTATTTGTTCATTATACCAAACTGGGTTTATTGAATAACTTTGTCTCCTTATTCTTTTCAATGGTACATGTTCAACTATAATTTCGAATAATAATTTGTAAAATGCATCAACAGAAGATTCGACATTTTCCTCGTTTCTAAAAATCGTTTGCCAATTAATAATACTTAGCCTATGCTTAATACTGTCAAAGATTGCCAAGTGATATTGAAAGACCTCTTCATATTCGCTGTCGTCGGGTTTTTGGTATTGGTGAATAAATAAGGAAAACTCAATTGCTGTGTGAAATGCTTCATTTTTCCATAATGGAATAAGAGATTCGGTCACACAGAAGTCTTCTTGAATATTTGTCAAGAAAAAATCTAAATAGCAATTTTGCTGATTTTTTACATGATTTATTTGATTGAGCCCTAAACTGGCAGTTTTGTCAAATATAAACTGCAGTGTTTCATTTTCCCCAACGACTGGAAGTAAGATACTTTCATTGTCTGTGTCTGGAAAGAAATCAATACTACGTTGATTAAAATCCCCGTATATGTGAATTTTCACTTCTGGGGTAAGATTGGCCGAAATTTCATCGGCAACATTACAAATACGTGTGTTTCCCCCGACATATGCACTTTTACCCAAACATGTTCGAAATCCTTAGTTTTTTCGGCGGTGATGATTTCTGAATTGAAATTTGTGGAAATGGCAATTAGTACACCCCCTCCTGATTTCTTTTCAGACTGATGAAAGTTACGGTCATCTCTAAAAACATTGTAATTATTGAATTATGGAGAGTGTGAGCTGTTTAGTGGAATACCTGTAACTAGAAAATAAGAAGAATGGTTAGTAATTTCCATTTAATTCCAACTACCTTTATTGCTTATCTTGACAGATACGCGTATTTCGTCTACAATGTGCAGACTTCTTCAGTGTCGTGTACTAATACTCGACTGAAAGAAAACCTTCGCCACCTGCCGTATTTATCCTATTTTCTAAATACAAACACTTGTACCTACAGCTAACATTTCTTGTACCTAACCTATCCTGAGTCCAAAACAAATATTATGCTTGATATCTACCTCGCCTTTTCTTTATACCCAACCTGATTATACCGTAGCAGCGGGTGTTCCACTGCGTCGGTTTTGATGTCGTTTGGGTATTAAGTTAAAGAGCCATGTGTACCCGTTACCTTGGTCTTTGTTTAGTAGATTTGTGTTTTGTTGTTTGTTAATTTCTAAGCTTTCTGCGACGACTAATTTCAGGGTGTAGAGGTAGTCCGTAAGATTGTGATGTCATTCGTCGTTATGTCGTGATTTTCCGTAAAGATGTGTTCTGCAACTGTCGATTTGAAGTTATGTGAAATTCCTTTGTCAGTCTGTTTGACAGCCTTTGTCACCTCCGCTAGATGCTCTTTGAACCTTGTTGCCAAGGTTCTCTTTGTTTGACCTACATACATTTTGCTGCAGTGTTTACACTTAATTTTGTATACCCCTGCTCTGCCTAATACATCTATTGAATCTTTGGTGGAGCCTAACGACGATGCCAATTGGTTGTTCCTGCTAGAGAAAACTAAGTCCAAGCCAAATTCCCTAAGTTGAGTTTTTAGCTTTTGTGTAATATCTTTATCGAAGGGGACAGACACACGTTTCAGGGGTTCAGGTGAATCGGAAAGGGTTGTTTGTGATTTCCTATGAAGAAGTTTTTCCTTTTTTGGATGATTGCTTGAATTGTCCTCTTTTCGTAACCATTGAGTCTAGCAGTTTCGAAGATATATGCTAATTCTTTGGCTTTTCCGGTTTATTGAGGGGAAGGGTCAACATTCGGTGGATCATGTGGTGGAAAGTGGCCATTTTATGTTGAAAAGAGTGGTTTGAAGTGTAAGGGATGACTCTTTGGGTGTTTGTGGGTTTTCTGAAAATTTCAAACTCTAAAGACGACGATGACAATGATTCTCTAACTACCAGAAGGTCGAGGAATGCAAGTTTCCCATCCTTTTCTATTTCATAAGTGAACTTGATGTCTTTATGAAGATTGTTGATTGCTTGAAGAATTAAGGGGAGATCATCTTGTTTAACTACGGCAAAGATGTCGTCGACGTATCTCCACCAGCGGAGTTGGAAGTAATCCTTCCGTTTTAAGAATGGTTTCTAGATTTGCCATAAACAGTTCACAGAGGAATGGGGATAGAGGGTTTCCCATGGGGGCTCCTTTTGAGTTGTTAAACAACTAAAAGGAGCCCCCATGGGAAGCCCCTCTATCCCATCCTCTCGGCCTCTGTGCGGAAGGATTACTTTCAACTTGCACTGGGGGACTCGTCGCGCATCTTTTGTATTATACAGATGATCTTCCGTTATCGTCAAGCAATCAACAATCTTCATAAAGTTGCATCAAGTTCACTTATGAAGTAGGGAGAAATTGCATTCCTCGGCCTTCTGGTAGTTGAGCATTCCATTGTCATCATCGTCTTTTAGAGTTTGAAATTTTCAGAAAACCCACAAACACCCAAAAGAGTCATCCCTTACGCTTCAAACCACTCTTTTCAACATAAAATGGCCACTTTCCACTGCATGATCCACCGAATGTTGACCCTTCCCCTCAACCTCGAGCCGGAAAAACAGCATATATCTTCGAAACTGCTAGACTCAATGGTTACGAGAAGAGGACAATTCAAACCATCACAAAAAGGAAAAACTTCTTCATGAAATCACAAACAACCCCTTTTTCCGGTCACCCTGAAACATGTGTGTATCCCCTTCGATAAGATATTACACAAAAACTAAAAACTTAGAGGTTTAACTTGGACCTTAGTTTTCTCTAGCGAGAACAACCAATTGTATCGTCGTTAGGCTTACCAAGATTCAATAGATGTATTTGGCACGGGCGGGAACATACAAAATTGAAAGTGTAAACACTGCAGCCGACATGTATGTAGGTCAAACAAAGAGAACCTTGGCAACAAGGTTCAAAAAACATCTAGCGGAAATTGACAAAACTGTCAAACAGACTGAAAAAAATTTCACATAACTTCAAATCGACAGTTACAGAACACATCTTTACGGAAAATCACGACACTTAGCGACGAATGACATCACAATCTTACGGACTACCTCTACACCCTGGAAATTGAGTCGTCGCAGGGGGAGTGATAGGTGAACCCCCCCCAAAACCGCAAATCTACTAAACAGAAGACCAAGCTTCAAAGCATAGCATAACATAGCATAAACCAGGTTGCACAATAGCGTAGGTGGTACAGGCTCTGAACTGTTGTTAAGATGGAGACGCGCCGTTATCGGTTGCTGTTAGATAGTGATTTGTGATGAATCTCTACCTCTTAGATAAAGGCTGTGTCCCCTTCCAACAGACCAGAGCTGTCCTGGCCACGTACTTGCAACTGGTGGGAATAAGGAAGGAATGTTAGTCTGGCACTTACTTAGGAGAGATGCGGAGAACTCCACGACCCCTCATAAGTGTCTCGGGAAAGGTGGAATGAGCAAGAGCTGCTTCAGTGCCAAAATGCGAGGTTAAATTCGATTCAGTTCTAATGCCCTGAGGAACAAACATTTTGAAAAAAATGTGTCAAAATTAGATCCGAGTTCCAAACCTTTCTGGAAACTCTCTAAAATCTTTAAAAAAAAACCTCAAAAGCCTATACCAGCGCTTAAGGAAGCTGATAAAATTTTGCTCACAAATGCGGAAAAAGCTCAAAAACTTGTTAAGCAGTTTGAGAGCTCCCATAATTTCAGTTTGGGTCTTACAAGTCGTATTGAGGATCAGGTTTCCAGGGAGTATCTGAATATTTTCTATATTGAATATCTAACAAATGTTTTCATCTGGCTTACTTTCCAGATAAATGGAAAAGTGCAAAATCGTACCTATTTTGAAGCCAGACAAAAATCCGACTGAAGCTTTTAGCTACCGACCAATCAGTTTGCTTTCTTTAATAAGTAAGCTTTTTAAAAAAAATATTTTGAATAGAATGGTGCTTCACATCAATACAAACTCAATTTTTGCTGATGAACAGTTTGGATTTCGCCATGGGCATTCAACTACGCACCAACTTTTGAGAGTTACAAATTTCATTTGTTCAAACAAAGCTGAAGGCCGCTTCACTGGAGTTGCTCTTCTAGACATTGATGCGAAACTGAAAAGGTTCAATTTTCCGCTCTATATGATGAAATTAGTTCAAAATTACTTAACTGATAAAACTTTGCAAGTAAATTATCAGAATTCTAAATCTGATCATTTGCCTGTTAGAGCTGGAATTCCCCAGGGTGGCATTCTTGGGCCAATACTATGTAACATTTTCACTTCAGATCTCTCTGATTTTTCTCAGGGCTGTCAGAAATCTTGCTTTGCTGATGACAGAGGCATTTCCGCTAAAAGGTCGGTATCGAGTTCGAAAGAAATTTCTTTTTCTATCTCAATCCCATGTTAAATTCCGTTTACTGAAACGGAAAAGTAAAGAATTGAAAAGAAATTTCTGCCGCAGTATCCACCTGAAAAGAACGAAAAAGAAAATTGGAATTTGTAAGGTTTCCACGCAAACTAATGGGAGTTGTCACTTTTACTTTCGGAAAAATATTCCGCTCGATTATTCCGTAAGTGAAGGTGACATTTCGTTCCATGCAGATCAATTGTCAAAATTCCGCTTGTTAATATAAAACAAAATTCCGTAACCTCTCTACTTTTTAAGTCGATACTAGCCTAAAGAAAAAAGTCTTCGTGTTATATCCAGGAGGCTACAAAAAAGCTCAGACATATTTACAGATTATTTTCAAAAAATGGAAGATTTCTCCTAATGCTTCCAAAACTCAACTTATAATATTTCCACACAAGCCTAGAGCTGTATTTTTGAAACCAAGTAATAGTCATATGGTCACTATGAACGGAGTTCCAAATTTTTGGTCAAATCAAGTAAAATATCTTGGACTGATACCTGATCAAAAACTAACTTTTAAAGATCACAAGGCGGGCATTCAAGTCAAATGTAATAAAGATATAAAATGTTTATATCCTCTTATGTCCAGAAAATCTAAACTTTGTTTGAAAAACATACTTCTAATATTCAAACATATTTTTTGACCGGCAATGCTTAATGCAATCTTCAATTGCAATGATCAATTCACTCTACAGATAAGAACTAGTTTTAAGAAATCAACAGTTATTCTTATAGTGAATAGACAAGGTAAATATAATATTAACACTATTAGATATAAATGATAGTATATAAGGATGAAATGTTAATTACTTTGCAGAAGCACCTACAATAATATATGAATGTTAAATAATGTAAAATTTGGAATAAATACAGAGTTAAAAAAAAAGGTTAAAACTTTAATTTCTGTAACTAGAAAATTAGAAGAAAGATTAGTAATTTCCATTTCCATTTATTGCTTATCTTGACAGATACGCGTATTTGGTCTATAATGTGGAGACTTCTTCAGTGTCGTGTACTAATAGTTCTCGACTTGACACAGAAGACACTCGACACGACTCGTTCCATTCCAATTATTTCGAAATTTCTTTGAGAATCGTTCCAATATTTGCACCACTCGCACCGCAGTGTGACATTCCAATCACTTTCCTAGTTCAGTCGCCCATCGGAAACAATCCATTTCGTCACAATAATTTAGAAGAATCGTAAAATAAACATTTTGCGCTTCAGAATGTCGTTCTCGAAGAAAAACACATTCGCTACTTACCATCCACCCCCCCGATTTTCTTGCTGGGTCAGAATGCGATGCAGGCCAATTTTTTCTTCGCAGCAGGACCCATTCAGGTTGAAATGTGAGCATCGTTTATTCCGTTGTGTAATTTAACTCACATATTTGGCAATCTGTTTGACAGCTAAACATCTGCCAGCGGAGATGATTTAGCGCCTTCCAAAAGCAAACAATTGCACCAACAGCTGTTTCCTACTTGATCATTGTGAGCAAACAGGATTTATGATAAATTCCACCCACTGACGGCCTGTTCCTGAGCTGGATGGAATAGTTTTCATCCTGTGAACGGGCGGCTCATTGTTTATGGCTTGTTGAGCTGTCTGTTTTATTGGCCGCCACCACCCAAGTATTCGCGGAGTTGTACGGTCATTGCGTTAGACCCAACAACAATCGACTATATTCATCTTCCCGCTGTGAGTCGGAGGCGGTAAACAGAGGCCCAGGCCAGGATGATTATTGTCTTTTTCCTCGGGAAAAGTCGAACAAAGCATGCCGTTTCGGTGATTTTTCGCTCGGGTAGGTTGTAACGGCTAACCGACTAACAACCGGACAACTGCTCGACGATGTAGGTTGACGTAATAATCCAAAGTTGTACGGCGAGAGTATCGTTTTCATGTGCTAAAATAGGAAAAAAAATCGTGAAACCTGGGCGGTTAATTCAAATGGAAAAAGACAGTGGTTTTCATTTTGGAAGGCGAAGGCGTGTGATTTCGCGCGCGCCCGCGCTTTTCTGACATTGGACGGTTAGTTTTCGCAGTCGGTTTGAATTAATCCTAATGGGACACAAAGCGAGGGTGTTTTATTTTAATTCAGAGGCATCGTGGGTTCATGGTTTTGGGACATGCATGGTTTCAAATATTTGTAAACCTTGAAAAAGCTGAAAACATTGTATGTTAATTTAATGTTTCAATTTAGGTTATTTTTTCTATTGAGGGACAGTCTCGAGTTCAAATTACGTAAAACTAGAAATTTATGTTCACGATTGATAAGTGACTAAACTTTGTAGTTTTCATAATTGTCTCAATGTTAATTAATTATGTGTTTTTCGTTTTTACGTTTACCAGAATTGCGGCCTTAAATCAGGCACGTTCGTTCGGTTCGAAAAGAAAATGCAAGCGGAAAAGTAGTCTTAAGTTCACTGAATGTTGCAGTTGTGTTTGAGACAAGGCATTTTTTTAATAACGTTTGAGTGCCGTTTTTGACCAATTTAGACAGTACATTAAGGATGTTGATGGGGCCACTCACCAAGTTTAATGGTGGTTTTTCATTGAAAAGACGAGGTATTTTTTAATGTTTGTGGTTTTCTGCAGCGCAAAATAATGATTATTTTTTAAATATAAAAATTGTCGGCTTGGCAATGTTCATTATATTCGGCAACCAATTTTGAAATTTCACATTCAGTGTGGCGAACCAGCTCAGGAGGCTGAAAGCCACATAAATAAAGAAATAAAAAAAAAACAAAAAATTTAAATTCAGTAAATTTTCCCATCAAAACACTTCACTGAATACATTCATATGACAACTTGGTCCATAAGCTTTAGCTAAATTACAACTAGTGAGCTTTCATGTTATGGCATTTTTGTCTTCAAATAAATCAAATGAAGTTATTTAACAGTTAGTTTAAATTGAACAATAGCCATATAAAACAGAGCCTGCTGTCAATAGATTACAACATTCACTTGAAAACTTTGACGTTTGCTTAAAACACTTTCAAACATTTATGGATATGTCTGGCTATAGTGGACTTAATAAATCCAAGTAGACGAAGAGGAAACCGATCCGTGTGTCCGTGATAAGGATTTAGGGATAAGGGGCTGTTCATAAACCACGTAGACTTTTCTGGTGGAAGGGGGGGGGGGGGTCTGACTAAGGTCTACGTTCCATAGAAAATTTCAAAAAAATGTATGGAGAAAAGTCTACGAGGCACAGTGATCGGAAAAAACTTTTTTCACGGCGAAATTAATAACTCCTAAGGGTTACGTTTCCGAATCATGGTGTCTTCAACAAAATTGTACCTGTTCGACCGCCTACGTCGAACTTTGAATTTTTTTGACATTACTACGCACCAGTCTACTTTGACCATCGCAATCATGCAGTGTAGATAATGCAGCCGAAATGGAAGGTACGCAGCCTACTGCAAACGGTTCGTGGCGGAAGAAAACAAACGCATCCATCTCCAGCGAAAGGACTAGAAATTTGATCGTCGCGGTGTTAACTACGCATTTTGTAAAATGTAACGGTAGACAAAATAAACGTGAAGATATAGAGACAAGTGAACTCAACTGTTACCGTTATGTTACCGAAAGCCGATCAGGGCGGTGATAGAGTGGCCTTTCAGGGCAATTGTTGAATGCCTTTCAGGGCATAATTGCAGGGCGAACTCTCAGTAATGCCTTGTTCAGACTACGGAGTTATAACATGTTACAAGGCTATCTTGATGACATTTTGCTTGTTAATAATTTGTTGACAACCCTTGTAACATGTTACAACTCTGTAGTCTGGCGAGCACAAAAGTGGTAGTGCCTTCCAGTGCAGGGTTAGTTGCATTTCAGAGCACAAAGCGTGTGAGAACCAGCAGAGTTCTGTTGGAGCTAACAGCCAACAGTACCTGAACAAGTTGTCCATCTTGTGGTGATAGTGCCAATAAAATACGCTTCGGGCTGCTCACTTTTTAGTTTCAGTTGTTAGGAAAAAATAATTTTAAGAAGTGTAGAGAAAAATATGATGCATGTTTTTGCTGAACTAAGTGTTTGGGTATATTATATTGTTCAAAAGTTAGGGCTTCTTTTAATGAAAAACATGTCCGATTATAAGCAGTCCCCGCTCGGGTACTCCTTCCCCAGGAGTAGCCGGGCTCATTTGTTTAGCATTTTGTTCCTTGATACCCATTAAAACAAGAATTTGTTGGTTTTCTGGCCAATTCTTGCCTAAACAATTATAAGGTCGAAAAGAAAAAAACGCATGTTTTTAGTTAAAATTATTCGTAACTTCTGAGGAATTAGCAGTATTAAAAAACTTTGCTCATCAAAAACGTGCGTTATAATGTTTTCTATATTTTGTTTGCAGATAACTTTTTCTCAAAATGAGAAACAAAAAAGTTATAACAAAAAAGCTTATTTTTTTAGAGACACCCTGATTTCAAGCAGAAAAATAGCTCTATTATTTGTGAATGAAGAGCTAGAAAAATGGTTGCTTGAGCAACGTTGCTTGAAATTATATTCCCTAGATTTGACCTGCCTTTGACATCGCCCTTCTATTGTGTTTCGTTCAAAAGTTATCAACAGCGCCGCCCTAGCGGTAAAGTTTGGAACTACGAACTATCACCACAAGATGAACAACTTGTTCAGGTACAATTATATAGAAGACACCATGATTCGGAAACGTAACCCTTAGGAGTTATTAATTTCGCCGTGAAAAAAAAAGGCTTTTCCGATCACTGTGCGAGGGGGGAGGGCGGTGTCTGAGATTTTCAATAACGAGTCTACGTGGTTTATGAACAGGCCTTAAAGAGTGAGATTTTGACAGTCATTTGAACAAATTTCAATGGAAAAAAATATTTATATATATATAAGTATTGCTACAGCCGCTGCAACAGTGGTCCCAGTCCACTGCGCACAGTAAAAAAATCGCATATGATAGCGCATATGAGTACTATAGACTGTTCCAGAAAGTATAAGCACACTTTCAAAATAACAAAAAAGTTTTTTTAGTTTTATTAATTTTATTTGGCAAATCATATTTGTATTTGTGTTTTATATGATATTTTACTCTTGTTTAATCAAAATATTTAATCATAGCCAAGACTCCTAACTTTTCCTCGAACATGACCCATTAGCTTCTGCACAGTGGTATTTCCCACCATTTTGAAGACTTTTGGGCAATCTTTTTTAAATTTTTGGATGTCGTCCGCTGGTTTTCTGAATTTTCGAAGCTTTGCTTTGGTTAAAGCCCAAAAAGTCTCGATTGGCCGTGCCTCCGTGCAGTTCGGCGCATTCATGTCTTTCGGCACGAAACATACATTTTGACTTTTGTAGCATTCTAAAGTGTCCTTTGCGAAATGACATGACGCCAAATCAGACTAAAACACTACTTGACCTTTGTGCTGCCTGATCATCGGCAATAATCGCTTCTGGAGACATTCCTTAACGTATTTCTGAGTGTTTATCGTCTCCGTTGTGATGTACGGACTAGATGTTTTACCACACTCGCATATTGCCTGCCAAACCATAACCTTCTTACCGAATTTTTCGGTAAACATTGCCTTTTCCGTTTTGGGGATGTCTTTGTCTTCGCTTACAGAATAGAATTGTGGTCCAGGAAGCGTTTTGTAATCTAGTTTCACATACGTTTCATCGTCCATTATTATACACCCAGAATTTCTACACAATAACGAATCGTAGAGTTTGCGGGCCCGTGGTTTCACGGACGTGGCCTGTTTTGGGTTCCTTTTGGTTTTTTTCTGCTTCCGGTATGTTTTTAGCCCAAGTTTTTCTTTGGCACGCATGACGTTACTCGACGAGGTCGCTAGTTTTTTCGCAACATCCCGAACGGAAGTCACTGGTTTTCGCTTGTAGGCATCCCTGATCTTTTTATCGATATCCGGACTAACAGGACCGGATTTCCGACCACTCTTCGGCGCATCTTCAAACGTACGCTGTTCTCTATATTTTCGAATCGCAAATCGTACCGCTCCGACGCTTACACCCTCTTCCTTGGCAAATTTTCTCAAGGAGAGTCCGCTCACAGTGCACCATTTGTGCACGATACTTTTTCGTTGTTCCGGTGTAAGACCGCGCATTTTGTTAGGTAACACAAAACTGAAAACTGCTATGTCATTCAGAAATGTGCAAACAAAAGGACGCAGCCAAAACATGTTGAAATATTTTATTATATTCAAAGTGACCGTTAAAATAAGGTGTGCTTATACTTTCTGGACGGCGTGGAGGCGATATACGTACATTCGTCCATTTTACTTCATATAAACTGTACGCATATCACCTCCACTTAATACATATATCCGCTTTCATCTGCGATTTTGTATTCACTTGGCGTCTATGTGTTGTGAGGCAGAGCTTTATGGACTGAGATGACAACCTGAAGTTTGCTGCTCATTCCTATATATTTATATGCATTGGCATATACTGCTGGTATTGCAATCAATGAAGGTTAGGATAACATTGAGGATGCACATCATATCATATATTGGTTCTCTGTGCTGATCTAGCAAAAGAGAAGCGGTAATATAGCGTGGCCCATCGCGTTCATGTTCATGCTCAGGAATGGTTCGTCATGACTTTTTTTTTGTATATAAAAAGGCGTATTACCATAAACATAGCATTACTGGGCATGGCAGTTTATTTCCAAAAGGAAGAAAAATCTCAAACACCTAAATTTTCTCATTCGTTATCATATTTTAACTTCTTCACACAAGTTTTGGAATCAGGTCTTAAGCTAATCTTTACATATTGTAAAATTCCAATACGACAAAGTTATGGCTAACGTATAACGTTTGCTTAAAAAAAATGGACAAAAATTGCCTATTTTTCATGGGTTTACCTTCACCCGCACTGACAAAACTACCCATGCAGCATCAATCATAGTAACCTACGAGTCAGCAGACAAAATTTGACAGCTCTATCAGTCGAACTCTAACCGTGATGGCAAAAACAGTGAAGCAACTCCGTTCAGAAGTGTGTGCGTTCAAAGAACGGCACCCCGCCGCGTCGAAAACGGACATCGTGCGGCACTTTGTGGACGCCGGATACGCCCGTTCTGGCATCTACAACATCTTGGCACTATTAGACAACAATCAGAGCATTGAAATAAAGCCCGATTCCGAACTGCCGACGATCCTGAGCGACAAGAAGCTCCAAAGGATGCTGAAGAGGAAGACCGAGGGAAAAGTGGCTACATCGCTGCGTGCGCTTGGTCGGGAGGTCGGTTCAACCGTCCAAACAGTGAAAAAGTACCTGGCGAACATCAACATACATGTCAGGAAGCGGAAGTCACTTCCACTGGTTTCGGAGCTGCAGGCAATGACGCAGCGGCAGCGGCTGAATAAGATGGTCAACTCAATTTTCCCGTCGAATCGCGACGTGGCGGTGGTGATGGACGACGATACCTATCTCACCCTAGATGGCAATGACTGGCAGGGTACTTCGTATTTTACTTCCCCCACAAAGGAAGTGAGCTCCGAGGTGAAGTTCATTCCACACACCAAGTTTCCCAATAAGGTGCTGCTGTGGCTGACAATCAGCGAGAAGGGGATGTCAACGCCGCTCTTCTTTCGCTCCGGACTGGCCGTGAACGGGGAAATTTATAGTACGAAATGCCTGCCGGAAGTTGCGTCGTTCATCAAGAAATACCATAATGGCAAAGACGCGGTGTTCTGGCCGGATCTGGCGTCGGCCCACTACTCGAAGCGATCGTTGGAGGAGATGGAGTGGCTGAATATCGATGTGGTACCCAAGTCGGCGAACCCGGCGAACCACGGCGAATTTCTAGGCCGACCTGAAGCGTAAGATCTACTCCAACAATTTTGTCGCGAAAACTGAGGAGGAATTGGTAAATAAAACGAAGAAATAACTCAAAAACATGCTTACACGCATGTTTTCGTCCGCCATGGCGAATGTTACGGTTAACTACCGGAAGGCCGCTCGCAAGGGCGTAGCATTTTTTTGCAAGTAAGCTTAAATAATTACCTTCCATGGGAAATTTATCAACAGCAATTATCTGGCTTATCACCATCCGAATAAAGTCCATTTTTGTAATGTAAACGTTACTGTGGCTAACACCCATTATTACTAATTTTCATTATGGCTACTTCACGTTATGGCAATCTTATTTATGATAACAGTCCGTATGACTAAATGTGACTGTTGCGGATACTACGACAAATTCGGTGACAAATTCAGGGATCAGGATATTCAGACTTATCTTCCGGAGGAAAAGTTATATAAGCTTCTAGAAACTGAACGAACCCCTTAAAAAAAATTTTATGAATTACTTTGAACTTCGGAATATCTTTGAAGATTGGGTGGAAATATAACGAAATTGACAGAAGTTGATTAACTTTCTCGGAAGTTGAATAAACTTATTGCAAGTTTCAAAATAATCATGAAGTTTGCTCGCTCTCTTTTGAGAAGAGCAGTGGTAGAACTTCAGAGAAGTCCATTGAATTGCCGAGAAATTCTCAACGTTTCTGGAAACTTGGATCCAAAAAGTTTTCTGATCATCCATGGAATAGAAACAACTTTCTGGAAATAACCGGAACTTTGAGAAGAAGATTCAGCCAGAATATCACAATTTTTGTAACAATTTACGAGACATTGAAAAACATCTGGAAAGTTGGTCGATTTGTAAAACTTTTAATAAGTTGGTGGAATTTTTGTGAAATAAATAGTATTTCCTAGATGTTGTTAAACCTTACAAGAACTTTTAAGAATCTCCAAGATTGTGATACGGTGGAAATTCCAAGAAATTGACTATATATTAAAAAGGAAGTTTATTTTTTTATTCTCGTTTTGATTCGGTACGAATAGTTATCGAGTAGTAAAAAGTTTAATTTTTTCTTTAAACCTAAGTACCCTAAGCATCGGGGATGGTTCTGAACTATTGGAAAGTTTCTTGAGCTTCTGGGAAAATTCGTGGAAACTTCTAGGAAGCTCCCTAAATTTATGTAAAAACTCTAGGCATGTTTCCTAAACTTTTGAGAATGCTAAAAAATCCTCAGAAGTTTCCTGAAATTCTGGAACGTTTTCTGAAATTCTGGAAAGTTCCCCGATCTTTGGAGAAGTTCTTTGAAATTCTTGGAAGATCTCAGGACTTCTGAGAAATTTCCTGAATTTCTGGGAACTTGGGGACGCAAATACTCCGGACCGTAAGTCTTCAGGATTGCTTTGCAAAAAAATCTCAGGGTCCGCAGGCTGGTTGACTCTCCAATCCTCACATTTTCGTCGAGAGAACTAGCTGAGGAACCGTACTTTAACATCCGTAAACCCACCCAGGTAACCAATAATCATTAGCATATGCAGTAAGTCAACCCTAAATCTGCATTTCATATGCTGCAAGCATTATATTAGCATTATATCAGCATCTTGAATGCTATCTGTTGTAAAGTTTTATTTCAAATGCTATTCAAATGCTTGTAGCCTGTAATAAGTATGTCGAATGCAAAATAGCATTAATGAAGCATTATCATAGCATTGCAGTAAAGCAGCCGTATATTGGGTCAAAAGTGGCATTTATGTTGCATTTAAGGCGACTTAAATCGAGTCCTAAGGGTCCTACCTTAGCTCAGTCGGTAAAGGCGCAGCTACAAAGCAACACCATGCTGGAGGTGACTGGGTTCGATTCCCGGTCTGGTCTAGGCATTTTTCGTTAAGGAAAATTTCTTGACTCCCTGGGCATAGCGTATAATTGTACTTGCCACACAATCATACTAGTGCAAAAATGGTACTTGGCATCGAAAGTTCTCAATTCATAACCGTGAAAGTGCATTTAGAACACTAAGTTAAGAGCAAACAATAAGCGAATTGTAAAAGCAATATGCTTGAAATGCTAAATGAAGAAGTTAAGGCGTCTTAATTGCTTGATAGGCTGCCGTTAAGACGCTTTGGAACTGCTTATTTGTTACCTGGGTACCCTATTTAACGTAACGGGCTCAGGTCGACTTTTCCAACGGCATCACAACTTAGCTGCAAAAAATCATCAGATGACTCTAGGTGTCGAAATGTCCAGGAACATCTCCCTTGGGATACGGAAACAACGCAGAGAGGTAGGTCGTGTCGCTAAAGCAGCTCTGAAACAGCTTCTGATGACCGAAAAGGAAATCACGGTCGACGTTGGGGCGTCTTTCAGGACCCTCTCCGTTTCGACTCGAATTTTTCCGCTGCCAAATTACGAATCAGTATTATTATAATATCGTTTAAATGAAACGCATGCATTCACACACTCACCTTCAGCCAAACGAAAGAGCAAGTTGTTTTCGACGTCTGCTAACGGCGCACGACTGGCAGTAAAAATTATTTGGTCAAACCAATCCATGGCAAAAAGTTTACGAATAATCTGAGATCTCTGAAAAAAAAACAACGTCTGATCTCTGATGTTGAATCATTGACAGGATGGCAGGTGTTGGCGGGTCAAACAACAAGAAATACAACACCGGTGCGGGGAACGCAAAGTTGGTCTATTTTAGCCTGTTCTAAACAAGTTTTGCTGATGCAAATCAAGTATCAAGTTGCTACAAATATAGACCACCGCTGAAGATGCCCCAAGTTTGAAAGAAAGGAAAAGATGATTTCACAATGGCCCATGGCTTAGGCTCATTAGTGTGAATGGGTCATAGGGACGAATTTTATATAGAATGGAAAACAATGAACTAATTTTTCCTTCTTTTATTCAAGAACAGTTTTTCCTAATTTCAGAACTTTTAATCTGCTAACAGAATTTCTTGTTGAACTGTTTTTGTTGCATATTTTATTTTCTTTGGAATATGTGTACAGTGCAAGTCTTAACACAAAACGAAAACAACGGAACTATTGTTCGTTTTAAAAATCCTCATCCCTTAACCTTAAGTTTGCTCAAAACAAATATAGTAAACAATGCATGTATCGTAATATTTAGACGTTATTTCAAATTTATTCAAGTTGGAGAACGGATGTTTGAAAATGAAAAAGAAATTCCTAGTTTTAAGACACACGCACCATTTTATTATAGCTGCCAGGCTGAACATAGAACGAGCAGTAAAGGTAGTTGGAATTAAATGGAAATTGCTAATCTTTCTTGCAAATCCTCTAATTTTTGTTATGCATTTCCTTGGTGTTTTAAGGAGAAACGAAGAATCAGAAGGATGGAAAATAATTAGAATATCATCAAAATGTCGTAAAAAATCACTAGCAAATCACATGAAAAGCAGAAAATCATCAGAAAATCAGCAGAAAATCAGCAGAAAATCATCAGAAAATCATCAGAAAGTCATCATACGATCATCAGATTTATAGACAGATATATAGTCGATTTTCATAAGAATAATTCAACTTCGCAATGCTGCAAATATGCGTAGTTTGTTGATGAATTTTGTAGGTGTGTTTCGAAGAAACGAAGAATCAAAAGAAAGAAGAATATCAGCAGAAAATCATTAGAAAATTTTCAGAAAATCAACAGAAAATCATCAGAAAATTATCAGAAAGTATTAAGAAATTAGCATGGCTATTGTTGTCAAACTTTATCATTTATGCATTTACAGCAGTGGCATGTCAGTTAACACACATAGAGACTGTACTCGAAAAAAAAATGATGCACTTAAAAATGGTTGCCGAAAATTCATTTTTAGTTGGTTTTTCTTCAAACTTTTAGGGAACAAACAACACAACCGAATGCCCGCACTGTGCCCTTGACACCACTCATGAGGTTTTGGGCAATAGTGGGCCGACTTATTTTGATACTTTCTCCCACTGTTTCTTTGAAGCCATTTCGTTCTCTCAAAAACTTGATATTTTAAGAAGTTTGGCCTTCATGTGATGGCCCGAAACTTTTCAATCGGACGAAGTTCCTGCGAGTTCGGCGGGATGAAGTGTTGTGGTACAAAAACATCATTTGTATCTCTGTACCAGTCCATAAACCGGTGCCAAATCCGGCCAAAGTAGCGTCTCTCCTCCGCGAAACCGCAGGAAGGGCAGCAGGTGCTTCTGGATCTACACGTCTCAGTAGATTTTCCCATTTATGGTACCCGTCGTGATGTATGATGACATTTTTGGCGAATTTGACCATCTTCTTCAACCTTACATCCCCAGGAACGGCCAACCCTGATGTGGCGATGTAAAACTCCTGCCCTGGCAATCGCTTTGTATTTGCTTTGATGTAAGTCTTGTCGTCATTCTCGACGACCCCCGCTTTCCGTCTGCCACTTTCGGTACAGCTTCCTGGTGCGGGCTGTGGCTACCGTGTTTTGTTTGTCGTTCCGGTTTGGTGCCTTCCTGACCATGTTGACGTGGTGGTCGACACGTTTCATCGCTTTATCGACAAAACAGATCGAAACTTCGCGGATCGGAAGGTACGGTCGACGCTTGAACCGATTCAATCAGCTGTCATCGATTTTCAGCCGCTGCCTGATCACCGCTGGGTCGTCTGAGTTTAAATGACTTCAACATCTGGGAAAGGGTCGAATGATGGAATTCAGGTGTTTTGCGATCCATCTGTGGGAAGCAGTCGGATTTCCCACGACCGATAACCACTTGACAGATTGTGATATTTGCCGCAAATATTACACTCTTAGCAAGTTTCAGTCAAAATTTAAATTTTTACCCACACGCTAAAACGTTACAAGTCTTTAGCCGATATTCATTAGGATAAATCAACTCCGCAATGCTGCAAATCTCTGTTGAAGAATCAGGAAAAATCAGAAGAGAAGAGAATCATCAGTAAAAAATAAGAAAATCTGCAGATAATCAGCAGAAAATTAACAGAAAATCTGCAGAAAATCATCAGAAAATCATCAGAAAATCATCAGAAAATCTTCAGAAAATCATCAGAAAATCGTCAGAAAATCATCAGAAAATCATCAAAAAATCATCAGAAAATCATCAGAAAATCATCAGAAAATCAACAGTAAATCATCAGAAAATCATCAGAAAATCATCAGAAAATCATCAGAAAATCATCAGAAAATCATCAGAAAATCATCAGAAAATCATTAGAAAACCATCAGAAAATCATCAGAAAATCATCAGAAAATCATCAGAAAATCATCAGAAAATCATCAGAAAATCATCAGAAAATCATCAGAAAATCATCAGAAAATCATCAGAAAATCATCAGAAAATCATCAGAAAATCATCAGAAAATCATCAGAAAATCATCAGAAAATCAGAATCAGAAAATCAGAAAATCAGAAAATCAGAAAATCAGAAAATCAGAAAATCAGAAAATCAGAAAATCAGAAAATCAGAAAATCAGAAAATCAGAAAATCAGAAAATCAGAAAATCAGAAAATCAGAAAATCAGAAAATCAGAAAATCAGAAAATCAAAAAATCAGAAAATCAGAAAATCAGAAAATCAGAAAATCAGAAAATCAGAAAATCAGATCAGTAGCGTTTGATAAAATGAATCATCAAATTGCGGTTGCTAAATTTCACAAACCAGGCATGAATGACAGCATGCTGCTCTGGATCCGATCTTTTCTAACTGGACGAAGAATGTCCGTCGGAATA
The DNA here is from genome assembly GCA_024533555.2 of Aedes koreicus. Classification (NCBI taxonomy): domain Eukaryota; kingdom Metazoa; phylum Arthropoda; class Insecta; order Diptera; family Culicidae; genus Aedes; species Aedes koreicus. The sequence continues at coordinate 406,727 of JAHHFK020004766.1, read as the reverse complement.
GGAGACCACGTTTCATCTCCTTTCATGCTCTGGTCTGGCGTTCTCCAAGGCAGCCAGAAAAATCAAAAGGGACCTTAAAAATCTAAACGGATCATAATATTGCTTTTTAAAATAAAGATCATCCCAAAACAAGCGAGTTCCTGTGTTGGAAGAACTAATTCGCCAGCGGCTGCTTTTCATTTATTTCCATCGTCGCGTGTCTGTTCCACACCGAAACGACCCGACTTTTCCCTTGCATTTTTTTTCCTCCTTCAAAGAACAAATCGCCCGAACCAAACAAAAAAAAAATGTCCATTGGAAATCCACAGATTTGCTAATGGAAAATTTAGTCGGCCTTAATTCAATCATAAATATTTGTTTCCAACTGTCCTCGCAGTTGATCGAGGCGCTGAAAGGTTCATGTACGTAGAACTGATGGACGATTTCTAAAAACGGTGACGAAAACACGTGCCCGCTATAAAAAGTATTTTATTTTATTTCGTCAAACAATATCACACAATTAACTAGCGCCTACATTGTTGAAATTGTTTGCAAAATCTTAGAAAATAAAAAAAAAAGCGCAAAAGCAATTTGTCGTTTCGGTTCGTATTTATTTTACTTGTTCAAGATCCGTGTCTGGTGAAAAGCAGACCATGTTTTTGTTTTTCTTGATTGTTATTGTTATTATTATTATCGCTACTATTGCACTGAAGTGGGTGTTTACGAAAATGTGTTGATTCTAGCTTGAGCCGCATCTCCTGTGCATTTCTTATCTATCCTCGCCTTGCCCGACGGACGAAAAATTATTTTTGATTATTTGGGGGTACGAAGTCGAGAGTTGAAGGCTTGTGGGCGGTAAAAATAGTAACGTTACAGTAGATTTCAAAGAAGCGGTAAACGTGTGATAATGACTGGCGCCGGTTTGAATGGTTTATCTATTTATTTGTTGGAACGTACATTAGAAAAAAATCCCTCTTTTGAATTGAATCATCAATGCTATTGTGAAATATGACTTTCCAAGAATCCCGTTTCCGCTTGGTTATTGCAGCTATTTCCATGCACTCAAAGATTGTAAAGTTAGCTGTATCAGTTTAGAACGCCATAAACCAAGATCGGGTCAAATCTGTTGTGCGTTATTCGAATTTTCCCGTCCTCGAAGCAGCCGTTCACGGGGGAGGACCATTTTCCGTAAACCGTTACGGGGTCATGTGTTGCTACAAAATGTGTGCGCTCTTGATGCCACCGCGCGCTGCTGCTGCTAATAATAGCGTCCGGCGCGGCTCTTCTCCATTTGATTTTACGCGAGACGAAACACAAACGTTCATGCTCTGTTTCTGGGAAGGTGGTTGTTAGGATTTCTAAAATGATTTGAATTCCGGATTTTCCCCAGTTTTAGGTTTGAAACTCGATCACGGGACTGAGTCAGCTGCAAACACCCTGAGACACCGGGTCAGCGGTTAGTTCATATACACTTTGGCCTTATTGTATGACTTGTATACGGCTGGAGCTATACTGTTGCCATTATAATGTTTTGTTTATCCAAACATTATTAAGTATAGCGCTTCTCTAGCAAAACACTGACGGCTGCATAACTTATAACTTGGTCGTTGGCTACATCACAGAGGTTTCGGAAACTCGTTCATATACAAGCAACGTGATCCGATTCTCTTGGGGTCAATTCACCAATGCAGAAGGAAGTCATGATCCTGACTTCGGAATCTGCTTCTTGCCTGGATAGGTGTTTTGATTGCCGCAGGAAAAAACCATGACTCGAAAACACATGTTCGGGAGTTGTGGTCATCGGACGACATGACCACTCGTGTGTTCTATTCGGCCGTCATGTCCCGAATTCCGTTTGTTTCATGTTAAAGGTAAACTCACCTATAGTGGTGGTATGTTTCTACAATTATGTTCCATAACGCCACTACCATACTACGACTATAGGTGAGTTTATCCTAGTACCCTTCATTGAAAATAAAAAAAGGTTTATATAATAGTTTTCAGCAAATCTGCAAGTATATTAGATTTGACGATTCCATTAGCAGGCGCGCAGCAAAGTGTTCCCTAAACCGGGATCGAAAAGGCAATCGTGATATGCCCAAATGTAACACGAGGAAATGGAGGGACCATCAGGGCACCCAAGTGAAACGATTTGGATAGGGAGCATGGGACTGCCTCCTCCCTATTGTTAACATTTCGCGGATCGAGGACGGGCTCTTCGACCCCATCTATTAGGTTTATTCTGTCAATCGAGGGCTCAATTCTAGTGCTGTGAGTGTGAACTTGCTTTTGGAAGGAGATTCTCACGGGTTTCGTGTTAGTGTCTCTGCTTACGGGCCTGCCCAAACGTTTTTGGCCCTTCATACAGGAGCTTGATGATCACAAACAGCAATAGCATCCAGATCAAATCGTGTTTCAGACTGCTATGGAAAGTTACCTGGCTACAATAGATGGTATATAGTATGACATAATCATCATCATCATCATCATCATCATTTTCGCTGGTAAGAATTGTGTTTTGATTGTATAAACAGTGCCATCTCAGTATTTGTAAACATAATTTCATTTGCAATTGGGGTAATCGCAAACGGTTGAACGAAAAAAAATGCTCGCCATTTGTTGGACAGACCATGCATTACGTATTATGGGGGGTTCAACAATTCGCGACAATTTTAGCCATTCACTCTAGTGCGCTCTGGGTGGAACCTTCAGTGAAAACAGGGAACATTCTAATTTGATAAGACTTGATGCAATTCTATTTGAAGACGATTTAAATATGACGTTATATGAATTTCCGAAATACTGTTCACGTAAATGAAAACTCATAGGTTTTTGCTTGGTAAGGGTTTTATTTAATTTATTTTTTATATGTACATTTTCACGTATTAGTAATTAATATAGCTTCATATATTTAATTTATAAATCTTTCTCATACAAAGTGAACTTTTCTTTTTCCTTTGAATAAGAAAACCTTTTAGCTTAAATAAGTACAAAGCAATGAACCTGTGTACCAGGTATTGTCTTAACGTGGCTGTATAACTCTTCAAGTTCCTCTGACATTTTTGCATACTGTTCAGCTGATATGAAGCAGAAATTCAGTTTTGTAATACTTTTATTTGTCTGTTCAACTGCCCGAGGAGTTTTGATTGTATTTCCATAATCTTGAGCAAGGCTTGCTCCCTTTGCCATCCGCTTGAGAGTACCAGCAATAGCTTCAAATAGGCCCATGAGACGTTACAATGAAGTGCCATTCTGCTTCCAATCCATACTTGAACTTGAAATTGCACAAGCTGGCAAGGTTCTTTTTGTTGTTATAATGGACCGCTGCTCTATCTGACATGAAAATAAATTTTGTTTTATGAAATCTAGCAATTTTGATATAAACAACTGAACTGCAATTGAGTCATGGGTATATATATATATATATACTTCAATGTTTTGGTAATAAACAGGATCAACCACCCGATTTAATTGTATTATCACTATAGTTTAAAAAAAAATTATAATTTAAAAATAAGCCCTTTCCAAATAGTAGCCTTACTTTTTCAAACATTCAAAGACCCTTAAAAAATCCAAATTGTCATTATAATAAAATTTAGTTGGCTTCTGTGAGGTTTTAGGACCAAATTATAAGACGAGGTGGTGCGATACACGTTAAAAATAGGACATGAAAAATTTTTGTTAGAAAAACTTTTTTTCCTTAAAAGTGCCCATCTCGCAATGTATGGCGAACTTTTAGACAATTATATTACCTTTGTTAAGAAAACATTTCGTCCAATTCTAAGATAGTAATTTTTTGAAAATCGATTTTTAACTGTAAAATATTTTTTAGCGTGTAAGAATCGATTTTACAATTTTTACATTTTTTTCATTGAAGTTAAGATGATTTTCTAAAATTCACTCAAACATTACTTTTAGAAAAACTTTTTTCCTTTAAAATTGCTCATCTTACATTGTTAGGCGAACTTTACTTTTGGACAATTATATTGCCTTTGTTAAAAAAAAAATTCGTCCAATTCTAAGACAGCCATTTTTTGCAAATTGATTTTCAAATTTGAAATATTTTTTTTAGCGTGTAATAATCGATTTTACAATTTTTTTTTCATAAAATTCAAGACGATTTTCTAAAAGTAATATACATCACTTTTTTGTATGTCTTGTCCTCTTTGAGTTATGGTGATTTAAAGAAAAACTATCGAAAAACTTGAGCCCTTTTCAAATGGCAGTCTAGATATTTTTTTAAAAAACAAAGTATGCAAAGTTGCTTGAAAAAGACATAGTCTACACACCCACAAAGTTTCATTGGTTTCTGAGAGGGCGCTGCCAAACACTGGATGAGTTGGCGATAAATTCGTCAACAGCAATCCGCTTTTAGTTTTGCTGACCTTATAAGGCCTGTACTCGAAAAAATGCACCAGATAAAAGTGTTCGCCAAAAAATTATTTTATGTCGGATTTTCTTGAAATTTTTAGGGAATGAACTAATACATATGGATTATGTTTCGGCGTAATTACAAAGCAACAAAGCCCAACGCTCAATTTCAAGCTACTTCTATTCAATTTCATACCCTGCCGAGCTCTATCGGACCTATCAATACTTTCTCTTCATATCTTTGGTTCTAGCAGAAACTGCTGTTCACTACTGGGATCCCATGGTGTTGAGAATATATTTCCAAGTTTCAAAACATTATAATTCAAATTGGCGCACTTTACGCAGTAAAAACATAATTAATTAGTAGTGTATAATTACTTTATTCAATTTCCTTTCCATCGCTGAAAGCCCGCACCTTTCCCTTAAGACCCCCCATAACATTTTGTGCAATGGTGCAGCCGACCTTTTTGGTCACTTTCATCCATTCTTTTTTCAACTCCAGCTCGTTCTTGAACACCTTCGACGATTTTCGAACTTTGCTCTTCATTTTGGCCCAACATCTTTCCACCAGACGAATCTCTGGCGGTTTTTGGTACAAAAACAATGTTATTGTCTGTGTACCAATCCAACGTCGATTACGCGTAATGGCATGATGCCAGGTCCGGCCAAAATAATGTCTCGCCTCCGTGGGACCGCAGGAAGGGCAACCGACGCTTCTGGAGGCACTCGGTGCGGTAAATTTCGCTGTTGATGGTACCCGTTGTGATGTATGGTTTACTCGTTTTGGCGAATTTGTCCACTTTCTTCTTTCTTATGTCTTCCGGAACATCAAACCGTGATTTGGCAACGTAGAAATCCCGCCCGGTATTTGCTTTGCGTCTGCCTTGATGTAGGTTTCGTCATCCATAACCACACACATCGGTTTCGTTAACCACTCTCGATACTGCTTCCTTGCGCGGGATTTGGCCGCCGTGTTTTGTTGATCACGCCGGTTCGGTGCCTTGCGGACCATGAATACACGAAGCCCAGCTCGTTTCATGGTTTGCTGAACGAACCAGGCTGAACACATTGCCTTCAGAGCCGCGTCGCGAATCGAAAGGTTCGGATTACACTTGAAATAATCCAACACCTTCCGGGCCTTCACAGGGTCAGCTGTCTTCGATTTTCTGCCACTTCCAGCCCGCCGCTCGGTCGTCTGGGACTCCTTAAACGATTTTACCACCCGAGAAACAGTTGTATGGGTGATTCCCAGTTGTCTTCCGATCCATCTCATGGTCGCAGTCGGATTTTCCATGACGGCGTGCAAAATTCTCCGGCGATTTTCATCTTGTTTCGATGACATCTCAATAACCACTGAACCGATTGCTTGCACATGTAAACAATTCACTCCAAACCAGTTATACTCAGATTTTCATCAATTTTTACCCACGGACAAAAAAGTTACACACGGATAAAAATGGTGCATTTTTTTCGAGTACAGGCCTTTCCATCTATTGTAGTATAAGGCAACTTTCCATAGCAGTGGAATAATCTGAAAAACGTTTTGATCAGGATCCTATCGCTGTTTGTGATCCTCAAGCTCCTGTGTGAAGGACCAAACACGTTTTGGCAGGCCCGTAAGCAGAGACACTTACACGAAACGCGCGAATATAGGTAAGAGAATCTCCTTCCAAAAGCAAGTTCATACTCACAGCACTAGAATCGAGCCCTCGATTGACAGAATAAACCAAATAGATGGGGTCGAAGAGCCCGCCCTAGTTCCGCGAAATGTTAACAATGGGAAGGAGGCAGTCCCATGCTCCCTATCCAAATCGTTTCACTTGGGTGCCCTGATGGTCCCACCTTTTCCCCGTTATATGTTATTTAATATTTAGTATAATTTGTACACAAAAAATGAAGATGTCATAAAAACAAAAATGCTAAATTACAAACTTGAATGATGTACATGGAATTACAAAATACACATTACACAAATTACTTACCATGTAAAAAGCAGCTAACTACAGTAAGTCAATAGGAGAACATAATATGCGTATGTACAAAATATATCTCACATCCACTGGATTATTACTGAAAAAAAAAATGAATGTCGGCCAACATACGGTGCAAAAAATACTAAATTTAAGCTTCCGAAATACATAGTAGAGATCCTGTTCTTCTCTCCAAGATTGCTGAGAACTTTATCAGCATTAGAGGCTCAGTTTAGAATTTCTAATCCCCCTTTCGAAAAGATTTATCCCACCTGTTTTGGCCGTTGTATTGCTTCTTCGATGGTCGCTGTCGACGACTGTCGAAGTAATCTTCGACATAGTGTTCCATTGCTGTCTCGGCTTCAGGGTACCATAGAAAGAGTTTATAAGGTAGGCATGAATTGGTAATTTTGTCATTTTCTACAACTGCAACGATTAAAGAAGATTCATTGTTACTGTCACCTGTCAGTCCTCTAACCCCAGCAGGATTTATGTTTTTGTGGTACAACCGCTTCTCAGAGAGAATTGCACCCAGGCAATAGATGGAAAGGCGGAAAGTTAGCAATGATTTGAATTTTCACTTAAAGCTGTAAAACCATTCGCGTCACAGACCAAGGAAAAGAAGTTTTCCCATGCGAAATGCTCCGGCCTGTCGGTGACCTTCTTAGCGACTGTGGAGAGTGGCAGAAAATAGATTGATTAGGCAAGCCCGTCACCATCGTATTTCAAATGTCCGCACGCGTGTGACAGACTGTAAATTATTCAATTTCCCGACAGTTTATTCCTGCGATGTTTTCATTCAAACTCAAGGCGGCAATTTAATCTTCATTTTTATTTTCAAACCTTTCTGTTTTGTTTTCCTTTCTCCCAAAATGCCGCAGTTGTTGTCATGTTATTTTTGTCAACTATAAAAATGCCGGTTCTTGTTTCTTTTGACTTTCTTTCAGCAGACTTCACGTCTCGAATAGGGCAGGCCGGGGCAAGTCTGACATTTTCTAGTGTTCTAGAACTGAACAGCCTCCTGTCTGTCAATGAGGATGCAAGACTGCAAATTTTGAATGTTTTATGAGCGTTTGCTGGCTTAAGAATAGCTGAAACTCGAATGAGGAATCTGGATAATTTTCCTTTCCTTGCGTAGGTGGTGTTTAAACCACTCCCTACCCTACTCACCCTATATAATATCCGTTGTTGTTTGCGATTGTGAATTTCTGTTTTGCCTCGTTGACAAAATGTTGTTAAGTTTTCGCGTGAAAGTCATTTGAGATCTGCTTTTAATTCATGCAAGTACTTAAGAAGTAACGGTTCGCTATTTTTATCACAACGGCGCCTTTGACACGAGAATCTTAAGGTCAATGTGGTGGCATCCCAAGAGGATATGATTACTTTCAGTGTTCCCTTTATGCCAATCCAGCGCCAACTCACACCGTCTGCCTTATCTCTTTCTTGTCTTTATGTGGTTATTTTAAACACCAGGTTTGCATTTATTTACTTAAGTCGCGAAGAAGGTCAACAGCGTAAATCCTTTTTCTCTGGATCGCCATCCCGAACAAAAGATAATCCCGCACACGTATGTTAATTATCACTTCGCCAACGCATCGGGCAATTTTCACCCATCCAATGGCGGAGACCACCATCGCCGACTTGGATGATATATTGCACGTGGCGTTGAAAGTGCACCGGCCACTTAAATTGCGCTCTATGTTGGCGGACAGCTTGTGGAGTATCATATTCTCGTTATTCTGGTGTCTTTCCCTCGGACATTTCACCATGCTAGTCAGTGGAAGGTGGTGTCATTTTCGGAGGAGCCAAGCTAGTTTGTGGGCGAAACTGCATTCAGACAGGCAGCGCTGCAGTTGTTTGCCAGCGCCGCGTGCAGTGTTTACCGGAGGTGTCAGTTCGCTCAGTAGGATGAAACTTATGGCTTTGCTGGAGTCTGAATGTAAGGATAAACTTAAACCTGTGAGAGAACTGGAAACAGCTGCGAATAAGTTTTAGATGAGTGAATCTTGGGTTATTAAGAAATGGGACAAATTCGAACGAGTGCACAGGCAACTCTCTATACTCTATCTCTTTATTGAATATGCCATAGAGCTAGCGTGCAATGAAAATTCGAATACATCATCAATTCAAATATTAATCCAATTTTATGTTGTTTTCGGTTTTAAACCTGGGTCAGGTCTGACTCTGACTCGCAATTACCGAACAAAAACGGATCCAGAGTCGAGTCAGTATGATGGTATTAGTGCAAAACATAAACATAAACAAACATAAACGTTTTATTTTGACAGTTATGTTTGTGTGTGTTGGTGAACCCAGGTTGGACCTCGAAAAAAATTGAGAGCGAACCTCATCGTTGTTGGGTCGGATCCAGAGCGGATCTAGGTCCGACTCGATTGAATAAAAAAACGTTTTGACAGCTGTTAGGGCGGACCTAGGGCGAACCCAGTTCCGCACTGGCAATAACCGAAAACGACATTAGAAGAACTTGCTGACTCCGCAACACAAATTGAGAATTGATTTGTGATAGAAACGTCTGCTCAAGTTAGAGTGCAAGTAACGAATGAAGGTTTATTTGAAACTCAAAGCTTACTATAATTAGTATTCAGATGCAACGCTTACTATAATCTGACATCCCCCCTTATGCGGTAGTTTCTGAATGCCCAACGTTTTCATATCTTCAAGCAGCTTGGAGTTTGTAATCGGTTTCGTGAAAATATTCGATGGAACATGACTCAAGGAGATGGTCTTGGTTTCAATTTGTTCTCATACATAATGGTGCCTTATATCGGTGTGCTTACTTCTGGAAGAGTAGCCTACATCTTTCTCCGCCAGACTGATTGCGCTCTTGTTGTCGCAGTTGATCGGAACGGAAATTTCGCCACCATGGAGCTCTTGCAGGAATCCCTTCCACCATGCCGCTTCCTGGGTGGCAGAAGAGAGCGCCATATATTCGGCTTCGGTAGTGGACAGTGCTACGGTAGACTGCCTCTTCGAGCTCCAAGAGATAGCACCTCCACTCTGCAGGAACACATAGCCAGTAATGGAACACCGAGTTTCAACGTCGTTCGCCCAATCCGCATCGCTGTATCCTTGGAAGTCCTGCTTGGAATCGGCACGATAGGTCAGCTTGTAGTCCTTCGTCCCCTTTAGGTATCGTAGAATTCGCTTGGCCGCCATCCAGTGGGCAGATTGCGGTTCGTGGCTGAAGCTGCTGACGACACTCACCGCGTGGCTAATATCTGGCCGGGTGCACTGTGCCACAAACTGCAAACCACCAACGAGTTCCTTGAACGGAGTACCTCTCATCTTCTCCTACTCTTCCGCAGATTCTGGCTACATTGCTTTCGTCAACTTTTGGTTCACGTCCAGGGGTGTCGACACGGAATTGGATCCCTCCATTCGGAATCGCTGCAGGAGTTTGTCGATGTAATGCTCTTGGTCTATGGCTACCATACTATCGGATCGTCTGACCCGCAGTCCCAAAATCTGCTTGACGTCCCCCAGATCCTTTATCTGGAACTCAGCAGACAGTTGATGCTTGACTTCGTCCACCAGGGCTTGATCGTTGGAAAACAGCAGGAAGTCATCCACATAGACGGAAATGATAATATTTTTCCCGCCGCCGAACCGGAAGTACACGCAAGAGTTGGATCGCAGGAATCCCATCGCCTTGAGCTTTTGATCCACCTTCTGGTTCCAGATTCGGCTCGCCTGCTTCAGCCCGTACAGGACCTTCGTGAGTCGGAACATCTTCTTCAGTGCCCGCGCGTCCCGGAAGTTGGTTGCTGAGGGAGCGCACGGGACTGCTGTAGTACAACTACATCGGAATCGTCTTCTTCATCATCATCGGATGCCAAAACTGGAGATGGCGTCGTTTCGGCGTCCCTATCTTCGTCGGCTCGTTCTGGTTCGCCAGTCTGTTCCGGATGTTCCTTCTCCTCGCTCAGGATGGCCACATCGCGACTCACGAACACTTGCTTCGTTGCTGAGTCGTACACTCGGTAACCTTTGGAACAGTCAGCATACCCAACCAGGATACACGGCCTCGACTTCGGATTCCATTTCTTCCGATTGACTTTTGGGACGTACGCCATCACTCTTGATCCGAACACTCGTAAGTTTGAAACATCTGGCTTGTTTCCGGTGAAATCTTCAATTGGCGTGATCTTCTACGATCGTGCGATTCATCCTTTCCGCAAGTCCGTTTTGTTGCGGATTGTAGGCCACCGAAGTCTCGTGACGGATGCCGTTTGCCTTCAGGAACTGCTCAAACTTGTTACCGACATACTCGGTTCCGTTGTCGGTCCGCAAACACTTGATAGACTTGCCTGTCTGCTTCTCGACGTACGCTTTGAACTCCACGAATGCATCAAACGCCTCGGATTTGGACTTCAGAAAGTAGGTGTGCGTCATCCGGCTGGCATCGTCGATGAAGGTAACAAAGTATTTGCTTCCTCCTAGCGACGCCTTCTCCATCGGTCCACATAGGTCCGAATGGACCAGCTCCAGTAGTTCAGTGGATCGCCTACCCACAACTTGATCGGTTGCTTGTGGTGCTTACCTTCAGCACACTCGACGCACGTTGGTATGTCCTGGCCACGGACTTCGATCCCAGCAACCATTGGCGGCAATCGCTTCACACTGTCCAGATTCAGGTGGCCGAACCGTCTGTGCCACATCTCCAGGCTGTCCCCGGGATTTGCAACGAACGCCCTGGGTTGCTCGAACTGCTTCAGCTTGTGCAGCCCATCCACCTCCGTACCGTTGGCGATGATCTCACCGGTGGATTCGCTGGCTACCTCGCAAGAGTTCCTCGAGAAATTGACGCGGAACTCCTTCTTGCAAATACGGCTCACCGAGAGCAAGTTGACCGCCAGGTCTGGAACGAGCAAAACATCAGCAATATCTAGAGTACTGCACATACCTTCTACATCGGCGTCCAATTTGACGCTGCCGACGGCCGGGACAGGAACTTCAGTCGAGTTGGCCACAAAAACGCTTTCCGAGACATCCTTCTTGTTGATAAGCGCTTGCTCGGATTTACACATGTGCCGTCCAGCTCCAGAGTCCAAAATCCAGTCGTCCGTCTCCAGCTTCGGTTTCACGCACGCCATCAAAGCCGTTTGCTTCTCGTGGAATCCTTTCTCGGGCTTCGACTTCGGCATATGAAGCATTTCACGCCGGATTTGTCCTTCTTCTTCTGGAACTTCCTTTCACGAGTCGCTAACGCCCCAGCAGCACCGCTTGATTTGACATCGGTATCCATGGCGACGTCTTGAAGAATTTTCGATTTCACCGTATCCGCCGTGAGCTTGATACCTGAGGCGTCCAATCCCATGATCGTGGGCTCGTAGCGTTTCGGAGCAAAATCAACGACAGCCATTCGTCGTCCAAAACGAAACCAATTTCTTCCAGCTTGTGGCTCGTGGACATGATTTCATCTACGTACTCTTCAACGGACGAGCAATCTTCCAGCTCCAGCCTGGTCAACTTCCTCAGCAAGCCAATCTTCCGGTGCCGTCCGCAGTCTTGAAACGCCTCCTGCGCAGTCTTGGCTCGCTGGACAAGGCTGTAATTGTACGGTTCGATACTGAGGCAGATCGATGACAACGCCCTTTCCGACAAATCCTGGTCGACTTGAACACCTTCCGGGGGATCAACTGCTCGCCAGGTTCCCTCGCGGATCATCACCATCCGCATCGCAAAGGTCGATGACACATAGTTCTCCCGTCCTTTGAGCTTCTGCACCGACGGAAGCGAAAAATTGCCGGTCAGAATCCTCTCACCGCTCACCACTGGCGCAGTCTGGCTTGAAGTGGCACCAGATTGGCCTGCCGGCTGGTTTCCTTGAGGTCCCGAGATTTCTCCAGAACGCCGTTTCTTTCCTCCTGACATCTTCGGTGTCTTGAAGAAAAATTTTCACTTTCGGCCGGTAACTATGGAAACTTTACTACCCAAGTAACAATTTTATTTTTTTTCCAGCCGTATAGCACTTCTCCCGGCTTTGTTGATAAAACTACAATCAAAACTGTTTTGTCTACCAACACCTCCTCTATGCTTCTTTAAAGCCGAAATTTGTACAAAATGGCCCACTCTTTAGACGGTTGTGAAAAGAAGTTAATTAAACCTTTATGAGAACATAAAGATTTTGAAATTGTTCTACTGAAAGATGTTATGACCACTTGAGAACCTTCATAAAACCTATTGGCTGCCATTAAAACCATAATGTAGCTAAATGGCCACAGCGGTCAAACTTCACTGTGAAATCGAGGATGGTTTTTGTTGTTCTGCTTTGTTCGATTCTCTGATCTTCTGATTCATGTAGCAGTCAAAAAAAAGGTCTAGTTTTGTGGGAAATTTTGTTTGATAGCAAAATATCCAAAACAAATTGTGTTTTCTACAGCGTATTATGCTCCAAATTATATGCGCAATTATTTGTATGGTGAATATTGGCACGATAAGAGCTGAAAATTAATGCGCCTCGGAAATTAGGCGAGTTTACAACAACATAAATCAAATTTAAAAAAAATACATTTGAAAAATTATTCATGAATATCCTGAAAAGTGGTTGGAGTTGGATGAGATTATCTAAAAGAATGCCGAAATAAGTCTCCGATCTACAGTTTATTTGCACATCATTGAAAATTTGATGCATTTATTTTTCCACATTTCAAATATTTCCTATATTTAAATATGGCGATTGGAAAAAAAATGACAGTTTTCCCATAAAGCCAAATTTTCTTCGCAATGACTATTATAAAACTATTTGGTCTTATGTAACTTCCTTCAATGTCAATTTGCCGTTTAATGCATTTACTGGAGGCGGAATGGTTTTAAAATGCTTTTTCAACTGACCATAATAAGATAATATCAATGGGTCCTAAAACGGCATTTCAATACAGCATTTTACGAGTTCATAAAGTCGAAATAAAACCTTTAATAGGAGTAAAAGGAATTTGAGAAACAAGGTTTTAGATCGTTGTAAACAAGCTGTGTAGGTTCTCATAAACCTGACTAAAATATGAAACCTATTGGCACCTCTTGGTGCCATAATAAAACCAAATAGATTTCAAGTGGCTATCATAAAACTTTTATAAAACTTAATAAAGCTGGATGGTGTTAGCAATGTTACTTGGGTAGGGCTCATAACATGATAGAAACGTCTGCTCAAGTTAGAGTGCAAGTAACGAATGATGGGTGATATTCGTAGTTTAGGCCTTTGAAACCCACAAACCACAAAGTGCACACTTCAAATAAATCGATTAGTAAACACTGGGTATGTTCTGATGAGCAGAGCTCTTGTTTCCTTACTGATTATTTCACTTCCAAGTTCACAGCACACAGATCCACAGCAGATTTTAGTCATTTTCCACTGCACTGCATAAATTCTTTTACTGCACTGCTTTGTTTTGATTTCGCATCTGCTGATGCGGCTGATTTAGCAAATAACGAGGGAACGGCATGAGCATAAAAAGATCGGGGATTACGGGGGAGTGCTCATTCGATAGGGCCCGTTATTAATTTTTGAAAAGAACAAAAAAAAAAAAAAAAAAAAAAAACGTGAGCAAACGGTTCCATCTTAGCATTCTTCTTTGGAACAACTGTAAACATTTGGTTTCATTTTGATAACAATAACCGACGTACCAATCAATCTAAAGTGTTGCAGTAATTATTGACTATTCACTGAAAGATTTTTAATTTTTGATTCTCTCATTCTTCCCCTTGAATAAGCTCGGTGATCAACTTATGGATGTCATGTCTGTTTGTCTATGATGTTACTAGCCTCGAGTAAACTGCGAGTAATCGGTTCACTACACACTTAGATTTTTTTTGCAGAAATCTGTTAATTTTTACCGAATTCTCAACAGCTGAACGTTCGGTAATTCAATTTAACGGATTTCGGTAAAATTTTACAAATTCCGGTAATTTTTTTACAGTTAACTGTAAAATTTCAGCAAAATCCGTTAAATCGGATTAACGAACGTTCAGCTGTTGAGAATTCGGTAAAATTTTACAGATTTCTGTACAAAAATCTAAGTGTGTAATGTTAAAAGAAAAAATAATGAAATGTCGGCTTCACTCATGCGTCTTGATGCAATTGTTCATTTAAAAACTATAAGGGACAGCCCAATGGGGTTGTACGCAAAGCTGACGTAGGACTACGCAGCAATCGAATTCCCATACACGTCAGGGCCATCCGCTAATTGATTTAAGTCAGTCCTGAAAAGGGCCAAGAAAATTCTATTGTACACTCTTTAGAAAGCATTTGGTGGCTCTTAATTATGATACGGCCCCGGTTGTAGTTCGCGATGGCCACTATCTCTAACGCGTAGAAGATAGTTATGGATCTGTTGGTTCATTGGTTGTTCAACGCGCTTTGCCATTTACTCCGGGACGCGGCGTTTAAAGCAATGTCATGTTCAGCCGTGGCGCGGTAATGGAAATTTCAAACAGCGCAAGAGAAAAAATTCATCCAGACGAACTCTTCAGTTGGCAAACTAATTTGGTCGTCCTGAAAAGGACGGATTTAGTTGACGGGGGAGAATCAGTTCGCGATTGAACTTGGGCTTTCTTTCTTGGTTCATCTCGTGGGATGATTGATTCTTGTCTCGTTGTCACGGGAGGCTAATTGAAATAAATTTGAAACAGCAAAAGAGAAAATTTTCACCAAACAAACTCTTTAGTTGGCAAACTGATTTGGTCTTCCTGAAAAGGACGGATTTAGTTGACGGGGGAGAAACATGGTTCGCGATTGAACTTGGGCTTTCTTCTTGGTGTTCAGCTACTCGTCGTTGCGGGTGGCCATCTGCAGGTGACGTGGGATAGTTGATTCTTGTCTCTTTGTCACGGGTGGCTTTTTCCCGCCAACTCGTTGGCTTCAGCAGCCATGTTTCTCGTAGCGAGGTTGACGGGAGCATCGGCAACAATAGCCAACTGCACCAACGCCTCTCTGGGCAACGACTGCTCGCCAGTGCTGCTGCCGGCTACGATCCAACTGCAGATCATACTCTGCACAGCTCCACGACCACCGAAAAACTAATTCAAAATGCGAATGTGTACCCGTTATATAACATTCATGGCTGCCTATGAGACGTTCGTTACTTAAATATGAAATCTGTGCTAGAAAAGTACTGTGTATTTGGTAAATTTACTCTGAAAAATCGACATTATAAGACATTACCTTATATTTGCGTTAATTTCAATAGTTGAATGTTATAAATCAATAGATTTAAATGTTGGAATCGAAGCGTAGAAAATGTTCCGATCGATTGGTGAAAACATTTTGTTAATCGATCGTGAAATGGCTTAGTTATTAACGTTCAAAACCTATACATTTTTCGTGACGCTCCAAATTTTCGCAATTCGAACGTGTACCCCAGTATTGAAAACACAGACGTAGTCCTACGTCAAAAAAAATCATTCAAAAGTTTCTCTAACCTCTCGCTACTGATATGGCACATTATTTCATTGATCATTCATGTGCAAATTTAACGCCTGTCTCAGCATTCTATATTTGCTGACAATTTTATTTAGTTAATTATCACATCTGCACAAACCGGTCGTATGCTTGTCTTCTTCAATAGACGAACATAGGCCACATGACCAATCAACATCGAGAAACCCATCAATCATCATAAAAGAGAATTGAATTGAAATTTGAAGCAACGTTGGTGTTATGAAACCGCGTTTCAGATTTCTGGACCTGAATCATCAGTGAAATTAACGTTTATTCAAACCAAGCAACCGTCGTCCGACGGGCGTCCAGTAGATAGACGCACTAATCCACACAAGCGTCACATGTTTACCAACGATGAATGATGCATTGGGCGCATCCAATTGCGGACAGACATCTCATGACTCGGTTCTATTTGTTTATTTATTTCGGCTCCAGACTGTTATCACCTTTCCGGCTTGGATGAACGATCCGTGGTATCTATCTGCGATGATTGGAAGCCCTCTGTGTCCGATAAGAGAAAGAAAGCGCAATACACACATTCGCAAGCAATACAGATTTTTCACCTGCTGACATTCTTCAAAACTTCCAAAAGTGTTGGTGCTTATCGGAAGCGCCGCTTTTCAATGAAACATTTAATTTGGTGTGGACACCGAATGGACATGAATTCCCTATCAGTCCAATGTTTGCCGCTGGAATAGATGGATGGTCGGCCGAGATCGGGTTCATCACAGCCGTATCATATTGACACAATTGATTAGCGGTCGTTATTAATAACATTCGCGCCGATGCTCTGATAGGAGTGGGAGCACGTTGTTTCTACGGTGGTTTTAAAGTGTGCACTTGAGCGCTCGGTTCGTTCCATTTCGAGAGAATCTGGCCTGGATTAGCAGCTCTCAAGAGTGAAGTGATTGGAAAATACGATTCGAAAATGCCAAAATTGTGAGTATGTTGACAATGTTGCGGTCTGGATTTGAGTGGGAGATTTATAATTTTGGAAGATAACTAATACAACGCATGTGATCGAGTCCATTTTTGATTCAAATGGTGAAACATGAATGAGAAGTTTAATTTGGTTTTGCAACGAAAACTAGGGTTCGATAAGGTGTAACTCTTTTATCGGCTGATATGAAACAGTTTTTTTTTGTGATTCTGAGGATGTCTCAAAGCATGAAGAAAAAATCAGGATTTTGTATGTGAGTAGATCAAGTGAGTGTTATTTTTGTAGTTGATGAAATCACTGACAAGCCGACGTGGCTGTTCATATATATTGACAGTATTGAAAAAAAAAACAACTTGTAAAATAATCTTCTTTTCTCCACAAGCTGCACTTATTGGATTGTGTTGACATCACACTCTGTTTGTTTACATTTTACGTAGCAGTTTTCGTGTGCGACGCGATGGGATTATTAAACACACACTACTACATCTTATCAAACGACAGTAAGCAGGAATGGTTCACACGTGTTTTCTTCAGCCATGCACATGTGCATGTAATGCGAGAAACGATAGATACCGACAAAGTTGGCACCGAAATTGGAAATTGAGTGAAGCGTCGGTTTGTTGGTGATACGGTAGAATAGATTGTTCAATCTTGGTTTAATGGAAAGAATAACGTAGCTATTTAAATCGTAATAAATTCAGAATCACAGAGCTGGATTCTGGAATTATCCAGTTTCTTTTAGTTATTTTTTTAAATCCTGAACGAGTTCTTGTTCTGGTTAATATGCTGGAAAGCTTTATCGAGTATAACCGCTTTTATAAAGCTACTTTAAGGACATACGGGAGTCCCTATCACTTCGAAGTTTTCTGAGCACAAATCTCAAATACTATAAGAACTTCAGGCGTGACATTTTCAAGAACCGTTTGGTCCACTGAAGCATTCATTGGTTCGAAAACTGCGCGTTGTTTGTTTTGTTTTGTTTGTGATTTTTAGTCTCAAAAAACGCGAAGTGATAATTAACCTAACCTATAGTTCATATGGAGGAAGGACTCTCTCCAGTTTCACCTACCATTTCGAGGGTTAAATTAAGCGCAAACACCAACAATTTTTACCTGACTATAAATGCGTTTGATTTTACCGTGCCTACGATTAGATCGACCATGGTGCGGTTGATATCAATGTGAAGTCTGTCAAATATACCACAAAGGTTGAAGGTTCTACCATAAACGTAGTAAATTTGACTGAAATTTCATTGTAGTTTTGAAGATAGGCATAGTCGGGTAAAATGGTAGTTTTTACTAAAAGAATTTTTTCTGTGTAGGAATATTTCGACAAAGATTTTTCATTAGGGCCTAACAGACAAACGTAAACAATGGCTTCTTCCGTAAATTTCTCGTGGCACTAAGGCTACCCCTGTAAGCCTCCAATTATATCGGATAGGTGAACTTTTCCACTTCCAAATAACCGTGGTGGATTGATTCAGAGTTTTAAATGAAGAGAAATTCGCGGAAAAGCCTTACGTTGTTTACGTTTGTCAGTTAGGCCCTAATGAAAAATATTTGTCGATTTGCGTCAAACCACAGCCATTCAAGCTTGAATCTCAGCGTGTGTAAAAATAGCCGTCAAAAAAAAAATCGCTAAATAACAACAAGCAGCTAACGGCCGTCATTACGCCAGTTAATCTGTCAGTTTTGTTGCAGCGATAAGGCAAGGCGCCCATCGAAGTGCCACCATGTGTCATCTGCACGTCAAAACATCGTGTCAGAATCGGGTGGCATGTGGCGAACGTCGGCATGATATTTTGACATGCTAGCAAAAGTCACAACTTCAACACATAAATGGGCACCTCGACTGCCTCGACTTAGTAAACTACGCGGTGCTAGTGAGCAAGCGATTGCTAACGTATTTTAAATTGAAAGTTTACACAAAGTTATCGATTAATTTTGTTTTAGCTTGAACGTCTGTCTGCGGTCAAACTTTGCGTAACCACGATTGTGGAAAATGAAAGTCAGCGAAGAACATCGATCAATACTTACAGGCTAGTTTCCCAGCGCTATATCTAGCTTGTAATTCTCGATAATGGGAGCGTCTTTGTGTTTTAAACTTTATCAATCACTCTATTTCTTTGACACTAATTGATTGTTTGAGATTTAACTCTTCCTTCCTCTATGAGTACAGTAACAGTGAAGAATTAAACACCAAACCACCAATTAGTAAAACCTGGATGGAACTGAGACTCATCAGTGAACATTGACCATTAATGACCACCTTGCAAAAATAGCACGATTTATACTTTTAATACTGACAGCTAGTGGGAGCTTCAAGCCATCGAAAAATAAATAAAAATCCATATAATCTCCTCGGCATCAGTATCATCAGGCTTTTTGCAATGCAATGCTTCACTATTTTTTCAAACTACACAAGAGTTTCAAATTTGAAATAGTTATTTTTTATAACCAATTAAAAAAATTTTTTTTTATACCTTTTTTAGTTGTGGGTGTGCGTTTTCCTTTTTTTTGCACCCTCTTACCCTTCTCTCCTCTCCTCTCCTTTTACCCAGTTTTTTTTATTTTGTGTAAACCCATGATAAATTTAAAATTTAAAAAGTTTTAGACAAAACCCCCCAAAAAAGGAAGATAATATTTTTAAACAAAAATTCAAAAAATAAATATCTCGCAATACCTGGTTGGTGCCCCCCCCTCCCTTGCCTAAATTTTTGAGACAGATAGCACCGCGCCTCTCACCGCCAACGAGATAACGTTGAACCACATTGATAGACAAAACATACACAAACACGTGCATGCCCTAACACGTACAGCGAAAATAAAAGTTAATAGCTAAAGCACAAAATTGTCACTTCCTCTCGAGCATCGAATCGTTTCGTTGCTACTTGAAATGAATTTCCTTAGCAGCTGCTCTTATGAGATTCCGGGTTTTGGTGGTTAAATGATTTCAAGCAACTATTTACTGATGGGACACTTGAAAACACTTCATCTTTGAATCAAAACAATCAAAACACACCCTCTTCTCCTAATGCTTCCAAAACTCAACTTATAATATTCCCACACAAGCCTAGAGCTGCATTTTTTGAAACCAAGTAATAGTCATATGGTCACTATGAACGGATTTCTTGGTCAAATCAAGTAAAATATCTTGGACTGATACTTGATCAAAAAATTAACTTTTAAAGATCACATTGAGGGCATTCAAGCCAAATGTAATAAATATATAAAATGTTTATATCCTCTTATAAACAGAAAATCCAAACTTTGTTTGAAGAACAAACTTCTAATATTTAAACAAATCTTTAGACCGGCCATGCTTTATGCTGTGCCAATATGGTCTAGTTGTTGTGCTACTAGGAAAAAAGCACTTCAAAGGATTCAGAACAAAGTTCTGAAAATGATTTCGAAGCTGCCACCCTGGTTCAGTACTATTGAATTACATAGAATTTCAAACGTTGAGACTCTAGAAGAAATGTCCAACAAAATAATTCATAATTTTAGACAAAAATCATTGCAGTCTTCAATTGCAATGATCAATTCTCTCTATAGATAAGAACTAGTTTTAAGAAATCAATAATTATTCTTACACGCAGGCAAAAGGAACCCTGTTAAAAATACTGAATAGACAAAGTAAAAATAATATTAACACAATTAGATATAAATGATAGCATATAAGGTTGAAATGTTAATTACTTAGCAGGATCACCTAGGTTAATATATGAATGCAAAATAATGTAAAATTTGGAATAAATAAAGAGTTAAAAAAAAAAACAACTACCAACATCTCGATGCACACTATGATTCGTGCTAGTATATGTGAACGTATTATCGAATATTTCAATTTGATGTCACCTGACGTCGTTGCAATCATATAAAGAGAGTGTACCCTCTATATTATTCCAGAAAATAATATCTGGGACATCTTGTTCACTTACCATCTTTGCTGGTTGCTAACATCTATATACAATACCAACGGGAAGGTCCCTGTATCTGTTTCTGGTGCTATTTTGTTTGGGGGAGCAAGCAGATCAAAGAAAAATACGCTAGAAGTCATTGTTTACAAATGTTACTCGCGACCTTTTGACTATTTTATCTAGAGTTCATGTAAACTACAAGAGCATTGCGAAAAGCCTTATAAAGGGTGTATTCGATAAAAATGGCACACACATATATACTCATCAAAAATAAACTGATTATCGGATTTTCTTGAAATTTTCAGGGAATGGAGAACTACTAATGAGTTTTGATTTACAACATTTGTTTTATTCAATTTCGTCTCCCATCCCGAATGCCCGCACCTTCCTTTTCACTCCATCCATCAAATTTTGTAAAACCGATTTTCCCAGTGTTTTTGTTGTTTTTACCCAAATTTTCTTCAATTCTAGCTCTGTTTTTATAATTTTGGGATGTTTGCGAAGTTCCGTTTTCATAATTGCCCAGAATTTTTCAATTGGACGAAGTTCCGGTGATTTTGGTGGGTTCATATCCTTTGGCACAAAATTGACTCCGTTGGCTCGGTACCACTCCAATACGTTTCGAGGTAGTGGTAGATCAGGCCAAAATAGAGTTGATCCTTTGTGCTTCTTAATGAATGGCAAGAGACGCTTCTTAAGGCACTCTTCCGTGTAAATCGCACCGTTTATTGTTCCGGAAGTGATGAAGGGAGCACTTATTTCACCACATCCGCAAATCGCCTGCCAGATTAGAAACTTCTTTGCAAATTTCGATAGTTTCTTCTTTCGAACATCCTCCGGAACATCGAACTTCGACTTGGCAACGAAATATTCTTGCCCAGGAAGTTGACGGAGGTCGGCCTTGACGTATGTTTCGTCATCCATCACGATGCAACCGGATTTGGTGAGCAGCTTCGTGTAAAGTTTCCGGGCGCGGGTTTTCGCAGTGATGTTTTGTTTTTCATTCCGGTTTGGGGCTTTTTGCACTTTGTAAACATGTAACCCAGCACGCTTCATGGTTTTCTGCACAAAACCGACTGACACCTTAGACTTTTTAGCGACATCTCGAATTGACATGTTTGGACGGTTCTTGAATTGTTGTACGACTTTCCTGGCCATTTTACTGTCCATTGGACCACTTTTACGACCACTCCCTTCCTTCCTTTGGACACTCAGACGCTCCTTGAAGGTTCTTATTACACGAGACACAGTTGTATTTGCAATTCCAAGCCTTTTAGCAATCCACCGGTGGGACGCCCCTGGATTTTGATTGTGAGTGCACAACATTTTCTCACGGACAATTTCTTGTTTCGACGACATCACAAACACCAAAAAATATAAAATACTCCACTTATTTTTTTTTCCCATACTCAAAATACAGAAGATTTTCTGTGTGCCATTTTTATCGAATACACCCTTTAAACTACCGGAAATAAGTAGAAAGACATGCGGTAATTGGGAAATTTTTCATTTTCTAATGATTAATCATTTGAAATCTGCCGTTTGTTGAAACAATATAATTTGTGAAAAATTGTTTGTTTCTTAGTTTCTATATCTGTTAAAAATAATAATTGCATTTTATGATGTTTTGGGTTGGAAATAAGAATTCAGACAAGTTTGATTTTTCAAAATAAAGGACATTTTATTGATGTTTGCTCGACTAATAAAGGTCCTTAGTAATGTTTAGTATCGCCTTTTCTCATTTTGACTCCTTCAAATTGTGGAGGCACAGAAGTTAAGAAATTCCTCAATATATTCGGATTCATCTTGAATTGCCCGGTTCATAACTGCTTCCATGTTTGAAAACATTATGAGAAAGTAACCCCCAAACGTTTTCAATCGGATTTAGATCCCCGCTGTAGGCTGGCTTCTCCAATACAGGGATGTCGTGGCGTTTATAAAATTCCTTGGTTGATTTGGAGGCATGACAGGAAGCATTGTCTTGTTGGAAATTCATGTTCTCATTCAAAAAAATTTCGGAAAATGTGATGAAAACTTCTCCCCATAACTGGCAATACATTGCAGAGTTCAAACAGGCGTTTTTCAGTCAAGCTAATACCGGCCTAGATGATAACCGTTTCTTCCACCATAGTTTAATGTATCTGCCTGTTATCATGCCACCATCTATTCCATCAAGGTTGAACTTCTTCTCGTCACTGAAAAGCACTTTCGTCCATTCTTCGTCCCAATACCGGTATTTCTCGGCGAAGGCAAAACGGGAATTCTTGTGACGTGGTAGCAGCCGTGGTGCAGGCGTCGCTGATACGAACGAAACATTGGGATTCTCGTTTAAAACTTGACGAATCCGACGGGCAGATATCGACAGACTCATTTCGTTCCTAATTTCTGCCGATGACAGCTTCTCGTAGATCGCCGTCCGTTTTATTCCCCTTTTGATGCGCGATGTTATGGTGAACGGACGTCCATATCGCTGCTTCGTGGCATACTTGTCGCCCATCTGAAGGTAATTATGGATGACATCCTTGCTCCCGACAATTTTGATACGCACTGCTACTTGTATTGGAAGCAAAAATAAGGTAAACATTGGTAAGCCGACGAGTGATGACGTAACACTATTCAACTTTCTATGGGCGTGCATAGGTTCAGATAAATAAAATCGGTTCAAACGTTTATTATAAATGCTGAATTGTTGAAATAATCATGAAACAAATGCCATTTATTGAGCAGAAGCATTTCCTCCCGATAAAATGGGTCATTTATAGTGAATTTAACTGAGGTAATTGAAATTTTGCCACAATAACTTTCATACGCTGGGACTTGACAAGCGAGTAGCGATAAAGAGCTAATTTTCCATCATCGAAAGACTGGAATCGGTTGAAAAATTAAGTTTTATAGACAATCACGGAGCGAACGAATTAAAAAATATTATGACGTTGCACTTTCCGAGCTCTTGTGTAGCGTGCGCAAGGAGTGCGTTGGTATTAGTGTCATGAGCGAATTTTGCTCATTTCACTAATGTTGTTGTGGCTACTGGGCCAGACCTTATGTAGACGTCATTGGCTCGGGACAACATATCAGCTATCAAAACTTCGTTGCCAGGAGTGACACGAAGTGTAATCCTGTACCGCTGTAAACGTTAAATACGTAGGAACCGGAGCGTGTTCGGTTAAGGACATCTGGGAGATTAGAATTAAAGGTTGATGATCCGTTAGTACAACCGCTGGTTTTCCGGTAATGTAGAGTTCAAGCTTGCGGCAAGCAAACATAATAGCTAGTGTCTCTTTTTTGATCTGAGCGTATTTGCGCTCTGTTGGTGTAAGCGTCTTCAAAGCGTACACAATAATTGCAGTAATACTGCTCCGAGTCCTACACTGCCGCTGTCGCATTGAATCACGGCATCCTTGGATGCATCGAAGTAACGAAGCACTGGCACACTCGTTATCAGCTGCTTCTAATTTCGGGATGTGTCTTCATGCTTCTGCGTCCAAACCCCAGGATGATCTTTAGTGGTTAGTATCAGGCAAATATGTATATCCTGAGAGGCGCTTATATCAAGTATGTTATAGATCTTATACGGACGGATGTGTACACCGGATGATGTTAGTGTTTTCGGAAAACTTCACTTTCTCCATGCACAATTTTGGAGCTTTATATTGTGTTGTTTCATCCTCGGCAAAAGTCACTCCAGGTTCCTATTATGATCGATCAGTGCAATTTCATCTTTCTTAATTGGCCATTGTTCATTTCGATTGTTTCGCCACATCCATACATCAAAATGTCATCTGCCAAAGCTCGAACACCTCGTAGATCATACAAGGCTTCGCGTAGCTTCTTCTGAAATATTTCAGGTGCCGGCAATATACCGGACGGCATTCTTAGGCGCTTATACCGTCCGAACGGTGTCCAGAAAGTAGTTTGGTTAGGACTTTCATCATCCAAACCCACATTTGGTGTCAACTGTCGTAAAAACGTTTGCCTTCGACAGCACAAGGTAGCAACTCGTTCACAGTAGGCATTTGGTAGTGCGGATGCATCATCGGTTGGATGATTAGGATTATTGGGTCAATACATACCCGTAACCTGTTATTACGGTTAACCATGACGAGGTTGCTTACACATTCGGTGTTTTGTGATTCTCCGTCAATAATTCCATCTTTCTTCATCGATACTAGAGTTTCGTTCTATCCTCGAGATGATCGTCCAGCCCATTGAACACTTCTGGGTAACTATCGATTTTGTGCTGTACTTCTGCTGTTTGGTCCTTTGTAACGGTGAAATATAGTTGAATCTGATTTCAGTCAAGTTGGCAACGACTTGAGTGGAATATAATTAAAATCCACTACATGGAACACCATGTTTTATCGAGCATTATTACGCACGCAAATTATAGTGGCTCTTTCTTATCACTTGTAATTAAGCATTAATAAGACATATACACCGTCTTCAACTCGAGGTTGTACATACTGAACATTGAACGTAGAGCGAATTACAACGGACAACTTAACACCCAGTGGACCAATACGGACATTTTCGTTTTGCGAAAAGTTCCACAGGCTGGAGCGGATATCGAACCCTCACTTTATGGCAATCGCTTGAACGACGGGTGACGCCGCTAACCGCTCGACTACGAAGCCCACTAAGAACCACTATCGAATGCTCCCAAATGTGCTTTCTCTGTATCCAGTTTTAGCTGCTCTACGTTCAAAATCTGCTTCGCGTTGTTCGCTCCGATAACGTTGCGTGTTGCACCCGATGCATTTTACTGGAACTATCATCTTATTCTTGTTGTAGAAGTTATCTGAATCCTCGTGTTTATTCCTGCATACATCCGCATAGTGATTTTTCTGCGGCGGCAAATGCCGATAGCTTCCGGTAAAAACCTTTGCCACAGAATGAGCACTTTCGGTTCTTGTAATTCGAAGCGCTCACAGATGTGGCGGAAGTGTGGCATCACATAACATGTCAAAATATCGAGTCAAAGTCTTGTGGCGTGAGGCGAACGTCTACAATATATTTTGGCATGCTAGCAGATGTCACACCTCCGCCACATCAGTGGGAGCCTGGCCTAAGACGTAAGTTTGTTGATTGCTTGAGTTAAAGGTCCAGCGTCGTACACGTTGTTCCGCTCCATTCCTGTTCGGGTATCTTCTTCCGTCTGGCACTGTTTGATGGCATCAGGTGGGGTTAAATCTTGCTTCTCGATGAGACGCTTCTTCCGGTTGACGTCTCATTTCCACTATAAACCAAAGTAATAATCACTAATTTCACACCGGACTCTTGAATTATCCCCGCACTAACAGCCGATAAACAACAAATTTCACACAGCGTGGCGGGTAAAACCTGGGGGTGCGACACATCTAAATCCAGATTCAAGATGATCGAAAAATCCCACGCTAGCGAATCAATCTTTGAAAAATCTTGTTTCAGCTTGTGAATCTTAATCCATCTACTTGAATCGTGCTGCATCTTTTTGCAGTAAATCTTTAAAACCTTCATCAAAATCTTTAAAATCTTCTTTCTATCTACTTAGCGTGCACACATCGCACAAAAGCATAACAAAAAAAATCCTGCATCTGAGATAGAGTCGCACCCCCTGGGTAAAACAAAGCAAATGAGCGAATGTTGCTCATTTGAAATAAGATGAGACAAACTCATGTGGTTTCTTTTATACTATTTTTATGGTTGGTACCTACTCAACAATGAGTTATGGTCATTTTTACCGAAAATTCACATTATTTCACCCTAAAATCACAATTTGGTTCTGTTCAAAAAGAACTGTGTCTAGCAACTTCATTTTTGCTTAAAACAAACTTTTTTTTAGGTTGAAAACAACTAGAATTGTAGTTTCAATCAATTAATATAAAAAAATAAGGCAATGTTACTATATGAGTAGAAATCACTTGAAAAAGTGCGTTGGAAGCAAACAAATATCACCAATAACTCAAGCAGAACCAGAGTTTGAATTTCATCCATATATTTGGTTGTTTCAAACTATACTGAATTCGCTCTGTGAATATTCAAACTTCTAAGACTTTTGGTCTTATTACAATCACGTGTTCCGTATTTCGGTTGATGATAGGTGTCTTGAATTTAATACCTTTATTAATTGAATGATTATTTTTTTTTTAATTCCAATCAAGAGAATCAACTTCAAACATAATGACAAAAAAAAACATATAATTTTATTTATTTATTTATGACTTTTGTGCTTCCACTGTGCAACGGCCGAATCAGCACCTTGTCAGCTGAGAACGTACTCCAACCGTTGCGTTGGCTTGTCAATTTTGAAGCGTTCGTTCCAATCGAACGGATGAACGTCTCACGATTTCGGTTTGACAGTTCGTCCCGTAAAAAAAAAAAATTACCAGCTGAACACAAACCATCACAACAATCTGCCTTTTTCGCTTCTTCAGTGTAGTTTATTCTAGCCCAGTACGTGTAGGTTGAAAAAAATAAACGCTTTTCATTGCTTGTTTTATCGCCGTCAAGTAGCAGTCGTGTCTAATCAGTGTTTCGCATTTTGTTTTGCAACCGAACAGCAGTGGACCCAACTGGTTTTCAAAGCCGCAGTCGCGGAAAAAGTCCAAAGTCCCGTCACCGAAGGGCACGGTGGTGAGTTTCGCGGACGGAACAGCAGCACCTGCACCGGAAACACCTCCGCAGAAATCTCCTCGGAAACACCGACGCAATCAATCCGGCCAGCAGCCACTGTCCAACCAGGTCTCGTGGTCTGGTGAAGTAGGTAGCGAAGGATCCTGTGGAGGAGGAGGAGGTGGGAGTAACTTCTCCAGACAGAGCGGTATCCGACAGAGTGTAACCAGCAATCAAAGTAGTTTTTCGACAACCAGTAGCAGCAGGAGGCCGCCGCCAGTGAGACGACCGACTAGAGCGATGGCCGAAACCGAGAAGGAGGAAGCTATTAACTTGGTAAGTGATCATGTGTTTCAAGTAGTTTTGTGTTTATGTGTCCTTGCTTTATTATTGTTTTGGCTTGACGACAATCTCGTTATCGCGCTCTTGGACTGCCTCTTTTCGTGGGAGGGTGAGGGTGTTGTTAGTGAGACGACGGATTATATGAATTATTCATTGTTTATTCAGAGGTGGACATGTGAAGCCTCATTAGTGTATTGAGCATTTGGAAGTCACCTTGTAGTACTAATGGCAGAAAGTGACAGATTTTTGCTCAATCACAATGAAGCCCCGACTATTTTCGATAAGGGCAGTACTTTGTAAGTGGGAATGATGGAATATCGAAAGCGAATGTGTATTGGTACTGTTTCATTGACCTCTGCTTATCGATTATTTGTAGCTGCACGATGGGCACAACCGTGAACGATGTGTGTTCACTTAATTAAACTTTAAATCCAAGCTTGGCGCTTATCTGTAGGGGAGTAATTGAGTTTGCATCCCCTGAACTGTTAGTAATTCAAATTATCCGTTGGTTGCCTCCCGTGCGAAGGTTGTTTAATAGCTATAATCCTATCGTCGTGAAACAACCCATTTCCCACCCCTACTTTGTTGACAAGATTAACTAATAATCACCTGTACTTTTTATGTGTTTCTTCGTAGCAAGTGGAGTTCGAATGGGTGTTGCACGAGGAGGTACACTCGGTCCTGAAAGAGCTGCATGTCATTCTGGTGGAATGTGCCCATCGGTTTCCAGTTCCACTGTACGGGAACGAGGGCAAAAAGCAGGACAAGTTCGTGCTGACGGCGGCTCCGGAGCAGTTGAAGTGTATCGTTACGCTGACCGGCGATAGCATCACCCATGCGGTAAGTTTCAATGAAAGTTTGACTCAGTCTGAGGTTTTTGAACATTTTCAAAGTCTTAACCGTTGATTATTTGAGAAAATGTTTTAAGATTTTGGATTCACTATAATTTTTTTGCTAAAATTAAGAAAGGTAACCATTCTTATCTTATCAGATTTGAGCTTTAAAACTTTAAAATATTCCTATTGTAATGTAAGAACAAACCCGAAGGACAAAAGGTCATCTTTGCTGAAATGGCGAAGGGACGAAATGTCAATTAGAGTTAACGATTGGTCGAAACGACGGAAAGTATATAATACAATCGGTCGAAATGTATAATTGAGACAAATTATAGCAATTTTCAAAAAGGGTCCTCTTCCTAGTGTTGATTCCTTTGAAATATGTGGAGTTCTATGTGAAATAAAAAAATCCTTTTTTGCTTAAAATCGTAGAATTAGCATTTCTTTTTAATAACCGGTAGTTCTTTTTCGATGGCCAATTCTAGAGTTTTACGAGGTACGACATATCTGCTTTGATCGATTTATTTCATCGAATTTCATTTTCGGTAAAAACAGTTAAGCGAGTACTATGCTGTGAAAAGCTTTTGAGTGGGTTGAGTTAGTACCTTTGAAAGATTGCTTATGCCTACTTTCCAACCCTAGGGGTTGCATAGGGCCAACGTGAAAGATTGGTGCCATCATTGGCGGCTGCTCGTTTAAGGTTAGTTTTGGAAAGCCGAAATACTCGCGGTTTGGTCGAGGTAAGGGATTACAATGATTCGGGTAGGAATGGGGAAGTAGGAATCTTAACGTTGGCTTTCAAAAGCAGATTGGCGATGCGATATTGTTGCTGTTGGTCTGGCATAGATGTTGCATTGCGTTAAGCTGTAACGATACAATAGAAGCGATATTAAGGGGAAGGGGACGAGGTGGACATGTTAAAACGACAGCTAAAAGAGGATCAAACGAATGCATCTATTTGTTTCAAGAACCTGTAAATTAGCCCCATATAGTCCAAGTCCAGCTTACCCAGCACATCTCTGATATCTTCCTTCTCTGGTTTCCCTCGGGCCCGTAGGGATGCGCAAAGATCAGATCTGGCAATTTCGAATTCGAGGCAATACCAGACAACGTGGTTGATGTCCTGATAACCTGCACCACAGCCGCATTGATTAGTGTTTGAGAGCCCTATTCGATGGAAATGAGCACCTCCACTCTCGTTTTCTAATTTCTGTTGAAATCGATGATGGAGCTCAGCATTCGGAACACCAGACACCAATTATATACTGCAGTCATCGGTTGATGAAAGCCTCCAGCTTTTGAGCACAGCACAGATTTCACGTATGAATATAAAACTTTCGTAGACTCACAGAAGCCGCCCTAAGCCTTTCGACTTTCTCCATTATTTGCCCACTACTGCAAGGTTAAAAAAGTGGTACGTGTTGACATCCAACAATTTAGTCTTGTTGACACTGATGGTGAGACCCGCCGCAGAGCATATCAGAACACCTAACAGAGCAACGTCATCAGCGAAATCGAAGTCAATGGAGGTGCTCCATAGTGATAGGCTTCCAAAGTAGCCAACGTTTCGGTACACGGTCTATAGCGTCTCCCATGGTCTCGTCGATTACGATCAGGAATAGTAGCGGTGATAGAATGCATCCTTGCTTCACACCGGCGACTACAATGTATAGGGTCGGACAAGGCTTCGTTATGCAGTACTCTGCACGTAAAAACCTCGTACTGCGCCTTGACGGGGTTGACGATTTTGTCCGAGACTCCTTTGAGTCTCACGGCACCCCGCACATCTTGGTGCTTGAGACGTAGTCAATGAGTACCAAATAAAGGGGCTTTTGAAATTCGTTGACCAGCTACAAGATGATTCGGAGCGTGACAACATGGTCCACACTAGATCATCCGGCATGGAAATCTACCTGCTGCCGCCGGAGAGTCGCGTTGATCTTCTCCTGAACAAACAATAATATGACGCCTCGCCAATTGTCACACACAGTCAGATACCCCTTCTTAGGGACGGTGAACATTACAGAATAGTTGATGCAACAATTTTGCGCATCATATGGGGTCAGCTTTGAGTATCTCTGCTGACATGCGATGGACCCCGGGAGCCATATTGGATTTTATGCTTCGGATAGCTACGCGGATCTACTTCAGTGATAGCGTCTCGGAGTTGATGTGAGTGATGCGCCGTACCCTTGGCGAATCATGCTGTTAATGTTTGGACGCCGTAACTAGTAGACGTTGTTCGAAGTGCTCAAGTGCTTCGTTTCAGCTGGCTAGTGGGGTCGGTTAGTACCTGTCAGGTCGTGTCTTTCACTGGCAGTCGGATTCATCCTTGCTCCACTCAGGCGCCGGTAGATATCGTAGAGAAGGCGGATATCGCCGTTGCTGTTTTCTCCCTTTCGTCTGCCATAGAGTCCACCCACGATCGCTTGTCCCGTCGGCAGCAGCGTTTTACTTCCTTCTCTAGAGCCGAATACCGTTGACGGTACTCATATTTGACTGCTCTGGTTCTCGTCCGCTCGGCGTGTGTTAAACGCTGTCGGGATCAACATTGATCCAATTTGAAACAGATCCTGCTATCAATGAGAGCAAATGTAAAAGTCAATTTGCTGTACATTTTTTTCCTGTTGATAGCAAAATGAGAATTCAACTTGATGTCCTGCCAAGACAATTAAAACAAACAATTTTTCTCAACGAAAGATTACAGCAACATGAAAACTAAATTTGATATCAAATTTGACATTTGTGAAGTGAAAACAAATTTTAATTTCCAAAGATGGATCTTTATGATGTTAGACTTGACTCGGGGAGCCCTTCGCATGAACTGGACACTACTTCCTGGATGAAGAATCAGCCTATCACTTCTATCGCAGCCATTGGCGATCTGCAACCCAGTTTCCGTAATCGGAAGGAACAGGATACGGTTCCGGGATAATGCCGATATAGCCATAGAAGCTTTCTTGCAAGCGTAATCGACGTGACTGACAAAGGTCAGCTTATCGTCGATCATAACCCCAAGATACCTCAAGAACCTCTTCGATTCTATTGTGCAGTGACCTGCACTGATCGTCGCATGTTGCTCCGATTTTCGATTATTCACCACCGTGACCTCGGTCTTATGGTGGGCTAGCTCCAATTGCCTGGAGCTCATCCATCTCAATGCCAATGGAGTGCGAGGCCGTTAACTCGACCTCCTCGATGGATTCACCACATACCTCAGGGTGATGTCGTCTGCGAACCCGACTATCTTCACCCCGTTCGGGAACTCAAGCCGTAGTACCTCAACGTACATCGTGTTCCATAGCACCAGACCCAGGATCGA